>OY997262.1:201137996-201483027 GCA_963921465.1 Triticum timopheevii
CATCAGGCCATGCCAGACAACAAGAGATCAAGATCTTCAAAGGACCAGCATGGAGAACAAGAGGACCAGGATCGAGCTAGAGAGACTAGATACCACCAGGAGAAAATCCTCCCTTTCCAGGCAAACAAGCTTGGCAAGGGCAGAGCCACCCCCAGAAGAAAGAAACCAAGACGTCCCTGCAGGGCCTGCCGGGACTCACGGAAGCCAGAGGAACCTCGGCACCCACTCCCCCATGACCCACGTCGTGGATCAGTGCGGTGTCAAGCTTCAAACTGATTAAGTGGCAACCATTTGCCACATGGCAGCCCCTTTCTACAAGAAAACCAACAGATGACACCCATCCCGCAATGTGGCAAACAAGCAGGCATGGAGCTGGCAGAATAAGCCTGGCAAGGCTTGCCGGGCAAGCAGTGATGTGATATTGAGTGCCGCATTTAATGCGCCCTGTCAGCCCACAGAATTAGGTATGATAGCACTGTTTGGTATCTTATCAGTGCATAATGACTAATTTGCCACTATGGTGACCCCTTAAACTATAAAAGGATACCCATGGCAACCGTAGAAGGGGTTCGGTTCGTTCAGCTCGCGAGGCTTGAGAGTTAGACGCCCATATGCGTGCATCCACTGCCGCCCCTACCGGGCAAGGGTACTAAGCTCCACCACCACTCTTCCACCATCAATCCACCAAAGCAGGAGTAGGGTTGTATGCCTCGCGGCGGCCCGAACCTAGGTAAAATTGCTTGTGTGATTCCTGTCGCGCTGCCCCATGCTCCTCTGCTCTTTGTGCAACACGATGTCCCCCTGCCGAACCAGCAAGGGGTCGCTTGGTCCCATAGGTGGCCATGGTTTTCCCGCGACATCTTTGGCGCGATAGGTAGGGGGATCGCTTGCGCGAACCTAAAAGCGTGTGTAGCGCGTCATCTTCATCACCATCTTCATCTTTGGCGGCGCCATCAGCCATGGCGCCCAAGAAGAAGTCTTGTGTTTCGGCTCCGCCGGCCACCTCCAAGACTCCGCCACCCGCAGCTGCCAACGCTATGGGAGGTGCAGAGGCTCACGAGGACATGGACGCCGCTGGGGATGTGGTCGGAGTAGGAGACACCGTCACCATTTCCCCCGCGGCCGAAACAAAAGCAGAAGGCGCCGGAGGAGAGCGACGTCAGCAACACCCCAATGTCCATGCTCCACGAGGCATGGTTGGAGGGGCTACTCTGCCCACACCTCCTCCGCTCACCGACGGGCACAATCATAGTGATGGTGCTCGATCTGGGGCGAACCGCCGTCCTTCGGCCTTGATAATCCCCAAGTGCAGGGAATCAGTATAGCAATTCCCCAAGGTGGAAGTGATAAGTATGGAGTGTCAAACCCACAAGGAGATAAAGGTAAGATCAGTATTCTCTCAAGTCCTATCTGCCACTGATATGACTCTACGTACACCGAACGTTTGCTTCCAACTAGAAACAAGAAATAAAACTATGTTGTGGGTATGAAGAGGATAACTTTGCGTAATATCGGGGAGCTAAAATGTAAAAGTAGGTACTGTTATCATAAAGTTTGAATATATTACTAAATATTATAAATAGTGAGTGTGGAATAATGATGGGTCGGTGTGCGGAATTATCCTAGGCAATTGTTAACAAGACCGGTGGTCGTCATTGAAATTTCATATGAGGGAGAGGCATCACTACAAAAGAAAATACACTTCCGTGATGATACGTGTTGGTCACAGTAGGTCGCGTTTTTTGTCATGCATGTACATCCATGACGATTTTATGACAGAATCAAGATAGTCAGACATGTGCTGTCGTAGAAGTGTTCCATGACATTACCAAAATTATCATCACGGAAGTGTCCACTTCCATGACGATAAATCGCGCGTCACAGAAGTGCTTTTGTCAAGGGTGACCGACACGTGGCATCCACCTTAATGGAACATCGTTAAGCTATCGGGTCCGACTTTGGATCCGATAACCCGTTAACAGCCCCGACCAATGGGGATTTTCCACGTGTAAAATCATCATTCCCTGGAGGAAACACGTGTCGGCTCGCCGTTGGGAAAGATGTCATCCACTAATTGGACCGAAGGCACCTATGATACGACGACATGTGGCACGGCCCAACAGAGGCCCATTCCTGTGAAAAGGCCGGCCCGTATGACTTGGTCAAAAGGTGGCGGGCCAGCCCACGGAAAGCCTGTTAACGGCCTATTCGCATATAGCCCATTTACAGCCCGCTAACCCAGGGCCCGTTACGACCTCTCTGAATTAGGCCTAGTAGCGTCATCAGGGCCGTCCAACATGGTTCTAGCCCGTTTTAACTTCCGGCCCATGTGTGGCCCATGACTTCTTTCAGCCCATATGAGGCCCTTTGTAACTCTTGGCCCATTAACGGCTCATGGTGAAACTGGCCCGTAATGAACAGTGTATCACTTTATACCCATTAACGACCCGTTATTCCATTGGGCCGTTTCCAGCACAAGTTATCTTTTGACCTTCTCAGGGCCCATTTATTCTTGGGCTCATTTGTAGCATTCGGTTACATACGGCCCGTTACTGTCATTTTCTGCTCGTGGGCCAAATTCAGCCCGTCGTTACAGTCAGCCCGTTTGTGGATCATTAATATGTTGGGTCGTTTTCATGTCAAAAAAACATGTTGGGTTGTTTTCATAGAGTTATCAAATACGGCCTATTAACGGCCCATTATGGTCCACAAATAGTATGGCCCATGATTAGCTAAATGATGATATGCCCCGTAGAAGGCCCATTGATCCTACGGCCCGTATGAGGCCCATGGATCGTACGACCAGTAGAAGAACCATGGATCGTACGGCCCGTAGAAGGCCCATGGACCCTACGGCCCATAGAAGGCCCATGGATCCTAAGGCCCGTATAGAAGGGCAATGGATCCTACGACCCGTAGAAGGCCCATGGATCATACGGCCCGCAGGAGGCCCATTGTTACAATAGTCCGTGTGTTGCCATGATTATTTTGGCCTAGTTACCAAAAATAGGCTATTGTGGCCACTAGAAAAACACAGAAAAAGAACTGTAGTGACTCCAAGCAAACAACTAAACAAGACAATAAGGAAATAAATAAGCAAGCAATTAAGGCTAGCCTATTACCTCTATTACACATATTACATCCACTGGGCATCAAAGTTCGCCACCAGTGCAAATATAGGGAACAGAGCAGCATATTACATACACTGGCCGTCAAAATTGGCCACCAGTGCAAATAAACGCAGGAGCAAAACAAGAGCATAACTGAAACAACTTCAGATGAGCTCAAGAAATGTTATCCTGGGTATCCACCATGCTGGCAATAAGCTTAGCAAGCTTATTAGCTTTGTCCTGTTTGGCGCTAAAATCCTCCGATGCTTGCTATTGCACCAGAAAGTATGCATCTGAATGCTCCAGGGACTTCCACAGTCCTTCCACTTCTTGTCGTAGCACAACTGATCGATGTCCTTCAGCTTGTAGTTGAGACTCAAGAAACCGAACTGATTCAGACAGTGAGTTTGAATAGCTTGTGCAAGCGGTCGTGGCCAGTAACTCGAACACTAAACCAAGACATGACTTTGGGGTTGTCTCGCTCTTGAAGATAATCTTCCTTAGCTGTTTTATCAGCTTTGTTGGAGACCAACAAGGATGTGTCACTATTCAGAACCTTATCTGCATTACTTCCTTTACAATTGCTTAATAAGGCACTCTTCCCCAATATTCTATCAGCATTCTAAAAGAAGAAACAAGCAAACACATAACAAGTTTAGCATGTACTAGTATATGAAACTCATTTCAGTGAACTAGTTTATTAGTAAGGTGGACAGGATTAAACTACCAAGTCTTCTATTGCTAAGTACCAGTACATAATAGAAGCATCAAACAAACATATATCTATGTCCAATGGTCACTGCATTGTCTTGCCAAATCAAAATAGAGACACGGTTCAAATCATATCAGTTCAAGACAAAAGCAGCAGTGATAGAATACAAAGTGTGGGAAACTACATGACACAACAAGATTTCAGATGGGTACCACGGGTCTACATGTACAACAACACTATTGGCTCTATTGTGATGCTAGTAATGTGCATGATATGAGAAGTCAACTGTATACACAATTGAAATTGAAATCAACAGAGCTATTGATAAGAGTAAACATGTAAAAGAAACATGTGTGAACATACTTGCTGTGCCATTGGAGTTTCGATTGGATCCTTCTTTTTAAAAATAAGTTTGTATGAGTAAATACAGTGATACAAGAGCAAAGAAATCATAGATAAAAAAGGCGCACCTAAGCGAGCGCTTAAGCACGCCTAGGCTCTTGGCGTTGGCAAAATGCATTGCGCATAACTACGCATAAGCATGCGCTTTGGTCAGTAAAGCGCAAGGCGGTGGCAAAACGCACAATTAACGCCTAGCGCTTTTTGAACTATGATAGCGATGGAATCTTAAATTAGAACAGTTGTTCTTCAGGTTTAGGCACTTGTTCTACATGAAAAGAGTATAGTAAGACGCAAGAATATAATACATAAAAATAGAAAATGAGCTCATAGACCTTACCACATTCTTGGTTCGGGACCAGTACAGAACAAGGCGTTCCCATGTCATCGTCCAATAAATGTGTCTCAGGAGAACGTAAGGGAATTTGATGAGTTTCTTTGCCGGTGAAGTACGTTTTCTTCAGGTAATTCTGATACTGCCAACAAGCATTCTTGAAGATAGCAGAGGTATTAGCACAGGTTACCTCATCCTGAGTTTCCAAATCGGTCCTTCTCTATGGAGAAAAATGAGAAAATTTGTTGTATTATAACCATCATGGAGGTAGGATGTATGGGACAAAGCAAAGTAATTGCCATGAATAACATTACTTACACATAACTCCTTCATCTTCAGTATAATATTCCCAAGATGGGAAGATACGCACATACGATTTAACAACATCAAATGTGATAGATGCTAAACTACGACTAGCTGGTTGTGCTTCCTCCACAGGAATAGGCGTATTAACTGGTGGAGTTGGGGTTCGCCGTGATAGTACTGACCCTTTGGGCACTGGAGCTGCCTTACTAACTACTCTTGTTTGGGAACTCTATGGTGGAGATGGTGCTGTGTCAACAGGAACTGGGTTACTATCGGCTGGGGTTGGGGTTAGATTGGGTGAAGCTGGTTCTCTGTCCATCGCAGTAGGGGTACAATCTGCGAGAGTTTGGGTTATGTGTGGTAGGGCTGGTTCTTGTGCATGTACAACCGGGGTGCTATCTCCACCAAGAGGTAGCACTGTTTTATTTGAAGACCGTGTTTTTAGTCTGCTAGATACTAGCATCACCCGCTCCAATTCAAATGGCTGATAAACAGGAAACATAGTTGAATGTACAGACATTGTATGAGAGACAGATGCAATAGATAGTGTGGAAAAAAGAGGGCATGAAATAGTGGACATGTACATTGTTTAACTAATATGGATAGCATGACGTAATTTCACATATATGATGTCTATCTAAACTGGATAGCATAGCATAACATAATTCAAAGATATGGTGAATAACTAAATAGGATCGCATGACATAATTCATCTACATGTTATCTAAGTAATCAAGATCGCATCATTTAATTCACATATGTGATTTTTATGCTAAACAGAGGGCATTCGATATGATGTCTGAACTAAGAACATGGTGTTGAATATTGTGTATATGATGTCTAAACTATGCAATGCAAGACACCATATGCATGATATGAGCAGTATAACCGTGCCAAGTTAGAGCATACACCTCAGTGGGGGAATAGGGCTGGTCATTTGTCTTTGAATCCATCTCTGAGGAGCTATCGGGACCCAACAAGAGATCTGCATTGACAGGTAGCACTGTCTGCTCTGAAGGCCTTGTTTTCACTCTAGATTTTTCCATCTCCCACCCAAATGGCTGATTCACAGGAAGAGTAGTTTAATGTACAAACATTGTCCACAAATGATGTAATGAATAAAAGGATGGGCAAGATATCATTAAAATATATGATGCCTGGTTAAACAGGATGGCATTGCACATTTCACATATAGTATGGCTGGCTAAAAGACATGAGACTACATAATTCCCATATATGATATAGAAACTAAACAGGTGGCATTACAGAACATGTCTAAACTAAGCAGATGACATATATGATGTCAAAAGTAGGCACTGCAAGGCAACATATGCATGATATGACTAACATCATCATGCCAAGGTAGAGCAAACACCTTGGGGGGTAAATAGGAGTGGTCAGGGGCGTCTGAATCCGCCTCAGAACAGATATCTTCCTCTGGATTACAATCTGGAGAGGGGTGGGGAGGGTCTGCCATTGAACCCACAATGGAGCGATGTGTGCATGACATTGTATTGCCGCGATAAACTCTTCTCTTTTTCTCTACATGTGCAGCATGACTGTGTACAATATCTGACATGCATACGAAAAAAAGATGGTGAGATTATGTAAGGAGGGCATGCAGAAATTTAGAGTGATGTTAACAACTAGTGGATGGATCCAAAAATAATGTTAGTAGGCTGATGATTGCTTTAATTTAATAAAAAAACAGACGATGATTGCTTTACTATTTGTTTCCCACCCAAGATGAACAACGTAGGCATACCTGTGACACCCCAAAATTTTTAACCTTGTTTTGTTAATTAAAATTTTACCAGGAAATTAAAACTTTTATTTTCTGGACTCACTTTTGATTTTTGAAACATTTCCTTTCTTATTATCATGGAGTTTTTACCTCAAGTGAAATACTTCCCAAATTTATTGGACTTTCTTCCCTCTCAAAACTTTTTCCCTGGGCAAGGATTTCATTTTGGTATATTCATCAACACTGGTTTTTGGTTATTAAAAACCTTTCTTCTGTTTGTTCCCTTCTCAAATTTGTTTTTTTGGGTTTATTTTCTTTTCAAGAAAAATCCTAGGAGTTTGCATCTTCTCGAATGTTGAGACCACTCTTGATTTTACCATGCCCCACATGGTAAAATCTCCCCAAAAACCTTCTTTCCACCTTGGGGCAATCAAAACATTCTGTCTCATCAAGTTCAACCATTTCCAAATTTTATTTCATTTATTTCCTGCCCAAAATCTTTTCTGTCTTTTGTTTTGAACCTGAGGGATTTACAAAGCAAGTACCAAGATGCATTTGAGTTTTGACCTCAAACCAACTCTCCTGGATAGTCCTTGGTACCCACAACCTAGAACCATCATGTTTCACTCCTCTCCTTTTCAAATATTTCAAATTACAGTCTCTGCAAGTTTGGACCAGATTTGTTAAATTTGGTGAAATTCATATCTCCTCTTCTCCAAAAATTCCACCAAAATTCAGGCAACCCCCAGATGCAATGAGAGGCCACTCCACCAAAAATTAGCTCAAGGAGAAACTCCCACATACCAAAATCATTCTGTCGAACACCTGGCCGGCACTGTTTCTCTACATTTTCAGAAATGTTCAGAGTTTCAGAGTTCAGTGTCGCTTTTCTCTCGTCAGAGTTCAGTCACGCGCTCACAGTGCGCCCTGGCACGTTGCGCATGGCCCCTTCCCCCTGGCCAGCACCCCGCACGTGCGCTTGGCGCCTTCCTGGCGTCGGTGGCGTCCTGGCCCGCCTGCGCCGGCGTGTCCCGCGGCGGCAGAACCACCATAGCGGCCGACAGGGGACAACACCGCGGCAGAACGCCGTTCGGCGCCGCCCATCGCCTCCTAGCTCTCCGCGTGGCCCTGCCATGCCAGCGCACGCCCATGGCACCGTCAACATGGCCCGGCAAGCACAGAACGTGCTCCCTGCCGCCGACCGGCCCACGCCGCCCTGTTCCGTCGAGCTCCCCCCAAAATGCCTAACCCGAGCTCGCTTAGCACCTAAATGGAGTCAGTGGACCCCCACAACGGCGCTCAACCCCTAAACCACCCCGACCAATGCCCTGCATCGCCGTAAACTTCGCCGGAGAACCCCGTTCTCGGCCACCGCCTCGGACCGCCTATATTAAGGGCTCCCGAGCTCGCCCTCGAGCACACACCCCCTCTTCACCTCACCAGTACCCTGCCAGGCCACCAGGGGGACCTCGAGGAGGTCTTCTCCCCCAGCTCCGGCTGCCCCGTTCCGCCTCGGCCTCCACCATGATTCACTCCGGTGAGGCCATCTCCAGCGCCCTAATCACGTCAGCTACCCTCTCATGCTACCGCAAGTCTAACCCCCTCCTCAATTGCATCTCCGCAGCACTCTCCGACGAGACCCACGACCACCCGAACCGCTGTCCGCCGGAGTAGGAGCCGCCGTCGACGCGGTGCTCACCGGCGACCACCACCACTACCAACCGACGCGGAATGAAGCCATGAACACGGAGGTACCCTCCGATCCTCCTGCCTCGCCGTGGATCGCCGACGGCGACCACCGCGGCTCTTGGGCGCCGACGAGCCCCGTCTCGCTCATTTGAAAATTCAAACCTGACGGGTGGGACCCGCCCGTCAGCCTCTTTGCTATTTTTTTTGAATCATTTTCTGAAAGCGTACTTTGGTAAATACGCTTTCTACTCTGAACCATTTTCTGTGCTTTTCTGTTTAAGCCCCTGGGAGTTTTCTGTTTCATTACAGATGGGTCTTGGACCAAAACTCTTATAACTTTTGAACAGAGAAGGATTTTTGATTGATTCTTTTTCTATTCTCTTGAAAATGTTGTCTAGTTTATTTTAAGATTTATTTCAAAAATTTCCAGACAACTTTTTGGTACTGTTTTTGAAACTATATATTGATTCAAAAATATTTTTAATAGGATTTTGGAGAGAGGAGAAAGGCTTTCAAAAGTTTTAGGATGCACCTCACCACCCCACAACTTGAAGGCAAGCATTCTGAACCCCGGCATAATATTTTTGGTGTGTTTGTTGACACGTTTATAACACCATCTCATTTCGAAGGACTTGTTATTTCATGTGATATGATCATTTGCATGGATGCATATTAGTGATTTCCATGCTGTTGGAAATGAGTATGCTTGTGATGGTAAAGATCCTCATGTATCTTGCATGCATGCCGGAAAGGAATCCGGGAAAGCCTCTGCCTTGGGTAGGAGTGAGCTTGTCGACGGTCTCTGTCGGGACGGGTATGTCCGGTATGGCATAGTAAGATATAATGAGTGTTGATTGTATTGGTTGAAATATTTTTGTTATACATGTCATGCTGGAAACTATAAACCTCCTGAGTCGACCGTAGATCGAGTCTTGTTCCAGTAACCCCCATACTTGCTTCATACTACCACTCGTCTCTACAACAAGTAGAGTACGGTTCAGTAAGTTGTCAACCTATTTCTAGCACACACCGTACAGAGAGGCCATGGTGGAAGATACCGGTTGTAGGTGGTAGGCAGGCCACCTAGTCCGGGGGCATGGGTGTTTCTGGTTGAGACCGAGAGGGGAGGCCACCCCTTAGAGTGCGCGATATAAATTTGATCCCATGCTACGCGAGGTTGTAGCCTCCCCACTTAGAGTTTGCTTGACAGGTGTCGTGGGTGATTCCAGACACATGTGAGTTAAGCTGGTGTGTGCAAGTTAGGTGTGTTTACAACAAAAAGACCGTAGACGGAATTAGTCCCGATGGACTAAAGGAATCCATTACTCGTGGATAAAGAGTACACCCTCTGCAGATATTAAACCTATTCGAATAGCCGTGTCCATGGTTAAGGATTACAGTCTGGGATGGGTCAAGTGTCGGTCTTAGTGTCGATCTTCGGAGGAAAAACTGTTAAACCAGAACATGGATTGTGACTTGTGACTTATGATGATTATTATTATTTTTAATTATGGACTAACCCTTTATATATTGTTTGAAATACTAAGTATCCTTGGGATGGTTCTACCTCCTGGATATTCACTATCATTTCTTTTAAAGCCCTTTATGTGGTGTCACTAAGACGCCCGACTGTGGCATTTCTTTTAAAGCCCTTTATGTGGTGTCGCTAAGACGCCCGACTGTGGTATTTCTTTTAAAGCCCTTTATGTGGTGTCGCTAAGACGCCCGACTGTGGCATTTCTTTTAAAGCCCTTTATGTGGTGTCGCTAAGACGCCCGACTGTGGTATTTCTTTTAAAGCCCTTTATGTGGTGTCGCTAAGACGCCCGACTGTGGCATTTCTTTTAAAGCCCTTTTTGTGGTGTCGCTAAGACGCCCGACTGTCGCATTTCTTTTAAAAAGCCCTTTATGTGGTGTCGCTAAGACGCCCGACTGTGGCATTTCTTTTAAAGCCCTTTATGTGGTGTCGCTAAGACGCCCAACTGTGGCATTTCTTTTAAAGCCCTTTATGTGGTGTCGCTAAGACGCCCGACTGTGGCATTTCTTTTATAAGCCCTTTATGAGGCGTCGCTCCAGACGCCCGATCGGTGCCTTTTATTATTATTATGTTATTGCATTTTCATAAATAACCTACTTACATGCATCAGAGATTTATTTTCGTGACTAACGTCATGAGCATAAAATATTTTCAGCACATCATTGTTATATTATAACCGTGTTCATAATGTTTGCGAGTACATTCAAAGTACTCACTGGCTTGTTCCTGGCTATTGTCTTGGCCAGATTTTTCTTGCACGGAGAGGAGCGACGCGATGACATCCCCGGAACCTAAGCAACGGTGATAGCAGCCTCGTGAATATAGGAGTTAACCTGGTCAGCTGTTCCTGTGGGATATGGAGTCCCATAGACCCTGATGATCCTCAAACCGCTTCCGCCCTCAACCACTAGAAACCATTTGTTGTACTCACAGGACACAATGGTCTTGTACTACATATTTTGTATCTTGCTTGGAATTTCTGTATCAAGTTGGAGCCTCATCAGCTAACAGTAATCCTGGGGCTGATGAGCACGACGGTCTTTTTCTGGAAATTCATACCCGGAAAACCGGTCGTGACAATACCCTAGGTGAACCAGATATTAGATAGACATACTATTCATTGCTGCCTCGATATGTGCCCCATAACTAATTTAGAACTCAAGTTTGAACATTAATTTGCACCTGACTTGGAGTCCAAGAGGTGAACAGGACGATAAAGTAGCAGGTAATTTCAACCAATGCATAACATAAGCAGAAACAAAAGAGTGCGACCTCTCTTGTGGACCCGTGTACTCCTCAGGTTCATCTGCTGAGTCGATGATGGTGATGCCGTTGCGGTGGGTGCCGGCGGCAGGGAAGGAGATCTGAGGCAGCGAAAGACGGTCAGGAGTCGTGATGTCTTGTTTGGTGGATGCTTCTGTCGATGGAGCAGCTCAGGTGAGGTGGACGACGTCGCGGCAGGAGCAGGACAAACCACACAAAGTTCCCTTCGACACCTACCTGTAATTGAAGTAATTCTGTAAGGGCTCATTTGGCTTGCATGATTCTAAAAACGCAGGGATAGGAAAAACACCGGAATAGGATAGGAATGTACATGGTAAATAGAGCATTTCTAAACACAGGATTTCTGTCAAATTGGGTCTTTGGTTTACAGGAATTGGAAGAGCAGAGGAGTGCAAAGAAACATGGCCAAAATAAAGTGAAACCATATGAAAGCGTGTATAGTTAGAATGTTATTCTGACACTAATGCACTTGGTCTTGTTTTCATGCATAGGATTTTGAAAAGTAGGTCCAGGTGGATGTTTTGCTTCGTTCCTTTCAACAAAATGCATGAATAATTGAATAGCAGAGTGCCATTGTACCAAAATAGCCCTAATGGATCGACACGAATGTATAGTAATAAGTGATGCAACAAGTGTACAACCTCTTTGCCGTAGCCGTGTAGACCTCGGCATCATTGGGTTGGTTGCTGAAGTAGTTGAGGCAGAAGTGGTTGTCGAAGGTGTGGAGGAAGATCTGAGGAATCTGTAGATGGTGTCCAGGGCACTGCTCTCTTGTGATGGATCGTTCGGTCATTGGAGCAGCTCTGGTGAGCCGTAAGACGTCAAGGCTGAAGCAGCACAAGACAGACATCGTCAATCTCAAGTGGGATTCTAATAGCATCTCCAATAGATGATGTAAAATAGATGTAAAATTTACATCACCAAAAACCACCTGTCTACAACAGATGAGGTAAAAACTGTTGACTCTGAACTTAACTGTCGAAACTGAAATTTATTGTGGAATCTGAATGTTACTATAGAAATTGAACACAATGGTAGCAGAGAGGCACTTGACATGTAGTTTAGGGAGGGCCTGCAGTTCATCTTCAACCTGCACCGCCCTGAGCCGCCAACCACCACCGGCCGAACCACCGTCCCCAGCGCTGCCTCGCCGCCCCAAAACAACTCCCCACCGCTGGTCCGGCGCCGCCACGGCCAGCCCTCTAGGCCCCCCGCCCCACCCTGAACCCTAAGATAGAAAGTGGGGTACCTCTCCAGCGAGCCCCCGTCCCCGCTGCGGGTGGTTCTTCCTTAACTCCGGCGAGCCCCCCCAACCCCTGAAAATCGACTGACCCAAAAGTTGGTTCAGTTAGCTGAAGTGTGGCTAAATCGGAGCAAAGCAGCAGCATGAGCGAGGGGGAGAGCAACAGCTGCAGCGCGAGCGAGCGAGCGAGAGCCAGAGCAGCAGCAGCTAGGCGAGCAAGCGATCGAGCAAGAGCCGGAGCAGCAGCAGTAGCGCGAGCGAGCGAACGAGAGCCGGAGCAGCAGCAATAGATCCGACTGGTATGGCTGCTGCCGCCGAAGGGGCCTCGCACTGGGGGAGAGCCGCCGTGCAGATATTGCCCGCGGCGCCGGCTTCAAGGTAGCCGCTCCATGGGGGTGCGGGATGGAGCACCATCGGCCCCGGGAGGTCGAGTTAAGGAGAAGGTGCGATGCGATGAGTGTACAACCTCTTTGGTGGCTCCTTGTAGGCCTCGGCTTTGTCCGAGGAGTCGGTGAGGATGTTGCGGTTCCGGTGGAGCAGGTTAAGGTGGCGCTGTGGGAATGGAGCAGCCACGATAGATGAGGTGATTGTCAGAGCAGCTCCTTGGAGGTGGAGGACGGGGCGGCTGAACCGGCGGGACGATGAGATGGACGACGGATCCTCATCCGGGGAGGTGGATGAGGGATGTCGAGCAGTTGCGGTGGACGACGTTGTCGGGAAGAGGCTCCGACTGGGTAGCGGTGAGGTGGCGGATGGAGGAGGGTGGGGTTTCGCGGCTGGAGCGGAGAGGTTCTGGTGGCCTGGGATTTCGAATGGCGAAAAGGGGGCGATGGGAGGGGGTGAACCATGACTTTGGGACGCGCTTGTCCAAAATGTAGGGTGTGTTACAAAAGTACCCCCCCCACCAATTTGAACTAGCGGCCCTTTCGGCGCAGGGTTAGAAGAGGGATTCCGCGTGTCGGGATTTGGCAGCTGGAGGGAGTTTTCGCGTGCGTTGTAATTTCGGGATAGCAAAGCGCGGGTTGTGAAGGCGCCAGTTTTGGAAGCAAGATATCTAAATTTTCGGGATATAACAAGATGCGGGTTGAATTTTAGGGACAAGCCTAACGTGTAGTAATATTTTACTTGTACGTACCAAATCAATTCGCACTTCGATCAACCAAAACCAAAATGAAAAAAATAAAACTATTCACACCACACAAAGAGAGTCTTGCCCCGTTTTACTATACAAATGCTATTCAAAGCTACTCCCTCCTTCCATCTATATAGGGCCTAATGCGTTTTTCGATGCTAACTTTGACCAAATATTAGAGCAATAATATATGGCATGCAACTTACACAAAGCACACAGTTAAATTCGTCTGGGAAAGGTTCTTTCAATGATATAATTTTCACATTGTGCATGTCATGTACTATTAATCTTGTCAATAGTCAAAGGCGGTCTTAAAAAACTCATTACGCCCTATATAGATGAAAGGAGGGAGTATGAATCCATGTTATGTCCAATTAAATTTTTTTCGCTTGCTGTATAATGCATTAACCTACTCATACCAACATTTTAGTGCATTCCAAATGTCTATGGTACCGCTGCAATTCGAACTAAATTTGAATTTGTTTCTCTATTTCAATAAGAATCTACAATCATGATTGTTGCCAACTTCAACCATTATTCGTGTATTACCTTAATAACACACCACATGATTACTATAGAGATGGATATGAACAATGTGTACTACATGAACTCGAATTCTATTTCTTGAATACAATTGATGTTGATTCCAAATAATAGTACATTTGATGTAATAACTATATATACATAATCTAAACCATGTTCCATATGTACACCGTGTTTACCACACAAAGTATAGTGCCCCGCCCCCTATATCATGACAAGTATTTAGACCTGAGTTGCAAAAGCCAAACATTAGCCCAAATTATAGTCAATGTTCTACATTATGATATCTTCTTCAAGTATCCGTATCCACTTTTTTATAATGAATTATGATCTTTGTTCGTCTTTTACACCTTCACGATCCTCTTCTATTTGTAGCTAGCTAGCGCTAACTTTCTATCCTGCATGCACACGCCCACCCCCCTCTCACCCACCCTTAGCATCCCCTCCATCACGCACGTTCATTATTTCTCTTTAGGTCGTCCACCCGCGGTGTGTGTAGACCCCCGGCTACTTCTTTCCGGCACACACCGGTCGATATACCTCTCTAGCCAAGTGTGCCTACAACAAACACATATATACTTCCCCTCTTCTCTTCTCACCGTCCATGCCCCCTATGTCCAATACGGTTCCACGCAGGTGCACACTCCCTCCCCTCTTTACATTGATCACATACTCGCACACTCCTCCCCCTCGACATGGTAGGCCTCTCGCACCACCTCCTAGCCGCACCCCACTCCCCATGTCTGTCTCTCCGGACCTTATTTGCTTCTAACACATGCAGGCGTGTATATGAACTGATCTCCCTACATATAGCCAGGTCGACTATAATTCGTTTTCCCCGTGCACCGATACACTTACCTCGCTAGTTATGTCTCTCCCTTTCTCGAACACACGATGGTTGATCTTCCTATGTAGTTACGTATGCTTACCACAACCATATCGTCTCCCCTCATCATCCTTGCATACCTCCGGACCCGTCGCTCACACGCACGTGCATAGATAGACAGACATCCCCCGCCCTCTCTTATTGATATTGCACTCATACCCTCCGTTTGTCTAGCAGGCCTCTCCCACCATTTGTGAGACGCCACTCCACCACCAAACCTCCGATGCTCTACCTTTGTCTTTCTCCCAACCTTATTCCTCTGCTACACATATCCATGGATGTCGATCGATCTCCCTCAATACATAGCTAGGTCTCTCTCCTTCCCCACACATATACTAGTCGATCAGTCTCTGCCCCCTGCCCCCCCCCCCCACACGCACACCGATAGTCGAATGTTGTAGGTAGGTATCCATGCCACGGAGAAAAACTGCACTTATGCCCTCTCAAATTCCAGTAGGCCAGCCGCCCTGTATCTTTGACGTGGGCAAACACAAATTCGATGGCACTCTTTATTGATCGCGCAGCCACACACTTCATCCCTGTTTTCAATTCTATCGATATCTCACCTCCATGACTCTGTTTCACACACATTGCATATGTTACGTTTTTCTGTTTGAGATATCATCAACACATTGCCTCTGTTACGCACAAACCATCTCTCTCACACCCACCCACGTATGTACCTGCACCTAAAGAAGAAGTGCACACAGGACGTACGTACTCATGTCTCGTTCCTGGCCGCACTCGCGCGGGTACACGGTGGAGTTTGTTTCTGTACGAAAAGGCAGCCCACCTGATAATTTGACGCGTGTAGCGGTTGTTGTTTACACAAAGGAGAGTCGGGTACCATGCCTAGATGGAACAAAGTTTGACTTGACGCGTTAGTATTAAATAAAGGTATATATTCCTCAATGGCACATACATAATATAAAATGATTGCCGTGGGGAAAATGGAAAAATGGGTTTGTCTCTCATCACACCATCTCACACAAGGCGGCCATGGCCTCTCTCTCTCAGCGTTGGTCAGTGATCTGGCCGCATCCCGTCCGCCGGGGGAAAGGGAGGAGATGCATCATCTCTCTGTTCGACGGTGTTGAGGTAGCACGTCTCGATCTGCGTTACCCGCCGTTCTCTTTGACCAAGCCCCGACGCGGTAGGGCCTTCGCCACTTGCTCGTTGTCGCAGTATGGGCAGATCCCGGCCGCCGGCGCCCTCCTAGTAACATCCCGACGACCCTCAGGTACAGCTTCCTCCGGCCTTGCTCCACTGCCCATCTTCCCATGTTGCTGCATGTGGATCTTCTTTAGTTGTTTGCTTAAATCGTATCTCGGCCGGCGTACTTTCCATCTTGCAATCTCGTCCTCAAACCATTTTTGATAAACCACCATGTGCTATCTTTCCCTTATTACATGGAATATGCTTCTTTTTTGTCGGCGTATGTGTCTTCAACTCGTGTTATTGGGCAGTAATTGTTTCCTTTCTACCTCCTTTTGCAAACAGGGCTATCCATTTTCACCTCGTTGCTATTGCGACCTTTTGGTGAACTGCACAAATCACATTTTTTCTTAAGAGTGTTTTGTGCAGTTCACCCAAAATGTCACACGGGCAACATTTTTACATTTTTGTGGGACTGCAGAAAGGGAGATTGGTTTTGCTATCCTGCTCATCCAACTCCGTTCCTAATCTTCTCCAACAAGAAGTTAGTCCTAAAGAGAGATCGTAGAGGTGATCGACTTCTATTTATGTGTGTTATGTTTCATCATCTAGTTCCACTATTATTGTAATCACACTGGCTGGATATCTTTGCAAACAGGGATGGTCCCATCGATTTTAGTGGAGCTGCACAAAATGATCAGATTGTGGTGTCCTCCATACACCTCTTTTTTGGCTATAGAGCTGGGTGAAACTAGCTGCCAAGCAATGAACACTGTGCCAAAGAAATGGAGCCATGCCTACGAACAACATCGATCAATTATATTTTTTTCTTTATTTGTACACCTTCTCACAACTTTGTCTTCAGTTGTGATGTGAATATTGGTGCTGATCTGCGAATCATTGAGATGCATTAGCCATGGTGGCCATGGTAATTTCATTTGTATTTGATGGAATGTTGTAACGAGATAATCTCGAGGCAACACATGAATCCTAAGTTGAAACCTTTTTTTCCTGCGGGAACCAACGTTGAAACCTTCATAGCATCACATTACAATTTCATTAAAATTATGCGTACATATAAACAAATCCTGAAGGATTGACAGCAATCCCAGAAACAATTCAACTTTGTTTCGCCGACATGTTGGACATCCTTCACCCGGCTCCACCTGCCATGCAGCAATATTGAGCGCACAACACAACTTCAGGGAAAGATTCACCCCGGTCGTTGCGCCGCAGTAGTAATGACTAGTGAGAAGTCAAATCACAAAGCCCCACCTTCGCCACAGTAAGTTGCTCAAACGAAGCAACCATCATTTCTCTATTCCTTGAATCCACTGGTACTCCCATATTCCCACAGTAATATGTTGCTCGGGCGAATCAACCATCACTATATCTGCTCACGTGTGATGACCACCTGAGCTATCCATTCATATTGTATGTTAAAAAAATAAAGGTCGATAACTAATGCGGCAAACTTTCAAAAAAAAAACTTATGCGGCACCTCTGGCCAACGCGGCCAGATTGCATTTTGCACGAGAAATTACACACCATGTTTAGTTGACATGTGGTCCCGTTCCAACATGTCAGTGAGACGACGACGAGTCCTTTTCTACTAGTATTTCCGAACGGACGTGTAGGCCGGGGCGCCTCTTCGTGTACCATGGAAAACTGGAAACCGTCCACCGACTCTTCGCCTTTCCCTCTCGATTTGGAACTGTTGTCGCACGCTCTTCCTCCCTCCTCCATTTGCTTTCACCCTTCCTTCTGCCATTGTTCGATCGTCTTCTCTATGGAGGGAACAGGCGAGAAACAACCCCGTTATTCTTGCCCCGATCTGAAAGATGACGTGGTGGAGGAACTCATTGATCGGTGCGACGTCATCACCTTGGATAGCATGGCAGGTTTGTTCAAGGCCATTCTCGACTCAACTAACAACATAATTACAAGGAACCCAAGGGTCAAGGAGCAGTTTGATCTCCCCTATATTCTTTGCTGTGACCCTGATGACTGGCGCAAGGACGACGGAGGCCTCGCCTTGTGCAAGTTGATGCCGCTTGATAATGATACGTATGATGTTAAGATGCCATCGCTTGAGGGCAAGGATTGCGCAGGCGTAAATGGAGATTGGGTTGTTTATATTGGGTACAACTGCGAGTGGGAACTTGTGAATGTGTACACTCGTCACCGGGTTCCACTTCGAAAAATCTCAGCAGACTGCCCAGAGGTTTACCACACCGGTATTCTACGCACGTTCAAATACGATCATGGTGACTGTCTTCTATGGAAGATAGCAATTTGTCGAGTTCCCAACCTCTCTTGGAATTACAAGAACTATGAAGTTGTTGCTATCTTCGACAAGCTTGTTGCCGTCCTTTGTGGTTTGACTAGATGGATATTGCTCAAAAATCAGTTTCTACACACGGATGTGTACTGTGATGCAATTCAATAGAAGGGTCTTGTGTTTGCTTCCACCACTCATGGCACTGTTTTTGCATGGGATTCTCGTAGTTTCGGTACGTTTGTCTTCCACCATAATTATAATTGTTTCATCCACATGCATGCGGGTTAGCAAGTTTCCCTTTACTAATTAACCTTCTTCTTGTGTTTCCAAGGTTCTATGAACATTCCACCACCTATACTTGAAAATTTTTATAACCAAGGGGGAGATGACGATGGTGTGATCACGAGCATGAGGACAAGCAGAACTTATATACTCAGTGGCGCCTGGCAACTAATTCCGATGGCTCACCTCTTCTTGTCTGTATATAGCGCACTGAGTTTTTTACTACTGAGGGAGCACGTGTTGTCTCCCATGGTCGCACTCTCCGGACCTATTCCAACACTCATTGCATGCTATTTGGGATGGATACTAGTGTGCTAGCGCCAACACCTTCTCCCTGGTACAGAATTGATTGTCTTGGAGAAAACTTGCTATTCCTTGGACAAAACTATTCGATGATGGCAAAAGGCGATCCAACTGCTGTTGACACAACATTACAAGTACCATTTATGAGAAGCAACTATATCTATACCTCGGACATTTGGGTGGTTCCCTACTCTGGTACTGATATAGTAGGCCGCTTCAGCCTGGATGATCAGTCCAACATTGGTCTCAAGATTGACAATAGATGGCCATCCCAGAGAATCACTTGTGGCTCAAAGCAAACATTTCTAACGCCGAGGATTGGTTGAGTTGAAGTTCATTTCATTGCTTGTTATTTGTTGTGTGATGAAAACTTTAGTATTTATAATGTATCCTCGTTGTTGATGTGGGTTGATGACCTGTTGTATGTAATAAAATGATATGCTTGTGATAAACTTACTAAATTTATGAATGGCTTTCGAGTCGCTTCTCCGAGTGAGTGGTGCGACGAGGCAAAAAAATATTTTCCGAATACATAATTGTACGTGCATTGCAACAGGTTATCGGATGATGCCAATCAACAATAGTCGTACACTATTTATACTAGCTTCACATGCTTCGCCGTCGGGCGGGTGTTTTTACTTTAGCCATATGTTAATGTGTTCGCTGTACATAACCAGCACCTCAAATCCTCAATACTACTAGTATTATATAAGTAGTAAGAGTAGTAGGGTGCCATGGGCCAGAACAAGCATTCACGTCCAGGAGTACGGCACACGCCACCAGCACCACATCCATCTGACACCATATTTCTTGGAGTCCGTGCTAGAGCAATCTCTTCAACCTCGTTGTTTCTCTAACTCAGCCATCGCACGGCAGGCGAGGCGGGGGTTTGCCGATAGTCGGTTTCCTCAACTATGGTCCCACTTGTAAGGCCAACTCCAAAGCACAACCCCAAACGGACCTTTGTTTTGCATGAAGCCCAACGATAATTTTGACTAGACAAGCAAGACCAAAGAAAACATGAACCACGAGAATACATGTTAGAAGATATCCAACTTCCATAACTGCTCCTGTAAGTTGGATTAGTGCCTTCTCGATGCATTCATTGTTGATCTGCGGAGGCTCAATCTTGCGTGCTTCTTTCTTCTTCGAGTGTAAAGAATTAGACATTGCTTCCTCGCATCTAGTCTCATGTCTAGCCTCTATTCTAGTATCAACAAGTGCACTAGTCTCATCTCTAGCCTCTATGCTAGCTAAAAGTGCTAGAATATCTACTAAATTGCGCTCTATCAATATATCGATGTACTCTTCTTCCCAATACCAAAACTTGCATCCATTCTACACAATAAAATTTTTAAGTTAGCACAACTAGTCTAATCCGAGAGCACAACCGACGATTTGGTCGGGTTCTTCCTCCTTTTGCCGACACGTGGGACATCCAGCATCCAGGTCATGTCATGCAAGAAAATAGAGTGGTAGTTGAAGCCACGTGATGTGCATCTTGGGTTAAACTGTAAATAGAATCTTACTACTCTTGAGTAACTCCAAAAGCGGCCACCGAAGATCTTTATTGGATTTGTTTTCATCACCAGTACGTCGAGGTGAAAGATGTGCAAGTTCAGTGGGTCCTCTTGCATTTTCACTGACATGTGGGACCGCATATGAGCAAACAGACGATGGGCTCCACACATCCGCTGGCTGGCTGAGAAGAGAGATAGAGGAGGGCTGGGCACGGACTCCAGGAAATTTGTTCTACATAACCAACACCTCGATATTCACGTGTGGTTGTTTCTAGAATAAAAAAAGGAGGTACCCCTACTTATGTTATTCCCACTATGCCTAGCCTAAGGTTAGTAGGTGACCTTGCGCTTGGCTCTTCGCCTCTTCCGGAAGTCGATGGTTCTACAGTAGTACTTCTGGCCATCTGACACCAAATGAACTGTTGGACGTCCACTGCTTGTAAGCAAAAGTTTCTCCTCATGCTGTGAGCCACCACGCACGCGTTGGCGAGGGAGAAGGCGTAATCAAGCTTCTCGTCGTTCTGCGAGTTGACGGGACACATCAAAGTTATTTAGTACGTACTCTCTCCAAAATAGGGCTGACCATGTCATTGCTACCATCCCGTGCTCCGTCGTTGAGTATGTGCACTATTCATGTGCCATCGAGGACAAAAAATATTGCGTAGGTGCCATCGAAGTGCACAACTCACTTATGCACTGCTTTTCTGATTATCTCCATTTTCTTGCATGACACGTGCACCTTGATGCTAGATGTCTCACGTGTTGGGAAAAGGATGAACAAAGCTCACAGAAAAGAAAAGAGTTGAAGAGCATAGATTCCCGATGATCGAGAAGGAGCAAGGAACCTCGCGGTGGAGCGTCTGCAAGGAACCTTGCGCGTTTTCCCCTATTTTTGCCGCCTGCCCACCTATAAACAAATAAAAGAACATGAACTCTTCGCTAACCACTAGAAATGGTACATCACGATGCTAAGTTGAAGATGTTTTATAGTTTATATTGATAACCACGCAACAAGCCACGCATGTACAGGACGCATGCAGCCACGCATGTAAACAAGCCAACGCACTAACTCCATCCGATCCAACTCATGCACATACACGCACAACATGGAGCACACAACGCACATACACAACACGTGCATGCACACACACTCGGCCGCAGAATGCACGTGAATAACACATGCATGCGCACACTGTCGGCTGCATGGAGGCGCGGGCCATCTGCGGCGACGTCCATTTCTTCCTGCAGTCACCAAACTAGTCTCTCTCTTCTTAATTAACTTCCCACATCATATTTTGTGCCGACGTGGCAGGCTTAACAGCTATAGATGGTGGAGCACTGGGAGAGCCCAAGGCTGGTCATAGTGGGGAGTAACTTGTACTGTAACATATTACTATGTTACTCTAAACATCTCTATAAACCGGAAAGGAGGGAGTAGTAACATAGACTAGTGTCATATGAAGAGTATGGGAGCACATGATATTTCCCCGTCCGGATCGATCCCAAGTTGGCTTCTCACCTTCTTGGCCAAACAAAAAACCGTCCCCCCTCCCGCGCGCGCTTCCCACCTGGCGCCAGCTGAGCCCGCCGCTCTACATTGATGGCAAGTCAGGGCGATGCGACCTCTCACTGCTTCCGTTGTTGAAGCGGCACGCCGACCGATGGCACCGCCCGCTGCACGCCCATCATTTCAGACTACACAGTGGAGAGTAACTTTAGAGCAAGTACTACAATTAGATGACATAAGCAGGCTATAAGGATTTAAATATAGTATTTGTGCTAAGTTGAAGGAGAGAGAAGAGAAGCGGATTGTAAACGTGTAGCCGGTTGTACTCCAACATACTTTGTGAGACAGAAGGTTGGGCCATTATTAATGATATAGTATTTATACTAAAGGGACTAACGGGCGCCTTAATTACTTTGTTTTTTTAGACAAACCTTGGTGGCGCTATTATTGACTTGGACGTGGGGTTTGGGGACCAAAGGCCTACTATTATACTTGCACGACCAACCTGACATGCTCTTCCCTAGCCGCCGCTGTATCATATGGTTTCGCACCATTCCAGATCTTAGCGCCACCACGCAATTCTTCTCCAACCCTCCTTCCAGTGTGCACCGCGAGAAGGGACTGCAGTCCTCTGAACCCCGCCTTTCATGATCCTGTACGGGAGAGGGGCGATCAGGTTTTTGGGGAGCACACTCCTGTGATTGCTGCCAGCGACGACTTCCTCAACAATAGCCTTCTTCCCAGACCTCGGCAACGTCTTCATCAACGACATGAGTTACAACATCAACCACAACGGTTCTGCTCCCATTGTACAGTATGTGATTCTGTCCTCCTGGTTTAGTCTGCATCATTACTTTGATGTTTGTAATTGTCGTCATGATCTATTTACTGCTGTTTTGGATTAAATCTCATAGTAAATTGCTATATATTCAACAATCCAATCCAAATACCTGATTATAGGCAATTTACTCTGAGTGGTTTTGCTGCGCTTTTGAAGCCACCTACTTTTAAGGGGGTGCAATATAAAAGGTGGCGCACAAGAGCAGTATATTGGTTTCAGATCATGTACTGCTATGACGCCACTAAGGGTAAGCCTGAGGGCGATCTTAATCCTACATAGTAGGAAGCTTTTCAGAACATGGATACCCTCTTCAAAGCCGCCCAGCTGAGTCTTCTTGATGATTCCATTGTGGATTCATATATGTCGTTTGACAGTGGCAAAGACATGTGGGCTGCGCTCGAGGCCACGTTTGGGCCCTCGGGCGCTAGCAATGAGTTGTACGTCATGGAGCAATTTTGTGACTACAAGATGACTGATGAGCGCTCTGTTATTCAGCAGACTCATGAGATACAGTCACTCTCTAAGGAACTTGAGTACTTTAAGTGTGTGTTGCCTGACAAATTTGTTGTTGGGACCATCATTGCCAACCTTCCACCTTCGTGGAATGATTTTGCTACTTCTCTGAAAAACAAGAGACATGAATTTTCTGTTTTGGATCTCATTAGCACTCTTGATTTTGAGGAGAACGCGAGAGCAAAAGACACACGTGCTCAGGTCGCTGAGGGAGCTTCTAGTGCCCACATGGTACACGAGAAGAACTTCCAACCCAACCATCCCTAAAACAATAAGAACAAATCTCAGGGGAAAGGCAAGTTTCATGCAAAGAACACGCTGCCACATTCTACGAACTTCAAGAAGAATTCTCATAATGGGAGGGGATACAAACCTCATTTTTGGTAGCACCGCACAAAATTTATATGGCTGCATCTACCTGCTGTCAGCTAACATCATGGTGCTCCAGGTATTCCTACATTCTTAACTAGGTACAATGACCACCGCAAGATGAAATTAGCTTATTCGTACGTTGACTTGAATGCAGTGCGAAACGATCCTGTCATGTGTGGAGGAGCAAACAAGCAGTGTAGCCGAAGGTGGAAATCAACCAAGGACTTATGAAATTATATATAATCTTCCTTAGGCAGGTCAGTATCCCCTTCGTCCAGATGATCGTGTTTTGTCATGCCGAGCTATTGATAAGTGCTACTATTTTGCAACACCATTTAAGTAGAGCTACTGTTTTCCTATCTTTTCTGATTCAGACAATGAATATGATTTCAGGGGAACTACACAATATGGACTCATGTTGAGTCATCTCTATTGCCTCATGTGTTTGCTGCAAATGTGTCAGCATCAATTGCAAGATGAGGCAGCTAGCTAGCTGTGGAGTTGCCAACATGCTCAAAGTGCTCGCAAGATTGAGAAGAAACAAGCATGCCCAAGAAATTAATGCGTGCACAGGGACGCCCTTTGCTCAGAGAAGCATCGACCGATTTTCTTTATTTCCACACCTTCTCACAGCTTTGTATTGGTTATAGTATGGTGAATCATTGAGATGCATAAACATGCTGAACTTTTGTTCTTCTGAATGTTAGTATGCATATTGTATCTTCTGAAGCTTAGTTTAATGTGAGTGTCTGCATCCAGTACCGCATCCTCTAATTTGGTGGATGCACGCAAAGAAAACAAATCTCCTTAATTTACTCCATAAGCACCCTATTAAATAGGCCTAGTAACAAACCAGGCGCATGCAGTGGCCTGCGGGCACATGCATCCTGCATGCATGGCCAGTCAGCCAAGTCCATGCGCCACCTCCAATGCAGCAACACAAAAGAAGAGAGTGGTTATTGGGAAAAAGCGAGTAGTTAGTGCAACGTTGCAGCGGGCCTTATAAACACGAACAACTCGCTCTCCCGCTTCCTTCTCCCCCCCCCCCAATTTTTCCCCGCACCCCAATCTTCCTCACTCGTCTAGAAAACCCCCGCTCACCTTTTCCTCACTCGTACAGAAAACGCCTGCTCCTCTTCTTCCACATCTACAGAAATCCCCAGCCCTCCTTCTTCCCCACTCGCACTGCGACTAGGCTCGTCTCTGGCTACTCTGGTCAAACCCGTGAGCTCGGCGCGACGCCCACAAGGAAAATGGAGTCGCTGGCCCCAGCGCCAAGAAGATGAGGCTCCGCCAGCGGCGACGCCGGTTGTAGATCCCACACCCGGTAGCGCGGGGAGAAGCGGCGAGCCCCCCCCCCATCCGGATCTGAGGAAGCGGTAGAATCTCCGGTGGACCGCATCAGTGATCTCCCGGACGTCATCCTTGAGGAGATAATCTCGCTTCTCCCCACCATGGATTGCTGCCGCACACAATTCCTCTCAACTCGGTGGCGCCCTCTATGGCCCACCGCGCCCCTCAATCTCGACTGCCGTCAGATATATGTCCTTCCTGAATTTGATCTCCTCAGAGCCATCGTCTCTTCTCACCAGTAGGGCCCCATTAAATGCCTCTGCATCCCGACATGCTACCTGCTGTCCATACCAGGCAAGGTGGACGCTTGGCTGACATCCCCTGAATTCGGAAAACTCCAGCAGTTTGAGTTGTACCATTACCATAAAAGTTTCACACCAAGAATTCGTGCCCACACCACTGTTGTCCATATTGCGGTTTTCCTCCTCTCCCCAGACCGCCACCTTCGCCCGGTGCCATTTACCATACGATCTGGTACAAATGCTTCGACTCCCACTGCTAAAAAAACTTTCGCTTGTGGTGGTTTATCTGTCGGAGGCCTCACTACACAGCATCATCCACTCCAATTGCCCTGCCCTGGAGCGCTTGCTGATTGTTTTGGGAATAGAAATCTGTATCATTTGTCTCCAAATAAAGCCGCCTCACCTTAAAAGCATTGGAATTTGTTTTGAAGGACAACAACTCATCATCGAAGATGCCCCTTCACTTGAAAGGTTGCTCCTTGATAATTGTTGTACACCTTCACAAATAACTGTCGTCTCTGCACCCAAACTGGAGATCTTGGGTGTAATTCGTGACCCGTTTAATAATCACAAGGAGTTGGTGTTTGGCTCCTCACTTTTTCAGGTACCATATATTATCATCTACACATTTGGAATCATATGCTGCATTTTTCATTTGTGCGCATAAGTTTTATATCATCTTGGGGTACAGTTTGCATACTAATATTATGTTATATGCTCAATGAAGAGTTCGTCCATTGATAGCCTATCAATGCTGCTAGATTCTTTCAAGATCATATATATCAGAATGTTTAGTTTTGATCTGGACATAATTATTGGCTTGTTGCGATGCTTTTGATCTCTGGAGAATTTATATATTGAGGTGATGATTTCATGCACATTTAAAGCCCGCATATATTGTACTAGAATTAACTATTCAGTTGTCGTTCTTTTGACATACTCTTTTTTCAGACCTTAACTGTTTTCAATCTTCATGTCTACTTAGGCAGAACCACAGGGAGAAAAACATATAACCAATCGGCGGCGTAATAAGCACCATGATTTTCTCAGTTCTCATGACATTCATTTGAGGACAATAACGATGGAACGATATGCATCCAACCAGGCAAACAGAAGCTTTGTCACATTCTTCCTGTTGAATGCGTGGTTACTATTGTCCATGAGGCTTAATTTTTACCGCAAGAGATTTCTCATGGACGGACATGTTACAACAAAAAAAGAAGTTTGAGGTGGACAAATGAGCTTCTAAACGTGCTCGGCTTCTATTTACAACAAGTTGTAGTCATCCTGAAATAAATGTTTTTGAACAGGATGCTGATTTTATGGATCAGACCGATCCATTTGTTTGTGACTGCAAAAAAGAATGGTTGGGTTAGATGTTACTGTCATGTTCAATTTGTGTTTTGTCTAAAAATTTGATGAACAATTAATCCTTGGGCTTTTTGTACCATTTATATGCTTGAGTTGCATGTTGTTGCCCTCGTACTCCCCTCCACCTGCCACTACACTGCTGCATCTTCCACGGCTGCTGTTCGTTCCCATCCGAGGCTTTGCCGTTGTTCTCCGCCTTGGTTCGCTCGCTGTGCCTGCCGCCGTCTGGCATTGTCAACATGGTAAACAACCAAGAGGAATCAGGAGATGACTGTACGTGGAGAGGCTGATAGTAGGGACCCACCAAGGTCATTGCATTTCGCAAGCAGGTGCCTCATTATTACAAGCCAAAAAAAATACTTCCTCCTAATTGTTTGACAACTAGGTCCCACGCCATTGTTGTCACGCCCAATATGCGATACTATCCTTGGTGGGACCTTCGAGTCTCTTTAGGATAGTATCGCATATTGGGCGTGACAAGTTGGTATCAGAGCCTCGACCGACCATAGGAGCCCCCTTGTTTGTTGTCACGCCCAAGATGCGACCCTATCCAAAAGGAACTCGAAGGTCCCACCAAGGATAGAAGCGCATCTTGAAGACGCTTTTGCAAGGTGGATATCATTACATCAACATTACATAATAGATAGGGATACATACATAAGGCATACAATGCCACACGAATACAACATCATCTTACATAAGAGCACCATCCGACTACGGATGAAACACAAACAAAAACTCAAATGACATCCACCCTGCTAGCCCAGGCTGCCGACCTGGAACCTATCCCCTGATCAAAGAAGAAGCAGAAGAAGAACTCAAGCAAGCAAGCATCGCTCTCACGTCAAGATCATCGCATAACCTGTACCTGCAACTGTTGTTGTAGTAACCTGTGAGGCATGAGGACTCAGCAATCCCATTACCATGGGTATCAAGACTAGCAAAGCTTAATGGGAAAGGATGGGGTAAAGTGGTGAGGTTGCAGCAGCGGCTAAGCATATATGGTGGCTAACCAACGCAAATGAGAGCGAGAAGAGGAGCAAAGAAATGGTCGTCAACTAGTAATGATCAAGAGGTGATCCTGAACACCTACTTACGTCAAACATAACACAGAAACCGTGTTCACTTCCCAGACTCCGCCAAGAAGAGACCATCACGGCTACACACTCGGTTGATGCGTTTTAATTTGGATCTGGTGTCAAGTTATCTACAACCGGACATTAACAAATTCCCATCTGCCACATAACCGCGGGCACGGCTCTTGAAAGTTTATACCCTGCACGGGTGTCCCAACTTAGCCCATGATAAGCTCTCGTGATCAACGAAGGATATACCTTCTCCCAGGAAGACCCGATCAGTCTCGGAATCCCGGTTTACAAGACATTTCGACAATGGTAAAACAAGACCAGCAAAGCCGCCCGATGCACCGACAATCCCGATAGGAGCTGCACATATCTCGTTCTCAGGGCAACACCGGATAAGTCAAGCTACGAGTAAAACCAGACTTCGAGTTTCCCCGAGGTGGCCCCGCAGGCTGCTCAGTTCGGACCAACACTTAGACAAGCACTGGCCCAGGGGGGCTATAATAAAGATGACCCTTGGGTTAATTACTCCCAAGGGAAAGGTAGGTGGTGGTGAGGCAAATGGTAAAACCAAGGTTGGGCCTTGCTGGAGTAGTTTTATTCAAAGCGAACTGTCAAGGGGGTCCCATAAATCACCCGGCCGCGTAAGGAACGCAAAATCTGGGAACATAACACCGGTATGACGGAAACTAGGGCGGCAAGAGTGGAACAAAACACCAGGCATAAGGCCGAGCCTTCCACCCTTTACCAAATATATAGATGCATTAATAATATAAGAGATATTGTGATATCCCAACATAATCCTGTCCACCATGGAGCAATCTTCAACTTCACCTACAACTAACAACGCTATAAGAGGGGCTGAGCAAAGCGGTAACATAGCCAATCAACGGTTTGCTAGGAACGATGTCAAAGGTTAGAGGTTCATGGCAATTTGGGGAGGCTTGAAGAGCAAATGATAGGTAACGCAGCATAGCGATAGAACGAAGCAACTAGCATAGCAATGATAGTAGTGAGATCCAGGGTAGCGGTCATCTTGCCTGAAATCCCGCTAGGAAGAAGAACGAGTCCATGAAGAAGATGAAGCCACGAAGACGAACCAAGCGTAGACGAACGAATCCTCACGATCGCAACGAAACGGGAACTATCGAGAAGAAGCACACAACATAGTAAACACACCACACATAGAGAAAACATGATGCACAACCAAGCATTATGCATGAGAAAGCTAGATGAAGCTACTCATGGCAAGAGATGAAGCAAACAAGAACAACACATCAAGGCAAGTTTAAATGAGGCCGGGAACAACATATAACAATTCCGGTAAGTCCTCATATCCAAATTTCGAAATTGGTCCAGATCTGAATAAACCTTATGTTCAAGTTGTTAAACAACAAGTTAAAATGCACCATGGTGATCTACACGAGATTCTAATCAAGTTACATATAAAGTTCATTTAATTCGGAGCTACGGCCTAGAAGATATGAGCAAAACAAGTTAAACATGGCATTGATGCAAAATGCATACAAACATCAAGCAAACACCTCAAAACAAGGATGCAACATGATAATATGAAGCTACATGCAAAACCAAGCAAGTTTCATATAGAGCACACTCAAAACGGAGCAACGGTTCAACACATGCACTATACAAGTTATAGCAACAATCTGTCCATAACAGCAACTAGGCATCTTGCAAGCATCAAAACAATATGCTACAGCACCCCAACATAATAACAAAAGGCATGGGCATGAAGTAAAAGTAAAGCATGACAATACATGAACACCGAGATATCTCCAGAAACAACTAGAACATGCTCCAAAACACATGGTAAGATTGCAAATAATAGCAGTTTCAGACTCATCAGGAAATAATATCAGGGTGCAATGTTTAGAGCTATCAAACAACATGTTACAGGAACTTAACATGGCAAACAAAGGCATGGAATGAAACTACTAATTTCATAGAACAAAAGACCCTTACTGACCATAAGCCAAAAGGGCACAGAAAATATGATGGCACCCATGTAAACATGGCAAGTTATATGATAGATTCATACATGGCAGGAACAACAATAAGTAGGCATGTTGGTGAGCTTGAACCACTCACCATAGAGCAACACATGGCATGGAAAGGCAACCAACAGTAAGAAGACATGTTAATGAAGCTAAGCATGGCAAGAGCAAGTTCATAGGGTGCATGGATCACTAGCAAACAATCATGGCAACATTGAACTTAATGTTAACAGGCTGACAGCAACAATATTTAGCAACTTTGGAGCAAGATATGAACAAGCTACAGCTGGCTATAATTGCAACCAAGGGCATTAATGGATAGAGCAAGACATGTATAACAACTCATCCTTAGTGGACATCTCCAGAATAATGCACGAAATGACTTGTAGCAGCAGGTTAGCATGGCATCATAAAATAACAGAATCTGTCTAGCAAAACAGCAACAACAAGTACCCTCTTTAACAAGCTTGATGCACTCAGCACACAACTCACAAAAATACATGGATGGCACCACTGGAAAGATTGCATGGCATAGATCAAAACACGTGTAGACATCAACCTCATAGGATGCACACATCAAACATGGCAAAAATGACAAATGAGCATGTTATAACAGTTTCAGCAGATTAACATCAACATGCACTCTTCCAACAGCATTTCGGGCATCACGATGAGCTCAAATGAAAATGATGCAATGGAATGAAATGAAGTACTCGTCGAAGCGAACAATTTGACATATTACACGCACTAAACGGAGCTACATGCACAGAGATACAACAGGTCAAACATGGCATGATAATAACAAAATACTCCGGGACTTGGTGAAAAATTGGACCTCGGGGAAAAGTCAACGGGCGAGGCTCTCACCGGAGTTCGTCGCCGGAGAAGGTCGGCGGAGGCGGGGACGGGGTGCTCCCGGGCGGATATCACCGGATCCGCCCCGGGGCGAGGCGCGACGAAGGCGAGGAGGCGCCGGGAGGCGGCGCGGCGAGGAGCTCCCGGCGCAGGAGATCCGGCGGCAGGCGGCGGGCACCGGCCGGCCGGCGCGGGGACAGCGCGGGGCACGGCGAGGGACGGCTGGCAGGGCGCCACGGAGGCGCGCGGCCACGGGCAGAGGGCGCGACGGCTTCGGGTCTCCGCGGGAGGAGCAGGGCGGCGCGGAGAGGCGCCCAGCGGCGGCTGCGCACGCCGGCGAGGAGGCGCGGGGACGGGCGAGGCGGCGGACGGACCGACCCAGGCCCCGATGGGCTTCGGCGGGCTTGCCCCGGGCCCGGGCGGGCCGCGGCGGTGGAAGGAGAGAGGAGGCCGGCGGAGGACACGTGTCGGCGTGGGATTGGTCGAGGGCAACGGCGCGGACATGTCTGGCGGTGGGGTGGACGCGTCCGGCGGCGGGAGGAGCAGGACTAGGGTTAGGGGGAGAATTCATCCGCGAATTTGGACGAGGAGGGCATATTTATAGGTAGAGGGAGCTAGGAGTGTCCAAATGAGGAGCGGTTTTCGGCCACGCGATCGTGATCGAACGACCGAGAGCATGGAGGGGAGTTTGCTGGGTTTTGGGCCACTTTGGAGGGGTGTTGGGCTGCAAAGAGAAAGAGGCTTTTGCGGTTACCCGGTTAACCGTTGGAGTATCAAACGACCTCCAAATGGCACGAAACTTGATAGGCGGTCTACCGGTGCTATACCAAGGCCGCTTGGCAAACCTCGGTCCATTTCGAGAAAGTTTAACACCCACTCACAACAGGAGACGAAAGGGGGACGCCGGGGGACATAGGAGTGCCGGATTGCAAAACGGACAATGGGGAAAATGCTCAGATGCAAGCAACGAACACGTATGCAAATGAAATGCACATGATGACATGGCAAAATGCGACACGCAAGCAAATGACATAGCAACAACGGCGAATAACTGGCAGACACCTGGCGCATCGAATCCGGGGCGTTACATTTGTTGGCCGTTGTTGAGTCTAGAAGAAAACTATTATGAGTCTTAGGATTATATATATCGTAGAGTAGGATTCTTTTTACTCCTCAGCCCCCTTCGTCGCTCTGGTGAGGACTCTCAACGTAGATGTTTTGTCTTTCCTCTCCTCAATTTTTTTCACAAATTTTTTTTAGGATCACGCGGGTATCTTGGGTTTGTTCCGATATTCTTATGACGAGAACATTGTTCTTGGCGCCTCCTGACATTTAGGGGTTGTGGCAGTGTCCCAGGGAGTTGAGCTCCGAGGTGTTGTCGTCATAATTTTATCGTTGCAGTTCTGGAATACCTGAGTTTTGCCGACATCGAAAATCTCTTTTATGCAGTTGTTGGTGAGATAACCTCGGTGCCACCCAGTACTGGGGAGTTCAGGAGTATTTCCATAGCTTGTATAAGGATGCTTTTCGAAGGTTGAGGTACACGATTTCTGGAGTTTTCTTGGTTATGTGTTGACGGATGGATACGGCTGGATGTAGGGATTGGTAGTTTGGGTGAGATATATTGCTTCCCCTGTATCCCCAACACTAGATTGCATAACCAGAAAGTTTCGGGAGTTTTATAGGTGGGAATTCAAGTAGCTCCTAGAATATCTTTCCGACAGATGCATGATATGGGATTGGGTAAATCTCTATCATATGTATTTGTTCCGGCTTATTCTGCAAGCCAAATCCTTTGTTTTATTTTATTTGTGGTATTCGAGTTGCTTCGAAGTCAAATGTTGAATCCATACCTTTCCTAAACGGTGTTCTCATATTGCTATGTGAATACTAATCCTTTTTGATCATTGAGGTTGTCATGTTAATTGTTTTCCAACCGATGCGCTTCTCTTCGAGATGATCCCATCATTCTCCCCATCCGCAAGATCAATTCTAAGTTTTCTCAACAGTGTTTGTTTCATTCATCCCAAGTTGTTTTTGTTTTTCCCCACCCTCCCACCCTTTTCTTCAAGGACTCATCTATTTTAATCAAGTATCCATTTATTCATGTGAAGTCACTTCACTCTTTTCAATCAATGTTCTGATCCGGTGATTCCCCATGAAGATGCTCAACAGTTTCAAGTTCATCATCCTCCGTTCTTTTTTGCTTCTCCGGTGGATCCAATTCAAGCTTTCAGTGTTGATCATATTCCTTTCCTCGTGTCAAATGCTTTCTCATGCCGGTGCACCTCTCAATCACTCACCTCTTGCTATTCATTTGTTCCAGAGTGTTGAAGATATCTCAGAAGATTTGTGTTTCCATTCTTAATCCGTTCAAGCCATTTGGAGATTGTTATCTCATTCAAGCCATTTAATTCAACCAGTGCAATCTCTCTTTAAAATCGTTTTCAATGGTGTTTTCTTTTGAGTGGGCCCTAACCCACAGGTCTTTTCCCAGGATCTTACCTGACTCTTCGAATTATCAGGAGCGATTCTCAAATTCATTTCCAAGTTTGACTTAAGAATGGGTTATCATCAGTCATATGTCTTTCTCCAAGATCTTTCAAATTCTTTTCATCGTTGGTTCAACCTTTCTAATTTTCTCCCGGAGTATCTCAACAATTCATGGTGGTGTTTCTCCTCGTCATTCTCGGATTTTGAAGACCGAAGAAGAGTTCCTCTTAAATCCTTACCCGTTCTTCCAAAGGTGCGTAGTCCAAGTTTGATGCCATCCTCTCATAATCATTTTCGATTGTGGGAATTCTTTTCACCCATCCGGAGCATTTCATGAGTTGTTTCCATTTCTTTCCTCCGAAGGCCATCATGTCATAAATCTTCATTCTCAGCGTGTAGCTACCGTTCTCCAAATCTTATCAGTGAATCGTTCAAAAATCCTCTAATCAGTTCATGTTCTCTTCGTTCTCATGTATCTAAATCCTCTCAAGTATCTTCATTCGTTTTCCAATTCTTCCCGGTGAATTGTGCCTTTGCTACTTTCATTGTCAATTCTTACGATGGTTCGTTCAAGATTTCACTTCCTTTGTTATCATATCAAATATTCGTTGTTTCCAAATCCCACCGTGGTTCCATCAATACCTTCTCAAGTTTGCACTATATCTCCCTTAATCCTGTCTATGGGAATAAGTAGTGTGCCAAATCCGTTGCTTGTCATCAATTAAATTTGATGAAGGATGAGCATACAATAAATCTTATTCTTATTTCCTCGAGGTGGCTAAATTCTTTTTACGGAGATTATTCATGATGAATAAATTCTTGATTACAAGTGATTCATCTTTCTTTCCGGAGTTGGTCATCATATCACATTCTCGGTTCGAGAGGCTTTATCTTTCTTTTCGGAGTTCCAAGCTCTCTCATTTATCCCATCACGAAGCTCCACCTAAATCATTGCAAGGCTTCACCTTGTGTTTTCAACCTCTCTTTCTTTCTATCATCCTTTTATTACTGGAGTTCTTCATGGAGGCTCTACATGGTGGTTCATCAAGGATTCCTTTCATTCTTCAATTGTTCTTCAAGTTTTTCTCTCGGAGTTAAGATCCTCCAAGCTATACTCAAAAATAAAAATGGTGCCCAACACATGTTTTGTTTTGAGGCATTCAAGAATTCTTCATCTTGCATTCTAAAGTGCAATTCTCCTACCTTATCTTTTGAGATGGTGTTATATCATTCTTGACAATTTCCATTCATGTTTCGTGATTCATATATTGTCAACAATGAGGTATTTTAAATCCATGAATCTCTTCGTCGGAGTTGTCTTGGTAAAGATTTCACCTAAAAGCCATCACGAAGGAATGTTGCTAATTGTGGTGCTTATCAATGACCCAAGTTCTCCAATTATCCTCTTGGTGAAAGAAGTTTCTCTTATCTTCATTGATCTCAACCAATCAATTGTTTCTGTTAGTGGCCGGTTGTCACCTTATCATTGTGAGATGTTTGCCATAAGCCCATAACAAGCTTGTGCTTTTCTTTGTTGATTTTCCAATAACTCCGTTAAATTCTTCTTTGCAAGGATGCATTTCAAGTTCTTGTGTGGCAGAAGATGTCATTTTCTTCTCCGTTCTGTTATTCCAGTGATCTATCATCTATTCTTTCTTCTGGAGGCATTGTGATGTTACTCTCTTTGACCCATCATCTCATTTTGTAAATATCATGTTCTTTTCTTTGCTTATCCATTTAACCGGAGTGTCGTGTCCTCTTTTCAAGTTCTTTTCATCTTATCAAGTCTTGCATCTCTTTTCAACCGGAGTGCTGTCCGAATTTGTTCTTCCTTGTTCCTAGTTTATCTTGTTTCAACCAGAGTGGTTCCAATTCCTTCTTGTCCATTGTGCTCATCATTCATAGCTTTTCAACCTCTCAAGGTTCTTTGGTTTCATTCTTTTTTCGAAGAAGCAACTTAGTTTACCTCTTATCTTCCTCTTCCTTTTCCCTCCGATGCCATCCTAGATCTCGGGATGAGATCCTCTCGTAGTGGAGTGTTGTAACGCCCCGGATACAACTTTCCATATTCGTAACTCCAACTCTTGCCTTTTTCGGAGAGGCGATACGATATTTTCCTTCGTGGTTGGGTTATTGTCATTTGTTTTGCATTTTGTTCATGCCATGTATCTCATCTCATAGCATCATGTGCATTGCATTCATCCTTATGTTACATGTTACTTTCATGTCGTATGTATCAACCCCTTTGCTATCCTTCTCAAACCTAGCCTTGCACCATCACCTTCTTCTTCCTCTTCTTTTACTTCTTTTTGCAAGCGAGTTCTTCCCTGCCCCATTAATGTTCATTCTTTTTATAATGCTAGTGTACCATGCCTATACCCTCTCTGCCAATGTTCAGCTCATTTGAAGATGTTTTGGTTGAGTTCAAAAATACCTCAAGTTTGAATTATATTCAAATTTGTTTTATTTTATACCTCTAGAAATTCCCAAACCAATCATTTCAAATACTACAAAACTCCAGGAGCTTGATGATATTTTTGTATCTGAAAAAATCTTCTCCTAGCCCCCTGGCCATTTTTTCTTTTCTTTTGCTATTTATTTAAATAAACAGAGACTTAAAAAAAGAAAAGGACTCACCTTATCCGAAGCCACCTGGGCCTTTTCCCTCCAACCAGCCCACCTCACTTACCTCTTTCAGCCCAGCGAGGCCACCAATACCGATCCCTCCTGTTCTTCTTCTAGCTTTTGTACGGCAACTCATCCAGCAGGTCCACGTCGACGCTTGTGTTGATTTGACGGCCGGAGCTTCTCCCTTCACCCTATAAATCATGCCTCCAACCCTAGGGTTCCCTGGTCGCTCCATTTCCCCCCTCCTCCTTCTCCTGCCGCCGCCAAGTGAGACCTCTCCATGCAATAGTCGTCGCCATGGCCGGGAGGAGCGCAAGCTTGTCCCCGGATTGTATGCCTCCGTCCTCTGCGTTGCTGCCACGGGGAGAGAGTCGCGGCACTCGACGTCGTCTCCTTCGTCCACACACGCGTCCACAAGCCTCGGATCGACCTCCCCGACGACCTCTGCTTCCCCTACTTCCTCTGCTTCACGGACACCAAGTCGGGGGCCTCTTCTCGTCGCCGACTTCTCCTTCTTCTTCCTCGGGTCTACCTCACCGCCGGCTAAATTCGTCGCGTCCCCGAGCTCGTTCGACTCCTCTGAGCCCCTCTACGTGAGCAGCCGCGCTTCCCTGTACCTTTTTCTCATTGGTTGCCTCCTCTGTCACCGGTTGCTTGCATGCCTGATGGTTCCTCCGTCGTCACTTTGGTCACCAGCAAGGTTGCTATGCTTCCTCTGTTTCTTCAGCGCACACAGCGCCTTGTCTGCAACTCGCGCGCATGCACCAGGGCGGCAGGGCCTGCCCAGCTTCTTGTTCACCGTAGGTCTCTGCCACGAGTCGGGCTCTTGCTCGTGCCCGAGCGCACGCACGCACACGACTTTGGCAAGAAGCTGCCGCTCACTCGCACACAGCCTCGTCAGTTTCCGCACCCCCCGCCGGTGATCTGCTGCACCTGCAGCCGCTGCTTGCTCCCGCCGCCGGCAAGCATCACCGGGCATCCATGGCCATAGTTGTGGCTATGCCTCTCCATAGCTCCTACCCTTGCCCAACCGAGCCAACACCCGCATGCGAGCACCCACACCACATCTCCGCACGCTCGTCGTTGCTCTGCTGCGGCAGCAGCCACCGTTTCACTCACCATAGACGCTGGCGAGCAACATGTTTTCATGGAAATCAAGGCCTGGCCCTCGACTTTATTCATATAGCATGGCGCCTTAGATTTGGACACATGCACACTCTGAGTGCAGTGGCTAGCGCTGCTCGTTTGCATCCTGGAGGTCAACAGATCAAATCCCCACGGTTGCTACTTTTGTTCTGTAATTTTTGCTTACACAGATTAGCAGCCCTCGACTTGTTTCATATAAAGTCGAGCCCCTAGCAGAACTCTGGCACTGATCCATCCAACTGGCTAGCGCAAGCACTCCAAATCCAGGAGGTTCAGGGATCGATCCCTAGTTCTCCCGGTTCCCTTTTTTTGTCCCTGCTTCTCTGTTTTGATTCGAGCACACACACCCATAGCCAGTTGGGCCTGATTCCACTTCTGGACCACTGCACTCTAATGCTTCTGGCCCGTGCATATTTTTTCCCAGTATGTGTATTTTAGCATTTTCCAATGCTTTCTTATTTACAGAAAATGCCCCTGTTTTGCATTGTTAATAACTAAATATGCATGCATCCAAATTAAACAAACTATATATGTAAAATTCTTAGAATTTCATCTAGTTTCACAATATGTTGTTTTCATCCATGTTTAAAATGTTTAAATTGTTGTTTGCATTAATTTCTCAAAGGCCATATTAAAATGATTTATTTCATAACTAAATAACCGTAGCTCCGAATTTAATAAACTTTATATGTATATGGGGTGGAAAAATGCATAGTTTAACATGGTGGCATTACTTTGCATGTTTAAAAACTCTAAAATTGTGTATAGGGCAGAACAGTAGCAAATTCATAAATTGCATATGAGGATTTTCCGGAATTGTCGTTTGTTGTTCCGGCCTCATTTATACTTGCCTAGATAGTTAGTTTACTTATGTTTCACCTCTTGCCATGTTTATAACAACATGTAATATTGTTGTGTTCCTAAACGAGAGAGAACTAAATAATTGATGTGGTGTTTCGTCAATATGCAACTCGTTGCATATTGAGCTCCACTTAACTTGTAGTGTTGTTTGTGCATATTGCCATGCCATGCATCATTAAACCAGACATGCATCATACTCGTTTGTGCATCATGACATGGTTATGTGATGGTTGTTTACCATGTTGTTTGCTTCTTTCCGGTATTGCTTCTTCTTGATAGTTCCGGTAACGTTGTGATTGTGAGGATTCGTTCTACTACGCCCGTTCGTCTTCTTCATGGACTCGTTCTTCTTCCTAGCGGGATTTCAGGCAAGATGACCTTCACCTTGGATCTCACTACTATCATTGCTATGCTAGTTGCTTCGTTCTATCGCTATACTACGCTACCTATCTTTTCTCTTCAAGCCTCCCAAATTGCCATATCAGCCTCTAACCTTTTCACCCTTCCTAGCAAACCGTTGCTTGGCTATGTTACCGATTTTGCTCAGCCCCTCTTATAGCGTTGTTAGTTGCAGGTGAAGTTGAAGATTGCTCCATGGTGGACAGGATTATGTTGTGATATCACAATATCTCTTATTTAATTAATGCATCTATTTACTTGGTAAAGGGTGGAAGGCTCGGCCTTATGCCTGGTGTTTTTTTCCACTCTTGCCGCCCTAGTTTCTGTCATACCGGTATTATGTTCCCGGATTTTGCGTTCCTTACACGGTTGGGTGATTTATGGGACCCCCTTGATAGTTCGCTTTGAATAAAACTCCTCCAGCAAGGCCCAACCTTGGTTTTACCATTTGCCTCACCACCACCTATACCCTTCCCTTGGGTTGGCCAACCCGAGGGTCATCTTTATTTTAGCCCCCCGGGGCCAGTGCTTGTCTAAGTGCTGGTCCGAACCAGAGCCACTTGCAGCGCCACCTCCGGGAAACTTGAGGTCTGGTTTTAGTTGTACATAGAGTTCATCCGGTGTTGCCCTGAGAACGAGATATGTGCAGCTCCTATCGAGATTGTCGGCGCATCGGGCGGTCTTGCTGGACTTGTTTTACAATTGTCGAAATTTCTTGTAAACCGGGATTCCGAGACTGATCGGGTCTTCCTGGGAGAAGGAATATCCTTCGTTGATCATGAGAGCTTATCATGGGCTAAGTTGGGACACCCCTGCAGGGTATAAACTTTCGAGAGCCGTGCCCGCGGTTATGTGGCAGATGGGAATTTGTTAATGTTCGGTTGTAGATAACTTGACACCAGATCCGAATTAAAACGCATCAACCGCATGTGTAGCCATGATGGTCTCTTTTCGGCGGAGTCCGGGAAGTGAACACGGTTTTGGGTTATGTTTGATGTAAGTAGCTGTTCAGGATCACCTCTTGATCATTGCTAGCTTCACGACCGTTCCTTTGCTCCTCTTCTTGCTCTCTTTTGCGTATGTTAGCCGCCATATCATGCTTAGTCGCTGCTGCAACCTCACCACTTTACCCCTTCCTTTCCCATTAAGCTATGCTAGTCTTGATACCCATGGTAATGGGATTGCTGAGTCCTCGTGGCTCACAGATTACTACAACAACAGTTGCAGGTACAGGTTATGCGATGATCATAACGCGAGAGTGATGTTTGCTTGTTTTGGAGTTCTTCTTCTGCTTCTTCTTCGATCAGGGGATAGGTCCCAATTGGAGTTACGGATCTCCGGTTATTAAAGAAATGGTGAAGGGGTAGAATCTGAGAACGCAGAAACAGAGAGATAGATCCAATCTCGGAGGAGCTCTCGCCCCTCCCACACCATGGGAGCTAAGGACCAGAGGGGAAACCCTTCTCCCATCTAGGGAGAAGGTCAAGGAAGAAGAAGAAGAAGGGGGGCTCTCTCCCCCTTGCTTCCGGTGGCGCCGGAGCGCTGCCGGGGGCCATCATCATCACCGCGATCTTCACCAACATCTCCATCACCTTCCCCCATCTATATCCAGCGGTCCAATCTCCCGTAATCCGTTGTACCCTCTATTTGAGCATGGTGCTTTATGCTTCATATTATTTTCCAATGATGTGTTGCCATCCTATGATGTGTGAGTAGATTTTTGTTGTCCTATCGGTGATCGATGAATTGCTATGATTGGTTTGAGTTGCATGTTTTATTATTGGTACTGTCCTATTGTGCCCTCCGTGTCGCGCAAGCGTGAGGGATTCCCTCTGTAGGCTTGCAATATGTTTATGATTTTCTTATGGTGGGTGGCGTGAGTGACAGAAGCACACACCCGAGTAAGTAGGTTGATTGTGTATGGGATAAAGGGACTTGATACTTTAATGCTATGGTTAGGTTTTACCTTAATGAATCTTTAGTATTTGCGGATGCTTGCTAGAGTTCCAATCATAAGTGCATATGATCCAAGTAGAGAAAGTAATAGAATTGCAATAGTGGTTACCGGGTAATGTAGTCAATTGCCTAGAGACAATTTCACAACTCCTACCACCACTTTTCCACACTCGCTATATTTACTTTATTATCTCTTTATCTAAAGAGCCCCTAGTTTATATTTACATGTTCTTTATTATCTTGCAAACCTATCCAATAGCACCTACAAAGTACCTCTAGTTTCATACTTGTTCTAGGTAAAGCGAACGTCAAGCGTGCGTAGAGTCGTATCAGTGGCCGATAGGACTTGAGGGAGTATCTGTTCTACCTTTAGCTCCTTGTTGGGTTCGATACTATTACTTATCGAAAGAGGCTACAACTATCTTGTATACTTGCGGGTCATCAAGACCTTTTTCTGGCGCCGTTGCCGGGGAGTCATAGCGTGGGGTGAATATTCTCGTGTGTGCTTGTTTGCTTTATCACTAAGTAATTTTTATTTGCTATTCTAAGTTGTTCTCTATATTTAGTTATGGATATGGAACACGAAATACCAACAAAATTAGGTGTACTTGCTACTCATGGAGATGGGGTAACTCCTAAAACCCTCGATTCTCATTATGTGAGAGATATTATGTACTACTTTGATAATCCTGAGAAAACCCCATTCAACTTTATAATGGGAGACACCTTGGATCAACGTGAATACTTTAGGGATTATCACTTTACACAAAAAGGGAAACTATTATGGGATCAAATTAATATGTTGTGTTGGTATGCTCGTCAACTATCCTTGAGATATGATATTATTTGTTGCTCTAGGATGAAGGCTCCACACCTTCCCTTTTCATGCAAATTCAATGATAATGAAACCTTAGCTTCTTATGCTAATGGTAGATATGATTACTATGATGTGGAACAAATAGAAGAATTTGTTGCTTTTAAGGCTGCTTATGAAATTGAATCTTTGTTTGATGATGATGTTTATAGGCCTGAAAATCTTGCTATACTCAGATATTGCTATGAAAATTATAAATACAATTTCAATATTAATGCATTTATTGAGAAATTCTCCGTTGTCCAAGAAGAGACTAATATTTTGCAGGAAGCTATGGAAGAAGAAATTGATGAAACGGTGAGCTCATTGGATGAAAACGATGATAAGGAGAGCGAAGAACAAAAGGAGGAAGAGCGGATTGATCACCCGTGCCCACCTTCTAATGAGAGTAACTCTTCAACTCATACATTGTTTAATTCCCCTTCGTGCTTACCGAAGGATGATTGCTATGATGATTGTTATGATACTGTTGATTCTATTGAAATATCCCTTTTTGATGATGCTTGCTATGCTTGTGGCCAAGATGCCAATATGAATGATGCTTATGGAGATGAACTTGCTATAGTTCCTTATGTTAAACATGAAATTGTTGCTATTGCACCCATGCATGATAGTCCTATTACCTTTTTGAATTCTCCCAACTCCACTATATCGGAGAAGTTTGTGCTTATTAAGGATTATATCTATGGGTTGCCTTTTATCATTGCACTTGATGATTTTGATGAATGTAATATGCATGTGCTTGCTGCGCCTACTTGCAATTATTATGAGAGAGTAACTATATCTCCACCTCTCTATGTTTCCCACACGATAGAATTGCAAGAAACTGCTTATACTATGCATTGGCCTTTACTTGGTGTGCATGAATTGTTCTTTTATGACATGCCAATGGATAGGAAGAGAGTTAGACTTCGTTGTTGCATGATATTTGTTACTTTGTGCTCACTACTAAATTACAAATCATTGTTAATTAAAATTGGCTTTGATATACCTTGGGATCCGGGTGGATTCATTACTTGAGCACTATATGCCTAGCTTAATGGCTTTAAAGAAAGCGCTGCCAGGGAGACAACCCAGAAGTTTTAGAGAGTAATTTATTTCTGTTGAGTGCTTTATATAATTTAAAAAAAAGAGGGGAACCTAAAACTTTTCAAAAAAGGGAAGTGAAAGTGAGAAAGACAAGCATTGTTGAAGTGGGAGAGCTCCTTGAACTTTGTTCATGCTCACGGAAACTTTGTGAATCTTGATTACAGAAACTTTTCATCAAAAATAATTATCCCCTTGTACAATTCCATTGAATTATAAAAATAATGTGCTAAGGTTTGCCTTTAGGATGTTTACAATGCTTGTTGGTTTGTACGATGCAGGACAGAAACTTTGGCTGTAGTGCGTGATTTTACATTTTTAACTGGAATGTCAATTGTTTAGGATTCCTTTTGCACTGTCTTGATATACAACTTGTTTATGTATCCTAATTTTGGTAGAATTTTTGGGGTACCAGAAGTCTGGTGGATGTTCAGATTGCTACATACTGTTCTGTTTTTGACAGATTCTGTTTTTGATGCATAGTTTACTTGTTTTGATGAAACTAACACTTTATACCAGTGGATTAAGCCATGGAAAAGCTATATTACAGTAGACACAATGAAAAAACAAAATATGAATTGGTTTGCAATAGTACTTAGAGTAGTGATTTGCTTTATTATACTAACGGATCTTACCAAGTTTTCTGTTGAAGTTTTGTGTGGATGAAGTGTTTAAACGAGGAGGTCTCGATATGAGGAAAAGGAAGAGAGGCAAGAGCTCAAGCTTGGGGATGCCCGAGGTACCCCAAGTAAATATTCAAGGAGACTCAAGCGTCTAAGCTTGGGGATGCCCCGGAAGGCATCCCCTCTTGAGGGAGTCCTGGATTAGGGGCTATCCGGACAGCCGGACTGTGTACAACATCCAGACTATTGAAGCGTGAAGATACTAGACTCAAGACTTCGGCCCGTGTCTGATTGGGACTTTCCTTGGCATGGAAGGCAAGCTTGGAGATCCAGATATTATATTTCCTTCCTTGTAATCGACTCCATGTAAACCCTAGCCCTCTCAGGTGTCTATATAAACCGAAGAGGTTGGTCCTTAGAAGGCCGATCACAATTACATTCATACCATCATAGGCTAGCTCCTAGGGTTTAGCCTCTATGATCTCGTGGTAGATCTACTCTTGTACTACCTATATCATCAATATTAATCAAGCAGGAAGTAGGGTTTTACCTCCACCGAGAGGGCCCGAACCTGGGTAAACACTACAAGAAATATGTCAACTTGTGACCTTGACTATTGGTCACTAAAAGGTCATTGTTTTTCATTTGCGACCTTTTTGTGACCAAAAACAGAAGGTCAAAAGCTGGCGGTCGTAAACTGGGTATAGCGACCTTTCTTTTGGAATGGTCGTAGACGTTTATGACCAAAATACGTCTACTGTGGCGTTTTGGTCACTAGCAACCTCCCCAGACCACGTAGGCATCCAGCGTGGCAAGCTGATGTGGCACAAGATTCAGCCCGGTCCAGTTCAGTTTTCGACATGGGCCTAGCCCAACAATTCGGCCCATTTGGTATATTTATTTCTATTAATTTTTGTTTGCTACATGGGTTAAGCCCAACTGGTCAGCCCATCAATTTTTGTGCACGTTTGGCCTTTCAAGAATATATGTACAATTTTGTTCAGCCCATTTCTGGTTTATATTCGGCCTTTTTATACATTCAAATATTAATTCAATCCTGGAGTTGGTCCAGTACTCTTTTCAGCCCATTCACATATTCATACATATGATCCACCTTTTTGACAAATTTTGCATATAATTTCATATTTCAGCACTAAATATGTTTACATCACAGGCCATAAAGCCCTACAAAATAGTATCACTTGTTACTATACAAAACTAACAAATGATACGTACAACAAAACAGAATACAGAAAATTTAGTTCAGCAAAAATAGTTTTCTTCCTCTTCCATCTTCCAGAACACACAACACCTGTGAAAATAAAGATGCCACAACAAAAATGGAAGGATCAGCCACTAGAAGCATATTGAATACAAGGGAAACAATCAAACTAAAGAAATGAAAGGCACGCACTATGAAAATTTTGACAGCACGAATATTTTTTATATTACCATAACAAACAGAAATGTAATCTGATTGCATAAGACACATGGCATTATCACACACCCGGACGATGGAAGCATTAACTTGTGAGGATCAGACAAACAAAGCAGTACAAGGGAATGAATGAATGATGACCGACTCGTAAAACAATCAGAGAATGAATGAATGAATGTGAAAGGCATAACAGCATCATTAGTACAACAAGATGCTTGTTGGCATAGTTAATGAAGAAATATTATTCATTATCCTGCTACAACTAGTTCAACAATGTATGTAGTAACACCAGACACATTACACCTAAAGAATTATTATTCATTCAAGAGACTAAAAATTATACATACATGCCCAAATTCTGGTGCCCTCAATGCATTAAACAATAAGCATGATACATAGTTGAACCGTACAAAGAGAACAGAAGTGAACATAATGGGGGAACGGAAGTGAACAGAATGAGAGAACAGAAGTGGACATAATGCAAAGTACAACCATGGTATTTATATTTTCTTACATTTTCAGTTATAAACCAATTATGGGATCAGATGATGTTGCATCATGGATAAGCTCTTTAGAGACAAGGAAATAGAGCAAAGGAATGATAATCACCTTAAGCTCCTCAAGGGTAAATCCCCTGCCAGCCCTGGCCTTCATGTTGTACTTGCGGTTCTGGCATTGCACGATGGGACGAAGAGGTCGAGAGGTAGGGCGGGGGAAGATCTTCACAGCCTTCTTCTTGCAAGCTGCATATAGAAAGAACAAATTGTAAGATGACAGTGAGTCAAACTAGCACCACAATAACACAAACATGTTGTCAGCGGATTGGATGGTAACTTATCAGTAAATCAACAAAGAAACTAATGATATACATCTAATCTGCCCTGCAATAGCAGACATGTAGTTTAACTCCTTATGCATAAATACATAAGGCAGTGCAAGTGTTGTTCACATGTTAATGCTGGATTCAACTTATAAATATAGAGAGACATGGCAATATGCATGGGTACCAGAGACGTCTAGCCTAGCATCAAACTTGGATTCATGGTATATGTACTAAAAGAAACTAACTGACCAAGTGGCTTAACAGATATCCTAGATGGCATTCTATAGCACTATATACCTCAAACCCCGGCCACATCCATCAGTCATGAACATCGCCATATTCATAAGCGGTAACAAATCTGATTACAAATTCTGGTGCCCACATGCCTCAATGCAGTAAACAATAAGCATGATACATAGTAGGTACTGCAGGAGGGAGAGAGGGAGATAATAAGTTACCGGATCCGAAGCTCGTGGTGCTCCTCGGTGCCATCATTGTCGAGGACGAGTGGATCCGGAGGCGTTGCTATCAGAGAGGAGGGGATCCGGTGGCGACCTTGTCGGAGAGACGAGGATCCATCAGCAGAGAGGAGCTGATCCGGCGACGGCCTTGTCATGGAGGAGGATCTCATACGCGCCGCCACCACCATCGAGGACGTTCATCTCAGCCGTGCGCAACTAAGAGGTCCACCCCCACCAACGAAACCCTAGCAGGAGGAAGTAGTACAAAATGTCAAAGATTATTAATACTATCTGTGTCAAGGTTTAGTGTGAATATGTGCCTTATGTAACGATTTTCTACCAACAAGCTTCAGACCACGTTTTCTACCAACAAGCTTCAGACCACGTTTTGTACACACCTACTAGATTAAATTAAAGAACTGGATTCAACCAAATCATGGACAGTTCAAAACCAATAATTTTCAATTCAACTACTTCTACTTATATCAAACACAATAGTTCAGACAAACTCCCAAGTCTTAACTGAACCAGAGTAGCAGAAGTTTCAGTAAACTGTTTTTGGGATTAATTAACAGTTTCATTACACAAGCTAAATAGCACTCCATTAAAACAAAACTGAAGATGCATCGACCAGTAGTAAACCGCTTAACTTTGTTTCTCACCAGTTCAGAAACTCCATAAACGAGATCTTATATTCAGTTAACAGGCATATGATGTATGGAATTGGAAACATGTATGTTCAGTATGCGCACAATCAAATGCGGCTGATTGCAGAACAGGCATACGCAGGCAAAATCCCTTACACATTAACAAGGAAAAAAATCCACCCAGGCAATCTGTCACATACCTATCTCAAAGTCAGGTAACATAGGACTAAAGGAGTGGTATATAAGATCAGACCAAATCCCTTCACCCTTTGCACCTACCCCGAAACTGTCAAGGGATTAAACTGAGCAAGAATAAGAAAGGAGACAACGTACCCATCTTGGTCTGCAGCAAGCTCCTCCTCCCGGTGATCCGGTGCTGGCCTAGGACACGATGTCTGGTCAAGCGCCAAGAGAACAGAATGAACCCTTCACAATCAAATTCGCACAAATTCGGGAAGAATCAAGAAACGGGCTCACCTCAGGCATGCCCTCCCTGGCCGGGATGCGCTCCACAACCCAGTGAGTCATAGTGCTGACGGTGTCGAAGTCGTCGACACTGGTGCCGTTGTTCCAGGGGAGGTACTTCCTGTTGGCGCAGAGGAAGCGGCTGCTGGCGTGGCGGAGCAGGATGTAGTCCCCGGGCACGAGCCTGACGGGCTTCCACCTGACGTCCTCCTCCTCCCGTTTCTCGTAGTTGAGCTGCTCGACGCGGTGCCCGCGGTGGCCTAGCGGCGCCGGTGCGTCCATGGCCGTCAGGTAGCCGCCGTAGGCGGCACTGTGGAAGGCGAGGCGGCGGCCGAGGGTGCAGGGTGGGACGCGGGAGAGGGTAGGAGGAGATGCGGCGATCTCGTCTGCGGTGAGGGTCGTCGATGTTGGGGGTGGGAGCGGCAGCGGATTGAGATCTGAGGGAGGGAGAGGGCGGGTTGTGTTAGGATCTGGATCGGGGAGGAGGCGGCGGCGCGTTGGATCAAGGTGGAGGCGTTTCGCGTGCTGTGGGACGGAAGCGAATGGGAGAGGAGAGGCCGTCGGCAGCGAGCTGTGGGAGGGATGAGGCGGGGAGAGGAGTGGATCGGGAGGGGGGCGGCGGCGGCGAGGAGATGGGGGGGAGAAGGGTGTGATGGGGGATGGATCTGAGCTAGGGTTTGGGCTGCGGGTGGGGCGTATCTTTTCTTTTTTCTTTTTTTCTGTAGAAAGATGGATGGATGGATGTGGGATGGAGAGATGGATGGATGGATGGATGGACGCCATGTCATCAATCCGTGAGAAGAGTTCTGATTGGTTCAGAAAATCAGTGACTCAAAATAGTTTTCAAGTTCTAAAAACAAAGGGATTTTGTGAAGTAGCTATCAAAAAAAATTGCAAAAGAGCACCACACAAATTTTCACTAGAGTTAGACCACATTTTATGGATAAGAACCAATTTGTATGCATTTCTGATCTTTCTAGCTATTTTTAATCATTTTTCGAGTGGCAAAAATGATTTTTTTTGTGAAGAACCTACCAAATATTTGTCGCAAAATTGGACCAAATCAATTTTATCAAATACTAGTCCATATTTAATATACAATTGACCAAATGGTTGGGTGTCAAAATCTTTGATCCACCTCTCTTGAAAAAGACAAATTTCCGCCGGTTCAGCTGAAAGCGGGTCAAAGTTGAACTACAGCTACCTCATAGTTTGCTCTTTATTTTTTCCAAAAATCATTTATAGATACATAAGTATCTATTTAATCAGAGAAACATCAAAAGTTTTCCAAGATTCAACCACTAGTTAGGAACGGTCAAGCCCGCCGTTTTGACCCCATTTTGAAACGGGCATAAAAAATTCAAAAAAATCAAAAAATTGGAAAACCTTCGCATTGTGTCACTATATGTGACCAAGTTTCCAGGAAAAATAGTAAACTTGTAATATGGCAATTATTTTTAAAAAGTGTTCTTAGAGATGAGCTATCATGCATGAAGATTCATGGCTTTCAAGCCTAATGATCAATCTTATGGCCACATTCATGGCATAGTTTGTGCAAATGATCTCATATCATGCACAAGAGTGCATATTGGAATGGCAAACAATGTTGCCTAAGGAAGTTTTCATTTTCTTTGCACGGAAAATTAATTTTCCATTTTCCGAGTGCCTGAAATGAGTTTTTTTTTGTGAAGGACCTACCATATATTTGTTGCAAAATGGGTGAGGGAGTCCTGGACTAGGGGGTGTCCAGATAACCGGACTATCATCATCAGCCGAACTCCAGGACTATGAAGATACAAGATTGAAGACTTCGTCCCGTGTCCGGATGGGACTTTCCTTGGCGTGGAAGGCAAGCTTGGCGATACGGATATGTAGATCTCCTACCATTGTAACCAACTCTGTGTAACCCTAGCCCTCTCCGGTGTCTATATAAACCGGAGGGTTTTAGTCCGTAGGACGAACAACCATTACAACAATCATACCATAGGCTAGCTTCTAGGGTTTAGCCTCCTTGATCTCGTGGTAGATCCACTCTTGTACTACCCATATCATCAATATCAATCAAGCAGGAGTAGGGTTTTACCTCCATCGAGAGGGCCCGAACCTGGGTAAAAACATCGTGTCCCTTGTCTCCTGTTACCATCTGCCTAGACGCACAGTTCGGGACCCCCTACCCGAGATCCGCCGGTTTTGACACCGACATTGGTGCTTTCATTGAGAGTTCCTCTATGTCGTCACCTATAGGCTTGATGGCTTCTTCAATCAACAACAACACCGTCCAGGGTGAGACTTTTCTCCCCGGACAGATCTTCGTGTTCAGCGGCTTTGCACTGCGGGACAATTCGCTTGGCCATCTGGAGCAGATCGAAAGCTACGCCCCTGGCCATCGTGTCAGGTTTGGAAGCCTAAACTTCACGGTTGACGTCCGCGGAGACTTGATCTTCGATGGATTCGAGCCACAGCCGAGCGTGCCGCACTGTCATGATGGGCATGACTTAGCTCTGCCGCCGGACAGTACCCTGGAGGCCGCACACGAATCCGCTCCGACCCATAGTTCGGAGCCGACCGCGCATATCGCGGACAGGTGGCTGGACACCGGCTCGGGAGCTGCAACTTCTACGGCGATGGAGCCGAATACCGACCTTATCCTTTGCAAAGCTCGTAACTCCGAGGCGCCGGACTCCTTGCCGGCCTCCGAAGCTCCTACGCCCCTGCCAATCGAATCCGATTGGGCGCCGATCATGGAGTTCACCGCTGCGGACATCTTTCAGCACTCACCCTTTAGCGACATCCTGAATTCGCTAAAGTATCTCTCGCTATCAGGAAAACCCTGGCCGGACTGCGGTCAGGATGGTTGGGACGCGGAAGACGAAGAAATTCAAAGCCCACCCACCACCCACTTTGTAGCAACTGTCGAGGATCTAATCGACATGCTAGACTACGACTCCGAAGACATCGACGGTATGGACGATGATGCCGGAGACGATCAAGAACCAGCGCCTACCGAGCAGTGGAAGCCCACCTCAACTCATGATGTATATATGGTGGACACCCCAAAAGGGAGCGATAACGAGGAACAACGGGACACGGCAAAGGATAATTCTCCCGAAAAACAACCAAAACGGCGACGCAAGCGCCGCTCCAAGTCCTGCCTCGATAACAACAGCACCCATAATGACCTAGCCATAGAGCAGGGCAAACCAGTGGGCGACGAACATGCAACCCAGAAACCATCCGAACAGGATGAATCGGATAACCAACTCATCCTCGGTGAAAACAACAGTCTAGACGATCTCACACCGGACGCACTACCGGAGCATAAGAACCTTCAAAAAAGGCTTGTCGCCACTGCAAGAAGTTTGAAGAAGGAGAAACGGAAGCTCAAAACAGCGGAAGACATACTCAGAATGAGATGGAGCAAAGTACTCAAGACCACGGACAAATATGGCAATAGCCACCAAACAAAGAGCTACCCGAAGCACAAGCTGCTGCCAGAATTCGATGAGGAAGCCATAGAGCCCCCACAATCAAAAAGCAAAGAGGCCGCCTGGCCGGATAGGCGACCAGACGACAGGCCAAGAGCGGCAAGCGGCGCCGCACATAAGCCGGCACATGACACGCATAAAGATCCTCGCAAAACGAATGGCCTGGTCAGGTCTATTTATGGGCCAAAAAAGAGGGCCCCAGGAAGGAACACAACACGCCGAGTGTTCGAAGATAATGGCACACCTAAATACAGGGGCGCCGCTCACCCACTATGTTTCACCAATGAGGTGCTGGATTATGAATTCCCAGCAGGGTTCAAGCCCGTAAACATAGAGGCATACGACGGAACAACAGACCCCGGAGTCTGGATTGAGGATTATATCCTGCACATACACATGGCTAGAGGAGATGATCTCCACGCCATAAAATATCTACCCCTCAAGCTCAAAGGGCCAGCTCGGCATTGGCTCAAAAGCCTCCCAGAAAATACCATTGGAAGTTGGGAAGAGCTCGAGGACGCGTTTAGAGCAAATTTTCAGGGGACTTATGTCCGCCCTCCGGATGCAGACGATTTAAGTCACATAACTCAACAGCCCGGAGAGTCAGCGCGCAAATTCTGGAACAGGTTCCTTACCAAAAAGAACCAAATAGTCGACTGTCCGGACGCTGAAGCCTTAGCAGCTTTTAAACATAATATCCGAGACGAATGGCTCGCCAGACACCTCGGCCAAGAGAAGCCGAGAACAATGGCCACGCTAACAAGCCTCATGACCCGCTTTTGCGCGGGGGAAGACAGCTGGCTAGCAAGATGCAGCACCAGCGACCTGAGTACATCCGAGATAAGAGATGGAAACGGAAAATCACGGCGCAGAAAGGACCAGCGCCGAAATAAAGAAAAAAGCCCAAGAACACGGCGGTCAACGCAGGATTCAAAAGCTCGCGGCCGAACAATAAAACACTGCCTCTTAAGGACAAAAGTGACGAGCTATCCAACCTCAACAAAATTTTGGATCGGATATGTCAAATCCACAGTACTTCCGGGAAGCCTGCAAAACACACCCACCGAGATTGTTGGGTTTTCAAACAGTCCGGCCGACTCAACGCCGAACACAAGGGGCTCGACGCGCCAAGCGAGGACGACGACGAACCCCACCAGCAGAGCACCGAAAAACAAAAGACTTTCCCACAAGAAGTCAAAATAGTAAACTCACTTCATGTGATAATACGGAAAAACAGTGCGGCACCCGCCAAAGTAGGTGTCGCACGGTCCACCCCAGCGGAACCTCGAGATTGGATGTCAAAACCAATTACTTTCGATCACTTGGACTATTCCAGAAGTATTCGAAACGCAGGATGGACTGCTCTGATATTGGATCCTATAATCGACGGACTACAATTTACACAAGTCCTTATGGATGGCGGCAGCGATTTAAACCTGCTATATCCGGACACAATCCGCAAGTTGGGGGTAGACTTTACTAAAATTCGACATAGTCGCACTTCCTTTAAAGGAGTGACGCCAGGCCCTTACGCCAGGTGCACGGGCTCCTTACTACTGGAAGTTGTGTTCGGGCCACCCGACAACTTCCGATGCGAAAGGCTAATCTTTCATGTCGCCCCATTCAAAAGTAGCCATCAAGCACTATTGGGACGTGAAGCTTTTGTCCGCTTTAATGCAATACCACACTACGCGTCTCTTACACTTAAAATGCCCGGTCCACGTGGCATCATTTCATTAAAAGGTCGTTCAAGACCCCGGACACGGCTAGACGAGTCCGGCATAAATAAGCTAGGGGCTCCCTAGCAGCACACCCCTTTACAAGGGGCTGCGCGTATGAGCAATAAGGAGCCAATAAAAGCTCAACTTTATTCATTTATTCATGCTTTGTTTTAAATACATTTTTCACATGATTCCTTTTCAAACTAAGTTCCTCTCTTTTACAGATGAACAGCGTGTTACACCCGTCCAGGATACAGCACAACGGAGACACAGGCGCAGACATGCAGTAGGGACCCGTTGCAAGGATTCTTTCCAGATTAAGACCCTACGTAAACCTTTTTTACTGTCTCTTGTTGCTATACATCCCCTGGTTTCTCATCATAACCGGAGAGGAGGCTGACGTTTTGGCATCGGCCGCGTCAGAGGACCTTGCGTGTACCTAGACACTAGGGGCTTAGGGCATTGATCTGCCCGTCATCATAAAGACCGAACACCTCAGGGAGTGTTCGGCGTCTCGAGTTAGGCCTTATAGGCATCAGCTCCGAATCATGTCTTTGGTCAAATGTTGGGTTTGCCCGGCTCCTGTGTTTTGCTGCCTTACGTTCCGTATCATCGGCTAACGCGGCACCAGGAGAACTACTGTGATTGTGCCCCGGTTCGGCCGGGCGAGCACCTCAGTAGAGAAAGCCGAAAACTGACTGTCATGATGTAGCGAGAGACTGGTCAACCACTCGATCGACCTCCGGAATGTTTAGAATTCCTTCACTTTGACGAAGGACCGCTTCCCGGTCAGGCACACACGCGCCCCAAATCCGGAGAGCGCGGTGCCCCTAGGGGCTATATCGTAGCCCCACCCTCGAACTCCTATGGCTACGTGAAAGTGATAAAGCATTATAGTCTAGTTGCCTCGTTTGCTACGCTACCACCTCCTTCACAGGACCAAGACGTTGGATTAAGTGTGAAAATGCGCTATTTCGCAAACACCCCCGCACTATGTGCGTGGGGGCTGAAGCCGAAAATTGCCATCTTTTAGGTTATACACAAGTATACGTTAACAGCCGCACAGGAGATATTTCAATACTTGAACGCACAAGTACAAAAAGCGCTTATATTATAAACGTTGTTTTACAAACCATAAAGTTCATTTGAACATGACATTTTTTGAGCACTGCGACTCTATTACACGAGCACCACACAGAACTTCCCCAAAATAGTGCTCGGCGGGTAACCGGCTCTCGTCCGAACCCTGGGTCGCAACAGCGGTGGCATCCATCTCCGTCCAGTATGTCTTCACACGGGCGAGGGCCACCCGTGCACCCTCTATGCAGGCCGACCGCTTCATCGCCTTGATATGCGGCACCGCTCCAAGGAATTGCTGCAATAAGCCAAAATAACTCTTCGGCTTGGGCCTATCCGGCCAGACATGAGCCACGATATCCGTCATGGCAAGTCCGGACAATCTATTCAGCTCAGCCCACTCAGCCAACCGGTCGGTCAGCGGAAGTGAACCTTCCGGACTATGGAATTGAGACCAAAAAAGCTCTTCCGTCTCGTGATCCTTCTGACTTCGGAAGTGCACAACAACATCTGCCACACTCGCCGCTAAGTCCATATAAGGATCCTCCGGACCCCACAGCTGGCCAAGCTGAGCGTACTTCGGATCTGTAAACCTCCTGCGCAGCAGAAAGGGCTTGCCAGCCATAATATCCCCGTCCTGCTGCAGCTCCTCCTTTATAGCCCTCATCGCAGAACGGGCATCCTTGGCTTCGGCGGTGGCCTTCTTCAGGCCTTCTTGCTCCGCTCGGCGTTCTTTTTCTAGAACCTCATAGCGGTCGGTAACATCTTTCAACTTCGCGGCCATTTCGGCCATCTCCCCCCTGCTTCGGCAGTGAGCAGCCCTTTCGGCTTCTAGCTCTTTGGCCGCCCTCGAGGCAGCCGCATCACTCCTTCTGGCCTGCTCCTTGGCTCGAGCAAGTTCTGCCGAAGGCTCTCCACAGCAGCGGCACCATCTGCATTAAGCACACATGTTGTAAGGAGTGGGCTTCGGCTCCCTTACTAGGTGACCACGGAGAAAAAACCTACCTTGTGACTCGTCAAGTCGCTTGTTGACCAGCGCGATGTCCGCATCTGCAACGTCAAGTTGCCGCTTTAGTTCGGCAACCCCATCAGTCCGGCTGGCCATCGGACTATCCACCACCTGTATAAGAACGGCGAAAATCAATACCTGCGATTTTGGTCCTCGGCACGTTGTCGCTCTCGACAACCTACCGAGTCCCAGGGGCTACTATCTACACAGGGCGCACTTTATGTGCAAAACTGTCAAAAGGTATGTCATTTTTACGTACCTCAAACCCCTCCAGCAAGCTTCTGACGGCATCATGCAACCCGCCTTCGGCGGACGAAATTCTTCCAATCACCATACTCATCAACGTACGGTGACCTTCTGAGATAGACGCCCTCTCAAGCAGATCCTTCAGCTCCCCCAGACACACACCAGCCGGTGCCGAACTCTCCGGCCCCGCCGGACTCGGGGATACCCTCCGCGATGACACCTCAGGTTTGTCCGCCCTGCCTGATGGTGCAGCGGATGGAGGCGTCTCGCTCTCCACCATCTCCGGACGAGGGTCCCCCGAAGACGAGCTCATCTGAGAAGGACGGAGATCCGAACTACAAGGTAAAAACTTTGGTTATCCTCAGAAGCAAACATAGGGATGTCTCTTATTATAGAACCCCCCTTTTTCTACTTACGGCTCGCTGGAGGGCTGATTCCTTAGGGGAGATAGTGCGGACGGGGCCTCCCCGGACGCAGGACCCTCTGGTGAAGATCTCTTCCCCCGCTTCGAGGCCTTGGCCTCCGGGTTTTCGGAAGCGGTCCTCTTCTCCCCTTGGAAGGAGGGATTCTCGATTCCCCCTTTCTCCAAAGCCTCCTTGGTAGAGGCGGTAGTGTCCCTGTTCTCCCCTTCGCCTTCCTCTGAAGGCACAACCTTCGCCTTCCTCTGAAGGCGCAACCTTCAGCATCCTGACCAGCACGGGATCCGGCACGGTCACCGGGAGGGGGGCCGAACACCGTATCAGTTTCGCTTGCGCTATCCACTCCTATTCAAGAGACGATGGGTTAAAAGGCAAATTAAATAAGGCGTAAACAAACGGTGTGTTCAGACGCGAGGCTACTTACCTGAGTATCCGGGCAATTGCAGCTTAGGCCGGAATCCTCGGTCAATTCCGGACACATCTCTTGCGATCCGAAGAACAATTTATACATCTCCACGGGTGTCGTACCCATGAAGTGTTGGAGAGCTCGCGGCCCCTCGGGATTGAACTCCCACAGACGGAGGGGGCGACGCTTGCAAGGCAGGAGGCGCCAAATCAGCATAACCTGCATCACTACGACCAGATTGATCTCCCTCTCCTGGAGGTCTCGAATCCGGCCCTACAATAGGGGTACGTCCTTTGACGGCCCCCAGTTGAGCCATTGGCTAACCCATGACATCGGCCGCTGAGGAGGGCCCGAGCGGAAGATGGGCGGCGGCTTCTGCCTGCAGCCCCTAGGAGCGGTTATGTAGAACCACTCCTGCTGCCACAAGCCGAGCTCCTCCTGGAAAGAGCCCTCGGGCCATGGAGCGTCGGCCCTTCTGCTTACAACCGCCCCGCTGCACTCTGCTTGACGCCCCTCGATCATCTTCGGCTCCACGTAGAAGGTCTTAAGCCACAAGCCGAAGTGAGGGGTAATGTGGAGGAAGGCTTCGCAGACGACAATAAATGAAGAGATATGGAGGATGGACTCCGGAGCCAAGTCGTGGAATTCCAACCCATAGTAAAACATGAGCCCTCTCACAAAAGGATCCATCCGGAAGCCTAAACCCCGACGGAGGTGGGACACAAACACGACGTTTTCGCCGGGCTCGTGGCTGGGAATGACTTGCCCTTTGGCGGGCAACCTATGCGAAATCTCGTAAGTCAGGTACTTGGCTTCTCGCAGCTTTAGCACGTCCTCTTCCGTGACGGAGGAGGGCATCCACCGGCCCTGTAGGTCGGAGCCGGACATTTTTGAAGGTCCGAAGCGCTCGAATCTGGGGCTCTAGGTGTTGGAACTCGGGGCGAGGAGTAGATTCGATTGAGGATTGAAGAAAAGAAACGAGCCTTGGTCCCATTATAAAGAGGGAGAATACCAAGAGCCGTCCCCGTGACCATTTGGGACTCGCCTCCGATAGAGGGGGCGTGGCAACAGGCGCGGTTGGGTTACCCACGTCCGTATTGATGGGAATCCCGGAATAAGGGGAACACGATCTCTGCTTCGACAAGACGTGCCAAGGAAACCGCTCCGCTAAACGCGCTGAGGTGGTATAATAAAAAACGATTCAAATAAAGGCTTGGTGGTGGTATGACGTCATGCCACAAAATACGTCAGCAGATTGAACTTTTGTACATATTATTCTCTCTACGGTGGAATGTGGAATTTATTTTGTAGAGCCGGACACTATCCTGGTGTTCACAATCTTCTATGAATTATTCGGAGGAGGAACCCGCCTTGCAATGCCAAACAATATGCGCGCCGGACTCATCGTCATTGAAGCCTGGTTCAGGGGCTACTGAGGGAGTCCTGGACTAGGGGGTGTCCGAATAGCCGAACTATCATCATCGGCCGGACTCCAGGACTATGAAGATACAAGATTGAAGACTTCGTCCCGTGTCCGGATGAGACTTTCCTTGGCGTGGAAGGCAAGCTTGGCGATACGGATATGTAGATCTCCTACCATTGTAACCGACTCTGTGTAACCCTAGCCCTATATAAACCGGAGGGTTTTAGTCCGTAGGACGAACGACCATTACAACAATCATACCATAGGCTAGCTTCTAGGGTTTAGCCTCCTTGATCTCGTGGTAGATCCACTCTTGTACTACCCATATCATCAATATCAATCAAGCAGGAGTAGGGTTTTACCTCCATTGAGAGGGCCCGAACCTGCGTAAAAACATCGTGTCCCTTGTCTCCTGTTACCATCCGCCTAGACGCACAGTTCGGGACCCCCTACCCGAGATCCGCCGGTTTTGACACCAACAATGGGACCTAATCAATTTTATAAAATACTAGGCCATATTTAATGCACAATTGACCAAATGGTTGGGTGTAAAAAGTTTTGATCCACCTCTGGTGAAAAAGACAAATTCCCGCCTATTCAGCTAGAAGCGGGTCAAATTTGAACTGAAGCTGCCTCATAGTTTGTTATTTATTTTTTCCAAAAATCATTTCTAGGTACATAAGTATCTATTTAATCAGAGAAGCACCAAAAAAATTCCAAGATTCAACCACTAGCTAGGAATGGTCAAGCCCGCCGTTTTGACCGCATTTTGAAATGGGCATAAAAAATTCAAAAAAATCAAAAAATTGGAAAACCTTCAAATTCAGTCATTATATGTGACCAAGTTTCCAGGAAAAATAATAAACTTGTAATATGGTAATTATTTTTAAAAAGTGTTCTCAGAAATGAGCTATCAAGTGTGAAGATTCATGGCTTTCAAGCCAAATGATCAATCTTATGGCCACATTCATGGAATAGTTTGTTCAAATGATCTCATATTGTGCACAAGGGTGCATATTGGAATGGCAAACAATGTTGCCTAAGGAAGTATTCATTTTCTTTGGACGAAAAAACCATTTTCCATTTTTCGAGTACCTGAAATAAGTTTTTTTTAAGGAGCTACCATATATTTGTTGCAAAATTGGACCTAATCAATTTTATAAAATACTAGGCCATATTTAATGCACAATTCACAAAATGGTTGGGCGTCAAAATTTTTGATCCACCTCTGGTGAAAAAGACAAATTCCCGTCGATTCAGCTGGAAGCGGGTCAAATTTGAACTGCAACTGCCTCATAGTTTGCTCTTTATTTTTTCCAAAAATCATTTCTAGGTAAATAAGTATCTATTTAATCAGAAATACATGGTTTGATGGCGAGACATGGAGGTTTGGACGGTGGCCGAGGGCCCCAACACTAGAGCGCGTAAGCTCGCATGCCCGCCACGTGGTCACCGCGTGACCGTGGTGTTGCCATGTGTTCGGGGCGGCCTAGGCATGGCTAGTGAGTTGGGCACTCCCCAGGTAGGTGCTAGGAAGAAAATCACAACATAAGATTCTCACGAGGAGACCGGTCGATGCTCAAACAGGAATAAGTAGCCAAGTGTTTGATTTGAGGTACGGGAAATGCACATGGCTAATGGGCGTGAGTTTTGGCTGAGGATGATCAGTTACTAAGAAGACCGTCTTCACAAATTTTCACCACAAAAGGAGGAGCCTAGGTGGTACTTGCTTTACAAAGTACCACACTGGACATAAATAAGAATGTTGAAGCTGGGCTCAATATAATGAATGGATTGAGATGGCATTTGGTGGAGGATGTTTATTTGGGCATAGGAAAGAACTGTAGAAAATGGATACCATTTCGACATGCCAAAGTGGTACTTCCTTCACAAAGTGCTGCTCTGAACAGAATAGGAAAATGAATATTTTCGAATTATTTTTGAACTAGTAAAGGAATGTTTTTGACATATTTGATGAAGATATGATCCAAAACATTTATGAGAATTTTTTGGGAATTTTTGGAATAACAGAAATATAGGTTGCTTCACAACCTAGGGCAAAAACTACCACATGGACATGACACATAGGCAAAACTGATGAGATGGCGCCTAGTGATCACAACCCACCACAATCTACAAGGTTGTGACCATCTATATTGGTTGTTAACAACTAGAAATAAGGCAGCAGACTAGCACTGTTTGCTTTATGACCATTTCGTGTAAGGAAATTACGACCTTTCTGACCAAAATGGTCACAATGGTTTAGGGTTTGGAGCCCCTCGAACAGCTTTTGACCAATTGGTCTGAAATGGTCATAGATCTATGACCAATTCTTCCAGGGTCACTGACAGAAGGTCACTAGTTGACATATTTCTTGTAGTGAAACACCTGTGTCCCTTACTTCTTGTTACCATCAGCCTTGACGCACAAATCGGGACCCCCTACCCGAGATCCACCGGTTTTGACACCGACATTGGTGCTTTCATTGAGAGTTCCTCTGTGACATCACCGTAAGGCTTGATGGCTCGACTCGTCTTCAAGGACGACATTACTTCGGAGGGAACTCTGGTTGTAGGCCAGACGCTCCGGCTCGGCGGCTTTATCATGGACGCCCCATCGGCGACAGAGCCGACGATGGCCTCTCGGGTCATCAATCATAACCTTCGGGTTAGTTCGGAACTTGCCGAACAGATGGATCCAATGGAGCTCTCCTCCTTTAATGAACTCTTGGATCGCATCGCCGCTCTGGGAGTCGCTACGGACTACGACCAGATTGGGCTTAAACCCGACCGAAGGGACATCAGATCCCCGCCGGCCACCCATGAGATAGCGATTGTGGAAGAACCACACGCGGATCGTCCCCCAGCTTTGAGGATGAATTATGTTCGGATCACCGAACTCCTTGAGCCGAAAATCTGCTCAGAGGACAACCTGCCCCAGGTCCCGGACTTAGGATCGGGCATTGGGACGAAGGAATCGGGTAGCATCCCGGATTCCGAGATATTGGGCTCGGAACCTCCCGCGCCCCTAGGCGTTAGATCGGATAATAATCCGAATTCTGCTAACAATACTTATTTGGACTTAAACTGTCTCTCCCGCATCAGGCAAGAGCCCCAGGAGACGGTACATCATTACTGGGCCAGATTGCTCCTTGGGCTTAACAAGGTTAAGGACTGCCGCGAGGAGAACATTGTCTCACTCTTCTGCAAAAACTGCACGGATGAAGGGCTCCTCAATGCTATAAGCCGCCGCGAGGTAACACGTTTCGCGGACTTACGTAAGTACTGTGCAATGGAGAGCGCTTGGAAGACCCAAACAGAATTTTGGGATAGTACCACTCTCACTAAGACCTTTGTCCGAACCAAACGGACGAACTCTCGTAAGACGTCCAATCCAATCCCCAAGGAACTGAAGCCCACCCCAGGGCGGGGATCCGTATTGGAAGAATGGCTTGACGGGCCATGTAAGCTCCACAGTACGCCGGATACAACGCCAACTCATAGCCTTAGGGCATGTTGGATACTCTGGCAGGTGGCGAAAAGTGGCGAGGATCTTCTTGCGAGCCATGAAGCGGAACAATATCCTGCCCGCGGACACAATACAATACTAACAGTCTTCGAGACTATCACCTCAAACAACAGGCGCAAGCGGGCTCACCGAAGCTCTGCGGAAATTTGCCACGTGGCAAAGATGAACCCCTGGACCGACACAGCTATAACTTTCAGTGCCAGTGACGAACCTCGATTCCAGACTGTCCGGGCACTGGCCGCTCTGGTCCTCAGCACAATCGTGGATGGCTTTTGGCTGACCAAAGTACTCATGGACAGCGGAAGCTGGTTAAACTTGATCTATGAAGAAACGCTCAACAAAATGGAGATTGATAAAGGCCGCTTTGAGCAAAGCGGCACCACCTTCAGGGGAATCATCCCCACTTGGGAAGCATGGTGCACGGGAAAAATCACACTCGATGTGGTATTCGGCACTCCGGAGAATTATAGGTCCGAAGATATCACATTCCAAGTGGCTCCCTTCAGCAGCGGATACCACGCCCTTCTAGGGCGGGACGCGTTTACAAGCTTTCAAGCTATACCCCATTACGGGTACATGAAGCTTAAAATTCCCGGGCACATCGGAATCATCACTCTAGCCAGTGATCCGGACGTCGCACTCCGCGTCGAAAACAAAACCGCAGCACTAGCCCCGGAAGCATTATCTGAAGCCCTGGCAGCCGAAGAGTTAACAACACTGCGGGCCACCATGGACACGGACGACGTGATACTCGACAAATGACCCAAGTCCACCACATTTAAACCTGCAGACGAGATAGCCAAATTCCAGGTCCACTCAACGGATCCCACGAAGACAGCATCCATCGGAACACAATTGAGCCCCGTGATGGACGCTGCACTGCGAGATTTCTTACGCGAGAATTGGGACATTTTTGCCTGGCACCCTTCGGACATGCCAGGCATCCCACGCCGGCTGGCCGAACACAGCCTAAACATACTAAAGGGATACAAACCGGTCAAACAGACCCTAAGGCGGTTTTCAGAACCCAAACGGCAGGCCATGGGGGAAGAGCTAGCCAAGCTACTTGAGGCCGGATTCATCAGAGATGTTAAACATCCGGATTGGATGGCGAATTTGGTAATGGTGCCAAAGAAGGACAAATCCTAGCGCCTATGCGTCGACTTCAAAGACCTCAACAAGGCTTGCCCCAAGGATCCCTTTCCCCTCCCTCGCATCAATCAAATCATCGATGCCATAGCTGGACACGACTCGCTGTGTTTTCTCGACGCATACTCTGGATACCATCAAACAAAGATGGCAGAGTCTGACCAAGCTGCAACAGCTTCTATAATGCCATATGGCCTTTTTGCTTCAACACTATGCCCTTCGGGCTCAAGAATGTCGGCGCAACCTATCAACACATGATCCAAACATGCCTGGAGAAACAAAACGGCAAAATAGTGGAAGCATATGTGGATGACGTTGTCATAAAAACCAGACACGTCGAAACCCTAATAGATGACTTGAGGCTCACATTCGATAACCTCCGGACATACGACATCAAGTTGAATCCGGAAAAATGTGTTTTCGGTGTCCCTTTGGGAAAGCTCCTGGGCTTCATTGTTTCCAATAGAGGAATAGAAGCGAATCCAGCAAAAACCTAAGCCCTGTCGCAGTTGGCCATACCAACAGACCTCAAGCACATCCAGAAGCTAGCGGGATGCGTGGCCACTTTGAGTCGCTTTATATCCAGGCTAGGAGAAAAGGCGTTGCCTCTTACCGCCTCCTTCGGCGCACCGAACACTTTGCATGGACGGATGCAGCCACGGCCGGACTCGATGAGATAAAGACCTTATTGGCCAGTAATCCGGTCCTAACAGCGCCAAACATCGACGAACCTATGCTACTATACATAGCTGCAGCACATCAAGTGGTAAGCGCAGTGCTCGTCGTCGAACGAGAGGTGGACGGATACAAATTCCTGCTTCAAAAGCCGGTTTACTACGTACCAACGGTCCTCACCCCATGTAAATCCCGATACCCGCACTATCAAAAAATAGCATACGCAGTCTTCATGGCATCTCAGAAGCTTAGACATTACTTTCAAGAGTGTTCGATTACCGTTGCCTCCGAAGTACCACTCAACGACATAATTAATAACCGCGATGCTATGGGCCGGATTGCTAAATGGGCTATCGAGCTCCTGCCGTTCGACATAACATACAAACCGCGGCGGGCCATTAAGTTGCAAGTATTGGCTGACTTTGTCGCCGAATGGACAGAAGCCGAACTCCCTAAAGAGTACGGCGCATACTCCAACTGGATCATGCACTTTGACGGCTCCAAATTGCTAGCCGGACTGGGAGCAGGGGCAGTCCTGACGTCTCCCACCAGGGACACGGTCCAGTATGTCCTACAAATATTATACACAGACTCCAACAATGCGGCCGAATATGAGGCCCTGTTACATGGTCTTCGGATGGCAGTCTCTATGGGCATCCAACGCCTGGAAGTGTGGGGAATTCGAACCTCGCAATATCACAAATAAACGGAGACTTTGATGTGAAGGATTTGAAAATGGCGGCCTATCTTAATGTCGTCCTCAAAATATCAGCTCGGTTCGAGGGGCTCGAATTCCACCATGTGGCTCGGGAAAACAATCAAGCGGCGGACGTCCTTGCCCGCATCGGTGCCAAATGCGACCCTGTCCCACCTAATATATTCCTGGAAAGGTTGTTCAAGCCATGTGTAGTATGGGAAGGGGAGTCCGGCAATAACAACACAGATCCGAATACACCCCCAGATTCGGAACCATCCGACACAATCGGAGGCTCTGCCACTAAGGGAGTCCTGGACTAGGGGGTGTCCGGATAGCCGAACTATCATCTTTGGCCGGACTCCAAGACTATGAAGATACAAGATTGAAGACTCTGTCCCATGTCCGGATGGGACTTTCCTTGGCGTGGAAGGCAAGCTTGGCAATACGGATATGTAGATCTCCTACCATTGTAACTGACTCTGTGTAACCCTAGCCCTCTCCGGTGTCTATATAAACCAGAGGGTTTTAGTCCGTAGGACGAACAACAATCATACCATAGGCTAGCTTCTAGTGTTTAGCCTCATTGATCTCGTGGTAGATCTACTGTTGTACTACCCATATCATCAATATTAATCAAGGAGGAGTAGGGTTTTACCTCCACCGAGAGGGCCCGAACCTGGGTAAAAACATCGTGTCCCTTGTCTCTTGTTACCATCCGCCTAGACGCACAGTTCGGGACCCCCTACCCGAGATCCGCCGGTTTTGACACCGACATTGGTGCTTTCATTGAGAGTTCCTCTGTGCCGTCGCCATCAGGAAGGATGCGTTAGCTCGTCTTTAAAGATGGAACCGTTGCTAAAGGAGCTTTAGCCATCGGCTAAACTCTCCGACTAGGCGGTTTTCTTATGACCGCCTATTCGGCCGCCGTGCCAACGATGACTTCTCGGGTCATCGAAAGCAATCTTCACGTTAACTCGGAACTTGCCGAGCAGCTAGATCCGATGGAGCTCTCCTCCTTAAACGAGGTCTTGGATCACATCACCGCCCTGGGAGTCGCTACAGACTACAATCAGATTGGGCCTAAAATCGATCTGAGAGAGATCAACTCTCCCCAGGCTACCCACCACGTTGCTGTTGTAGAGGAACAGTACAACGACCCTTCTTCTATATTAAGGACTAGCTATGTCCAGATTCCCGACCCCTCCATGCCGGACTCCCGTGGAGGGACGGACGTCGATCAAGTCCTGAACCTAAAGTCAGGCGGCGGGCTGGATTCATTGGACAATATCCAAAAACCCAAGCTTCCAAGTTCGGAAACTTTTCGGCCCTTGAGTCTTAGATTGGACAGGGTTCTGAACTTTATTCCACCCGCCCACCCAAACATAAGCGATCTATCCCGAATCCGGCAAGAGCCCGCCGAAACAGTACACCATTACTGGGCCAGATTCCTCCTGGTTATGGACAGGATAAAGGACTGCCGCGAGGAAGACGCAATTTCACTTTTTTGCAATAATTGCACGGACAAGGGAATCCTAAATGCCATAAGTCATCATGAAATTACACGCTTTGCTGACTTGGCGTCCATAGTACGAAAGTACTGTGCGATGGAGAGCGCCTGGAAAACCGAAACCAAATTTTGGGATAATCTGGCCCCGAATACAACCCTTGTCCGAAATCAAAGGGTGCATCATCGCCAGGCCCCTGGGTTAAATACCAAAAAGCAAAAAAACCCTAAAGGGCACAGAACCGTACTGGAGGGATAGCTCAATGGACCCTGCAAAATTCATAGCACAGAGGGCTCCACTCAAACTCATAGCCTTGGAGCATGTTGGATACTACAGCAGGTGGCCAAAAGTGGCGAAGAGCTTCTAGCCCTAGAGAGCCAGCCCAACAACACCAGTACGGTATTAACAGTCTTCGAGACTTTCGAATCAAATAATATGCGGAAACGAACACTACACAGCCTTGCCTAAGTCTACCAAGTAGCAACAATAAATCCATGGAGTGACACGACTATTACCTTTAACGCCAGTGATGAACCTAAATTCCGAACAGCCCGAGCACCAGCCACATTGGTCCTCAGTCCAATAGTGGACGACTTTCGCCTTACCAAGGTACTCATGGATGGCGGCAGCGGATTAAACCTCATTTACGAGGAAACCCTTCGGAAAATGGAAATATACTGGAGCCGCATTGAGTGAAGCAGCACAACCTTTAGAGGAATAATCCCTAGTCGGGAAGAACGCTGCATAGGAAAAATTACACTGGATGTGGTGTTCGGCTCGCCGAACAATTACAGGTTCGAGGAGGTCACGTTCCAAGTGGCCTCGTTCAGCAGCGGATATCACGCTTTATTAGGGCGAGAGGCATTCACAATTTTTCAAGCTATACCCCATTACGGGTAGATGAAGCTCAAAATGCCCAGGCCCAACGGAATCATCACTCTTGCCAGTGATCCGGACATAGCACTCTGTGCCGAAAATAAGACAGCCGCACTAGCCCTCGACGCAATATCCGAAGCCCTAGCGGCCGAGGAACTCACTGCGCTGCGCTCCATGGTGAACTGGGACGATGTGATACTCGACAAGAGATCCAAGTCCACCTCTTTTAAGCCAGCGGATGAAATAGTCAAATTCCAAGTCCATCCAACGGACCCTACAAAGACGGCATCCATTGGGGCACAGTTAAACCCCGTCGTAGATGCCGCGCTACGAGAATTCCTACGGGAAAATTGGGACATTTTTCCCTGGCACCCTTCAGACATGCCAGGAATCCCACGCCGGCTGGCCGAGCACAGCCTAAACATCCTAAAAGGATTCAAGCCAGTCAAACAGGCTCTTCGGCAATTTTCCAAACCCAAGAGACAGGCAATGGGAGAGGAGCTAGCCAAACTATTGGAAGCCGGATTCATCAGAGATATAGAACATCCGGACTGGCTAGCAAACCTGGTGATGGTACCAAAGAAAGATAAATCCTGGCGCCTATGTGTCGACTTCAAGGACCTTAACAAGGATTGCCCAAAGGATCCCTTCCCCCTCCCCCGCATCGATCAAATTATCGATGCTACCGCTGGGCACGATTCATTGTGCTTCCTCGACGCATACTCCGGCTACCACCAAATCAAGATGGCGGAACCAGACCAAGCCGCAACGGCATTCATCACTCCATACGGCCCATTCTGCTTCAACACAATGCCCTTCGGGCTCAAAAACGCCGACGCAACATATCAGCGCATGATTCAGACATGTCTGGCAAACCAGATCGGCAAAACAGTGGAGGCATACGTAGATGACGTGGTCGTAAAATCCAAGCATGTCGAAACTCAAGTAGACGACTTGAGACTCACATTCGACAATCTTCGAACGTACGACATTAAGCTGAATCCGAAAAAATGCGTCTTCGGCGTACCAGCCGTAAAGCTCTTGGGCTTCATTGTATCCGGTAGAGGAATTGAGGCAAACCCAGCCAAGATCCGAGCTATGTCACAATTGGATATCCCAAAAGACCTCAAACAAATTCAAAAATTGATAGGATGCGTGGCGGCTCTAAGCCGCTTTATCTCCCGCTTGGGTGAAAAGGCATTACCCCTTTATCGCCTCCTCCGGTGCACCGAACACTTCGAGTGGACGGATGCCTCCACGGCCGGACTAGAAGAAATAAAAGCCATATTGGCAACAAATCCGGTCCTGGCCGCGCCCAATATGGGCAAACCAATGTTATTATATATCGCGGCAACACATCAAGTTGTAAGCGCGGTGCTCGTCGTCGAACGAGAAAGGGGCGGACACAAGTTCCCCCTTCAAAAACCATTTTACTACGTGTCCACTGTCCTAACTCCATGCAAGTCCCGGTATCCACATTATCAAAAGATAGTGTATGCGGTGTTCATGGCATCCCGGAAGCTGCGACACTACTTTCAAGAGTGTTCGATAACAGTAGCCTCCGAAGTACCTCTTAATGATATTATAAACAACCGTGACTCAACTGGCCGGATTGCAAAATGGGCCATTGAGCTCCTCCCATTTGACATAACCTATAAACCACGGCGAGCTATCAAGTCGGAAGTTTTGGCTGACTTCGTTGCCGAATGGACTGAAGCCGAACTCCCTAAAGAGTACGGCACATATTCCAATTGGATCATGCACTTCGACGGCTCCAAAATGTTGGCCGGCCTGGGCGCTGGCGTCGTCCTAACATCCCCAACCGGAGACACAGTCCAATACGTACTCCAGATAATGTACACGAACTCCAACAACGCAGCCGAATACGAGGCCCTTCTACATGGCCTCCGGTTGGCGGTCTCCATAGGCATTAAACGCCTAGAGGTGTGCGGGGATTCGAACCTCGCAATATCACAAATAAATGGAGACTTCGACGCCAAGGATCCGAAAATGGCAGCTTACCGTAATGCTGTCCTAAAAATGTCAGCTCGGTTTGAAGGGCTCGAATTTCACCATATAGCCCGTGATAATAACCAGGCGGCGGATGTATTGGCACGCATCGGCGCAAAACGCGATGCCGTCCCTCCCAACATCTTCTTGGAACGACTTTTCAAGCCATCCGTATTATGGGAAGGGGAGTCCGGAAACAACAACCCGGACCCAACTGCACCGCCCGACACCGAACATTCTGGCACAATCGGTGGCTCTGCCAATGAAATAACACATCCAGCCCATGAAATAATGGCAGTCATTGCCCCGTGGACGGAACCATTCCTAGCATACTTAACTAGGCAGGAACTTCCCAAGGACCAAAACGAGGCCCGCTGCATAGTACGGCGATCTAAAGCCTATAAGGTCCATGAGGAAGAGCTTTATAAGAAAAGCACAACCGGAGTCCTTCAAAGGTGTATCTCCGAAGAGAAAGGGCGAAATCTTGTGGCTAAAATCCATGCCGGACTCGGTGGACACCACGCCGTAGCCCGGGCCCTTGTAGGCAAGGCCTTCCATACAGGATTTTATTGGCCGACGGCCTGGGCAGATGCTCAGTACTTAGTCCAACGATGCGTCCATTGCCAGCTCTTTGCTAATCAAAGCCACATGCCGCCCACCTCCCTCAAAACTATACCCATCACCTGGCCGTTCGCGGCCTGTGGGCTTGACATGGTTGGACCCCTTAAAGGAGGAACACACAAGCAAAAATACCTATTGTTCATGGTGGATAAATTCACCAAACGGATAGAGGCCAAGCCAGTCAAGATGGCCGAATCCGGACCCATGATAGACTTCATATCAGGGGTAGTACACCGTTACGGCGTCCCCCATAGCATCATCACTAACAAAGGCACGAACTTCACGGACGACGAGGTTAAACTCTGGTGCAAAAACATGGGCATTAAGCTCGACTACGCTACAGTCTATCACCCTCAAACTAACGGTCAAGTCGAGTGAGCAAATGGTCCAATCATGAGCGGCATTAAACCCAGACTAGTGCGGTCCCTCAAGGAATCGAACACGCACTGGGTACAGGAGCTCGACTCCGTACTCTGGGGGCTGCAAACCACGTCGAATCGTACCACCGGATTCACACCATTTTTATGGTATACGGCGCAGAGGCAGTTTTGCCCTGTGACATAATTCATGACTCACCTCGCATGCGCATGTACGAAGAAAGAGAAGCCGAGTTGGATCGGCAGGACAGTTTGGACGCCTTAGAGGAGGAGCGCGACGTGGCAAAAGCTTGTTCCGCATTCTATCAACAGCATGCTCGAAGATATCAAAGCAGAGAAGTGCGGGCCAAAGCTTACAATGTTGGCGAACTAGTTCTACGTCTGCCGGATAAGAAAAAGGACAAACTCAAGACCAAATGGGAAGGTCCCTTCATCATCAATCAAGTCCTTACCGGCCGAGCGTACCGTCTGCGAAACGCATTGGATAACCGACTCGAGCCGAATCCATGGAACGCAGCCTGTCTCCGAAGATTCTACGCCTAGCGCCGGATTCTGAGTTCGTCTCCTTCCTCCGTCTACATTTTATACTTTAACTGTCTTTTTATTTCTCTCCTTCCCCCTCTTTTTTCTTAAAGCCTTTGGAGGCTTGTCTGTGCATTGTTCGCACACACTTGACGTGCTACTCGCGCTCATTATACCTGGGGGCTTCTTTAACAGAAGCTTATTTATACGGGCCTTATGCCCAACACATGCATCAAACTTCCGCATGTACCTTTTATTCACCATTATATGCATCGATATGACTTAAGTTTTGGCCAAGCTGGGTTGCCTGGCTCCTGTGCTTACCTCTACGTTCTCGATTGTTCGGCTAGGTGGTAAAGGGAGCACCTCTGCGATTGTTACTGCCGGGTCAGCCGGATGTGTACCTCAGAATGGGTGAAGCCGAAAGCTAGCGTTCTTAAGGGAATATTCGGTCGGTGAACTAAAAGACGATTTCTTACCTATTCATTTATCTGCCCCCAGATGCTTTTTTGCTTTTTTCGCAGTCCGGACATGCACTTTAGGGCATGCCTCCCAGGGAAAGGAACCCCTAACGGAACTATTCTCCCTGGAAGATGTTTCTTACTAACCATGTAATATAACATAACTAGTTGGGCACTTATCTGATAAAGCACTAATGACCCCTACGCCTGGTCTCCACGCATGCCCCGGTTCTTACATAACCGCGAGGGTATTCAGACACACTCCGGACTATCGGGTCCCGAGGTTGAAGCGAAAAGGTCCGCTACGACAAACGATCTACAATCCGGCTAGAAGGCATTTTACATGTCATTTTAAATTACATAGTCAAATTGACTGATCATATTCCTCTTCAATACCATCTAACATGCTGTCTAGTTTACAGTCCCACTGGGAATACTTTGCGGCCAACTCTACTTGGCCGTATACTAAGCTCGCAGGGATCTCCTTCCCATCGGGCCCCACAGGTCCTACCTCGGCCACGTGGTTTGGGTAAGCCTTCGTGTACCGCATCTTCACCATGGCCCAGGCCTCCCTGGCGCCTTGACGGCAGGCCGATATCTTCCATAGCCGGAAGCGCCGCTGTGCTCCCTGAAGCTTCTCTGCAAGCTCTCCAAGGCCTTCAGGTAGGGATATGGATGGCCACAAGGCCTGGGCGACGCCTCTCATCGCCTGCCGAACTCGTTCGTGCAGTTGCAGCAGCTCGGGAAGAAGGTCACCCGTTGAACCGGGCATTTCCTCTGCAGGACGACCTGTGAGTATACCTACAGACATATTTCTGTTAGTCGACTTCCTCGCCGAACTCTTTTTTAAGGTTTGCTCTAGCACTTACTATAAATGCCGCGACGAAGCCGCCGATTCTCCTTAACAGAGTCAGACAGCTGGGCTCGAACATCTTTTAGTTCCTCGCCCAGCTGGGTGTTGGCATCTTGGAGGTTATTTTTCTCTTGCCGCACCCTTGTAAGCACTTTCTCGCCGGCTTTTAACCGGCGCAGGAGCTGTTGCTTTTCCGGATCTAGTCCGGCGCCATCTGCAAAAATTATTGTCAGACTTATACACACACCGCATTTAGCAAATTACTTCTCTTTAGAAGCATATATTACCAGAGGGGGTCTCTGTGGCTTCCCTTGCCGCAGCTAGCGCGGCCTCAAGTTGGGCCTTGCACTCTTGAAGCTCCTGGGACAGTTGGGTATTCTTTTCTGTAAGATCCTGCATAACAAATGATCCTTAAATCAGTTATTCTAACTATTTTAAGTCTCGGGGGCTACTGGCATATATAACTGTCAAAATTCCTAACCCGTATGTCTTTCACATACTGCTCCGTGGCTCTGGCTAGACCATCTTGAGCGGCACGGAGGTGTGCATCTCCCGAATTAAAGGCATTCAATGCCTCTGTGGAGAAACACGCGTCACGAAGAACTGTCCGGCGGCGCCTATGATTCATGGCGCTCTCCACCTCAGATCGGGTGGCGGACAACCTGTCGGCATCCTCCGTTGGAGGAGCATCCGACGCGCGCCTTGTGTTAGCCTCCCCCTCCGGACCTGGCATTGGAGCCTGGCTAGTGGAGGATCGATTGGCAACCTCTCCAGACACAGTCCGGCGAGCACTCTTTTTCCTAAAAAGGTCATGCACGTTAGTATGACTTCCAGGAATCTTTCCTTGAAACACGGTGGCGCGCCATACCGTTGCCGCGACGTCTCGATCCGCACCGCACTTCTTTTCCGCCTGCTGGGCCGAGCTGCCCCTTGTTGGACAGCCGCCGCAGGCTCGGCTTCCCGCCTTAAAGGCACCTCCTGTGGAACACCATTGGTATGCGGTGATCAGAAATAAGCACGGATGGATCATGGTATCAGGACTTCAGTCACAGTTACCTGGGAAGCTGAAAATATTCCGGGGTAGTCAGCCGTAATGGCGACCAAAGCATTGTCGATGCTAAGTTGGTGGAACACCCCATCGATCAGCTCCACCTTTATATCTATATCCTCTTCAGAGGCCGGATCGAGGGACCGTTTTGGATCCTCGGGCTGTGGAGGCGGGCTGTGTATATCCTTTACATCCCGGCGCAGTTCCTGCGTCGAAATCACAAAATGAGATACTTAACCATGGGAATGGGGATCGGATAGGCAAAAAAAGAAGAGTCTGCTTACCCAGCTTCGAGGATTGTTCATAGAAAATCCGCTCAGTGGACTAACACGGAGAAAATCCTCTTTTTCTCCTTTGTACAGGCTGGACAAAATCTTCACCAGATCGGCGACCGATCCCGGCCCCTTACGGCCGTGGCGGGTGGCATCATCCTCCCCACTGAAATCCCACATGGGGTGCCCCTATACTGGAGCGGCTGCACCCCCTGCATAATGCATGTGGCCATGACTCCGATCATGGTCAATCCGGAATGAGCCAATAATCTTATTCGGCCCATCAGGTAAAGGACGTCCCTACCATTCTCCCGTTGAGGGCTCTGCGGACGCCAACTTAGGCGTTTCTTCAAAGGAGCATTTCTGAACTCCGGGAGGCCGATCCGAACTGGGTCCGGTAGCGGGGCATCCTCTATATAAAACCATTCCGAAGGCCAGTCTTCAGATGCCTTCTTCGGGGTTCCGGATAGATATCCGGTCCTGGCAATGCGCCATAGTTCGGCTCCGCCCATTTGATATATTGACCCCTCATGAGAACGGGGTACAAGGCAGAATAATCTCTTCCACAATGCAAAATGAGCCTCAACGCCGAAGAACAGCTCGCAAAGGGCCACAAAGCCCGTGATGTGCAGAATGGAGGCAGGCATAAGGTGGTGCAGCTGGAGGCCGTAGAACTCCAGGAGCCCCCGGAGAAACGGATGTATTGGAAATCCAAGTCCTCTTATTAGATAAGAGACAAAGCATACCCGCTCTCCTTTGGAGGGATTGGGGATGCTCTCCGCCTGCTTTCCGCCCTTGTAGGTGGCGAGTCCGGCTCGAACCGGGACCATGAAGGTCGAGGGAAGAAATCCCTTGGTTTGAAGCGTCGCTATCTCGCTGTGTGGGACCGAGCATCTCTCCCAATCTCTAGGCTGAGGGCTGGGAGCGCGAGAGGAGGAGCCGCGTCGACTGTCCATGATGGAATGGATTTTTTGTCAGAGGCGCCCCGGTGAATGCTCGCGGAGGGAGGATGGTGTGATTCGGATCTAGATCCCCGTCCCTTTTATAGGCGGCTCATTTGCGCAGCTAGGGGGGAAAGTGTAAAAATACCCTAGCTTTTCGCATTCGTTCGACACATGGAAGATGGCCATTATTGGGCGTGGAAGCCAAGGAGCGCAGCATTTATAAGAAGCCGGACACTATTCGACAGGTACATGGAATTTGGAGAAGAACCCACCTCGCAATGCCGAAGACAATCTACGCGCCAGACTCACCATCATTGAAGCCTGGTTCAGGGGCTACTGAGGGAGTCCTGGACTAGGGGGTGTCCGGATAGCCGAACTATCATCTTTGGCCGGACTCCAAGACTATGAAGATACAAGATTGAAGACTCCGTCCCATGTCCGGATGGGACTTTCCTTGGCGTGGAAGGCAAGCTTAGCAATACAGATATGTAGATCTCCTACCATTGTGACCGACTCTGTGTAACCCTAGCCCTCTCCGGTGTCTATATAAACTGGAGGGTTTTAGTCCGTAGGACGAACAACAATCATACCATAGGCTAGCTTCTAGGGTTTAGCCTCATTGATCTCGTGGTAGATCTACTCTTGTACTACCCATATCATCAATATTAATCAAGCAGGAGTAGGGTTTAACCTCCACCGAGAGAGCCCGAACCTGGGTAAAAACATTATGTCCCTTGTCTCCTATTACCATCCGCCTAGACGCATAGTTCGGGACCCGCTACCCGAGATCCGCCGGTTTTGACAACAACAGCCACAGAAATAACGCCGTCGGCCCACGAAATAATGACCGTAATCGCCCCGTGGACCGAGCCGTTCTTGGCCTACCTAAATAGGCAGGAGCTCCCCGAAGACCAAAATGAAGCACGCTGCATAATCCGGCATTCTAAAGCTTACAAGGTCCACGAAGGGGAACTCTACAAGAAAAGCGCGACCGGAGAGCTCCAAAGATGCATCTCCGAAGAGGAAGGGCGGCAACTCTTGGCTGAAATTCACGCCAGACTGCGCGGACACCACGCTGCAGCTCGATCGCTAGGCAGCAAAGCCTTCCGTACAGGCTTCTATTGGCCGACGGCCCGAGCAGACACACAGGACCTTGTCCAACATTGCATCGGCTGCCAGCTCTTCGCCAATTAGAGTCGTATGCCCCCTACCGCTCTCCGAACAATCCCCATAACTTGGCCCTTCGCGGTCTGGGGGAAGGATATGGTCGGACCCCTAAAAGGGGGAAGCCATAAGAAAAAACACCTATTGGTCATGGTGGACAAATTCACCAAATGGATCGAAGCCAAACCAGTTAAAACGGCCGAATCCGGACTAGTTATAGACTTCATATCCGGGGTTGTACACTGGTACGGTGTCCCCCATAGCATCATCACTAAAAATGGCTCAAATTTCACAGCCGATGAAGTGAAAACTTGGTGCAGCAAAATGGGCATTAAGCTCGACTACACTTCTGTCTACCACCCGCAAACAAACGGCCAGGTCGAATGGGCAAATGGTCTTATCATGAGCGGCATAAAACCCAGATTAGTGCGATCTTTAACAGAGTCGAATACGCACTGGGTAGAGGAGCTCGACTCCGTACTCTGGGGGCTGCGGACCACACCGAATTGAACCACCGGATACACACCATTTTTTATGGTGTACGGTGTGGAAGCAGTACTACCCTGCGACATAATACATGATTCTCCACGCGTACGCATGTACGAGGAGAAGGAAGCCGAGTTAGATCGGCAGGATAACTTGGACACCCTGGAGGAGGAGCGCGATGTTGCAAAAGCCCGTTCCACATTCTATCAGCAGCAGGCTCGGCGATATCAAAGCAGAGAAGTGTGGGCCAAAACTTACAATATTGGCGAACTCGTTCTATGCCTACCGGCGAAGAAGAAGGACAAACTCAAACCCAGATGGGAAGGTCCCTTCATCATCGACAAAGTTCTCACCGGAGGAGCGTACCGCCTATGTAATGCATCTGACAACAGACACGAGCCGAACCCATGGAACGCGGCTAGACTCCAGAGATTCTACGCCTAACGTCAAACGCAGTGTTCGTCTCCTCACCCCTCCTTTTTAAATTATGCTCCACCACTATTTCTCTCCTTTCTCGACCCTCTTTCCATTCACACAAAGCATTTAATATAGTGCGGATTCCCGGATTATCCCGGCCGTACCATGTGTGCAAGCTGTATCTGGGGGCTTCCTATTCGGAAGCTAGACATAATTACTTTAATGGCTTTTTTCCCATCACATATGCGTCCTTTCTCCATATGTGCCTTTTCTTCACCATTATATGCATCGATCTGACTTAAGATGTGTCCAAGCTGGGTTGCCTGGCTCTTGTGTTTATGCCCTACGTTCCCGTTAATTCAGCTAGGGCATAAGGGGAGCACCTCTGGGATTGTTATTGCCGGTTGAGCCGGATGTGTACCTCAGACTGGGTGAAGCCGAAAGCTAGTTTCCTTAAGAGAATATTCAATATGTGAACAAAGGATGTATTCGTTGGTTACAGCAAAGAACCCTAGAAGCTTTGTATCCTGTGCCATCGAGCGTAGTCCGGACATGTGCATCAACACATGGATACCTAGGGAAAGGAACCCCTAACGGAACTATTCTCCCTAGAAGATGTTTATTGCCATCCATGCAATATAACATAACTAGTTGGGTACTTGTCTGTTCAAGCACCTATGACCCCTACACCTGGTCTCCAAGCATGCCCCGGTTTTCGCATAGCCGAGCGGGTATTCGGACACACCCGAGACTATAGGGTCCGGGGGCTGAAGCGAAAAGGTCCGCCATGACAAATGATTTCAATCCGACTAGAGGCTACTTCTGCCAATAAATTTACACAGTCACTGAGAATGACTATATTCCTCGTCTATACAATCTAACAGGTTATCTAGCCTACAATCCTGCTGAGAATACTTAGCGGCTAATGCTACCTAGTCATACACCAGGCTAACGAGAATTTCTTGCCCATCGGGCCCCGCCGGTCCCACTTCGGCCATATGGTCAGGGTCCAGCTTGGTGTAGCGCGTCTTCACCATCGCCCAGGCTTCTCTCGCTCCTTGCTGGCAGGCTGATATCTTCCACAGACGGTAGCGCCGCCAGGCTCCTTGGAGCAGGTCCACAAGCTCCCCCATGCCATTCGGCAGTAGGATTTATGGCCACAAGGCCTGAGCAACGCCGTGCATCACCTGCCAGGCACGCTCGTGCATCTGCGACAGTTCTTGCAGCAAATCACCTGCAGATGAGGGCATCTCCTCTTCAGGGTGACCCGTTAACATTCCTGCAAGCAAAAATCTTTTTAATAAACTTCCTCGCTGAACTATCAAACAGTTCGCTTGAGTTCTTACCATAAATACCGCGATGAAGTTTTTTGTTCTCCTTCACGGAGCCCGCCAGTTGTGTGCGGACGTCCTTTAATTCCACGTCCAGACGAATATTGGCATCATGAAGCTTGTTCTTCTCTTGCGTCACCTGCGTAAGGATGCGCTCGCCGGCCTTTAGTTGTCGTTGGAGATGCGAGTCGTCACCCACTGTGCCATCCGGATTCACTCCAGGATAGTCTGCAGAACTTACTATTAGACTAACCGCACCAGCCATCTATTAACTAGCACATTTGTGTATAATAAAGACAAATATTACCAGCAGGAGCCTTTTGGGATCCCTCTAACTTGGCTACCGCATCAGATAATTGGGCCTTGCAAGCCTCCAGCTCCCGCGCCAACTGTTCATTCTTGTCCACAAGGACCTGCGGATATAGGGATCCTTCAAACAGTTGTCCCAACTATTTTAAGTCTCAGGGGATACTTCTAGGCCTACTTATCAAAATCTCTTACCCGTATGTCTTTGGTATACTGGCTTGTCGCTTGGGTAAGCCCGCCTCGAGCGGCTCGGACATATGTGTCCGCCGAATTGAAGGCATTAAAAGCCTCTTCGGAAAAGATGTTGTGCCGGAGCACGGCCCTCCGACGCCGATGGTTCATGGCGCTCTCCACTTCGGAGTTCGTGGCCAAACACATACCCGCATCCTACGTCGGGGAGCTATGCGGTGCTGGCCCCATGTCCGCCTCCGCCCCTGAAGCCGGTTCTGGAACCCGGCTGGTGGAGGCGTGGTTGGTGGGGATTCCAAATATAGCCCGGTTATTCCTCTTCCTGCCAGACACAAAGGGTGCTGTCAGGTTTCCTCTTCCTGCCAGACACAAAGGGTGCTGTCAGGTTTCGAATTCTATGACAGTGGGAGGAGCTATGACTTTACCTCTGCAGCAGTGTGTCGGCCCTCACCGCCTTCCTCTTGAGCCTTCCCGATCCGGACGCCCGTGGTTGACGAGTCCCTAGGGGCTCGGCCCCTTGCTCCGGCCGTCATTTCTGCAAATAGAACGATGCCTCAAATGTAAATTACAATACCTGGGGAAAGTCCTCTACGGAGGAGAGGGTTTTTTTAGCTCACCTTACACGCGATGTGGGAAGCAGTCCAGGGGAGTCGGCCGTAATGGCCACTAGGGCGCCGTCCCAGCTCGCCTGATAAAATACTTCGTCGACAAGCTCCACAGTAATATCCGGATCTACTTTGAGTCCCGGATCTAGGGCCCTTCTAGGGTCCCCTGGTTGCGGGGAGGGGCTGAAGATTCCTTCTATAGCCCTCCTCAGTTCCTGGTCAGAAGCATCAATGCAAGTAATCTTATCAGGAGAATGCTGGAGTAAGTGAAGCTGGGAGAAGAATAGCAACTTACCCACGCTGGGGGGTTGTGCATGGAGAATCCGTCCTGCGTTTTTATGCGAAAGAATTCCTCTTCTTCCCCTTTGTACAAATCGGACAGTATCCTTGCCAAAGCGGCAGCGGAGTCCGGACCCTTGCGACCGCAGCGGGTGGCGTCGTCTTCCCCATTGAAATGCCACATGGGCTTCCCTCAATATTGGAGCGGCTGCACTCCTCGCTTTATGCATATTGCCATGACCTCAACAATCGTCAGTCCGGACTTGGCTAGCAGCTTTATCCTGTTCATCAGGAGGAATATCTCCCTTGTGTCCTCTTCTTGAGGGTCCCGGGGACGCCAGCTTAGGCATGCCCTCGATGGGGCGTTGCTGAACTTGGGGAGACTCCTCCGGACTGGATCCGGAAGGGGAACATCATTTATATAGAACCACTCTGAAGGCCAGTTTTTTGGTGCATTCTCAGGAGTATCGGACAGGTATCCGGTCTCGGCAATGCGCCATACTTCGGCCCCACCCACTTGATACAGGGATTCCCCCTGGGCGCGGGGGACAAGGCAGAACAGCTTCCTCCACAATCCGAAGTGTGGTTCGCAGCCTAAAAACAGCTCGCAAAGGGCGACATACCCCGCTATGTGCAGAATGGAAGCTAGGGTAAGATGGAGTAGCTGGAGGCCATAGAACTCCAGGAGCCCACGGAGAAATGGGTGGATAGGGAACCCGAGGCCCCTCAGCAGATGCGAGATGAGGCATATTCGTTCCTCCGGAGACGGGTTAGGAAATCTCTCCGCTTGTTCCCCTCCGTCATAAGTAGCTATTCCAGCTCGGACGGAGACCATGAATGCTGGTGGAAGAAACCCTTGAGTTTGTAACTTCACCAAACGGCTGTGGGGAACTGAGCACTCTCCCCAGCCCCCCCGACTTAGAGCAAGGAGGGCAAGCAGAAGAGCTGCGATGGCCGGCCATGCTGGAATGGCTTTTCACAGAGCGCCCTAGGATGCTAGCTCAAGGGAGGAGAGTGAGGTTTGGATCTGAGAACCCCTGTCCCTTCAAATAGACGGTTGGCTTAGAGGATCGAGGGTGGCAAATGCAAAAATACCCCGACTCCTCGCATTCGCTCGACACGTGAAGATGGTCAGTATTAAGGCGCTGAAGCTGAGGAGCACAACATCGATTGGAGACCGGACACTATTCGTCATAACAGATGCTTTGGAGTATTTGGAGGAGGAACCCGCTTGCAATGCCGAAGACAATACTGCACGCCGGACTCATCGTCATTGAAGCCTGGTTCAGCGGCTACTGAGGGAGTCCTGGATTAGGGGGTATCCAGACAGCCGGACTGTGTACAACGTCCGGACTATTGAAGCGTGAAGATACTAGACTCAAGACTTTGGCCCGTGTCCGGATGGGACTTTCCTTGGCGTGGAAGGGAAGCTCGGCGATCCGGATATTATATTTCCTTCCTTGTAACCGACTCCATGTAAACCCTAGCCCTCTCCGATGTCTATATAAACCGGAGAGGTTGGTCCTTAGAAGGCCGATCACAATTACATTCATACCATCATAGGCTAGCTCCTAGGGTTTAGCCTCTACGATCTCGTGGTAGATCTACTCTTGTACTACATATATCATCAATATTAATCAAGCAGGAGGTAGGGTTTTACCTCCATCGAGAGGGCCCGAACCTGGGTAAACACCTGTGTCCCTTACTTCTTGTTACCATCAACCTTCATGCACAGATTGGGACCCCCTACCCGAGATCCGCCGGTTTTGACACCGACACCTCTTTCTTCAACAAGTATTGGTATGTTTTCGTATTCGTTTCGTTTCTGCATTATGTGCAAGTCTTGGAGCGTCTTTTGCATTTCGTTTTCATTTCTATTTTATGCACCATGTTGGTATGAGATAGTCCTTGGTTTATTTATAGAATGCTCATTGCACTTCACTTAAATCTTTTGAGTATGGCTTTATAGAATGCTTCATGTGCTTCACTTATATCTTTTGAAGTCTGGATTGCCTGTTTCTCTTCACATAGACAACCGCCATTTGTAGAATGCTCTTTTGCTTCACTTATATTTGTTAGAGCGTGGGAATATCTTTTGTAGAAAGAATTAAACTCTCTTGCTTCACTTATATCTATTTAGGGAGATGACAGGAATTGGTCATTCACATGGTTAGTCATAAAATCCTACATAAACTTGTAGATCGCTGAATATGATATGTTTGATTCCTTGCAATAGTTTTGCGATATGAAGATGGTGATATTAGAGTTATGCTAGTGGGTAGTTGTGGATTGTAGAGACACTTGTGTTGAGGTTTGCAAGTCCCATAGCATGCACGTATGGTAACCGATGTGTGACAAATTTGAAGCATGGGGTGTTTCTTTGATTGTCTTCCTTATGAGTGGCGGTCGGAGACGAGCGATGGTCTTTTCCTACCAATCTATCCCCCTAGGGGCATGCGTAGTAGTACTTTGCTTCGAGGGCTAATAAACTTTTGTAATAAGTATATGAGTTCTTTATGACTAATGTGAGTCCATGGATTATACGCACTTTTACCTTTCCATTATTGCTAGCCTCTTCGGTACCGTGCATTGCCCTTTCTCACCTCGAGAGTTGGTGCAAACTTTGCCGGTGCATCCAAACCCCGTAATACGATACGCTCTATCACACATAAGCCTCACTATATCTTCCTCAAAACAGCCACCATACCTACCTATTATGGCATTTCCATAGCCATTCCGAGATATATTGCCATGCAACTTCCATCATCATCATATACATGACTTGAGCATTTATTGTCTTATTGCCTTGCATGATCGTAAGATAGCTAGCATGATGTTTTCATGGCTTGTCCATTTTTTGATGTCATTGCTACGCTAGATCTTTGCACATCCCGGTACACCGCCGGAGGCATTCATATAGAGTCATATCTTTGTTCTAGTATCGAGTTGTAAGTAAATAAAAGTGTGATGATCATCATTATAGAGCATTGCCCCATGAAAAAAAAAGAAAAAAAGAAAAAAAAAGGAAAGGCCAAAGAAGCCTAAATAAAAAAGGGGGCCAAAGAAGCCCACCAATAAGAAAAAAAAGAAAAAAAGAGAGAAAAAGAAAAGGGGCAATATTACTATCCTTTTTCCACACTTGTGCTTCAGAGTAGCACCATGTTCCTCATATAGAGAGTATCCTATGTTATCACTTTCATATACTAGTGGGAGTTTTCATAAGAGAACTTGGCTTGTATATTCCAACGATGGGCTTCCTCAAATGCCCTAGGTCTTCGTGAGCAAGCAAGTTGGATGCACACCCACTAGTTTCTTTTGTTGAGCTTTCATACATTTATAGCTCTAGTGCATCCGTTGCATGGCAATCCCTACTCCTCGCATTGACATCAATTGATGGGCATCTCCATAGCCCATTGATTAGCCGCGTCGATGTGAGACTTTCTCCTTTTTTGTCTTCTCCACATAACCTCCATCATTATGTTCTATTCCACCCATAGTGCTATATCCATGGCTTGCGCTCATGTATTGCGTGAGGGTTGAAAAAGCTGAAGCGCGTTAAAAAGTATGAACTAATTTCCCGGCTTGTCATCGGGGTCATGCATGATGGGAGCATTTTGTGTGACGAAAATGAAACAAGGCCAAACTATATGATTTTGTAGGGATAAGCTTGATTTGGCCTTGTTGTTTTGAAAAGACATGATTGCTTTATTTGTATGCTCGAAGTATTATTGTTTTTATGTCAAATGATAGACTATTGCTTTGAATCATCAGTATCTTAATATTCATGCCATGATTAGACATATGATCAAGATTATGCTAGGTAGCATTCCACATCAAAAATTATCTTTTTATCATTTACCTACTCGAGGACGAGCAGGAATTAAGCTTGGGGATGCTGATACGTCTCCGTCGTATCTATAATTTTTGATTGTTCCGTTCCAATATTCTTCAACTTTCATATACTTTTGGCAAATTTTTATACTATTTGTGGGACTAACATATTGATCCAGTGCCCAGTGCCAGTTCCTGTCTGTTGCATGTTTTATGTTTCACAGAAATCCCATATCAAACAGAGTCCAAACGGGATAAAAACGGACGGAGAATTATTTTGGAATATTTATGATTTTTGGGAAGTAAAATCAACGCGAGACGGTGCCCGAGATGGTGCCGGGGTGGGCCGAATCCGGGCTGCCGCGCATGCCGGATGGCGGAGGAGGGTCTTGTTGGCGCTGGCCTTCGGTCGCCGACTTGTCGCCTAGGCCGTCTCCGGCCGTCACGGCGCTGGTGCGCTGAGTTCGTGTCTGGCCGGATTGAGCTTCGTTGGGGCATGGGGAAGACGTCATGTTTTGCTGCTTGCGTTCGGATCCTTTGGAGCGGTGCGAGACCCATCCCGCCAGACGGTCGAGGCGGACCTGCTACGCATTCGTGGCGTCGAGGAGCTCGTTCATGCGCTGCAGGCGCTCCTGTAGTTCCTCGCCCTGCAGTTGCTCCACGCCGAGGCGGCCTCTTGCATGGCGCGCATGTTCTTGTAGGGGGTGTTGTAGACAGTTGGGACCGCGCCGAGCGCGCGGCCGATGGCGCCGCCATAGGCCCGCACCTCGGTGACCCGGGTAGCCTTGGCGATGGTTGGAGTGAAGTGGTACACGGCATCACGCTCCTGCTGAGCGGAATCCAGACATCTCGAACACGTCCAACAGGCGCTTGCACTCCTTCTCGAGCCGAGCCAGCGCCTCGGCGGCGTTGGTGGCGTTGACATTGGTGGTAATGGGGATGCACAAGTTCTGCATCATGGCGCACAACGGGTTAGGTGTGTTTGCACGATCCGCTGCGGCCTTTGCCTCCGCAGCCTTCCTCGCGGCACTGGACGAGGTGGAGCCGGTGTCGGTGGCGAATACCTCCACCCGAACACAGAGATTCGCCGCCCCGGCGGAAGCATCGTCGCTAAGGGGGGCGGTGGAGTCGGAGAGGTGGAACACCCCGCTTGGGTACTCGTCGGCTGCGGGCGCGTTGAAGATGCGAAGCGCAGCGAAGGAGGCGGTGAGGGCGTCGATGACGTTGGCTGCGAGCCCGACATGCTCATCGGAGTCGAAGCAGGGCCCCATCTGGAAAATGTCTCCGGCCGGGACATCGAGCTGCCCCATGGTGGGCGCCAATTGTCATTGTGGGTGCACGGCAGATGTCAAGGGATGGCTAAAGAGAGGGATAGGATCGAGGGCACCGGTGGGCTCCAGAGGCGCGGTCGGCATGAGCGAGCAAGGGACACAATACATACCCTGGTTCGGGGCTCTCCAGAGAGATAATACCCCTAGTCCTGCCGAGAGTGGTTTATGTGGGGATGCACTGTAACGCCCCGGATCCGATGCGCCAGGTGTCTGCCAGTTATTTGCCGTCGTTGCCATGTCATTTGCTTGCGTATGCATTTTATCATGTCATCATGTGCATTTCATTTTGCATACATGTTCGTCTCATGCCTCCGAGCCTTTTCCCCGTTGTCCGTTTTGCAATCCGGTGCTCCTATGCCCTCCGGCGTCCCCTTCTTATCTCTTTTCTTGTGCGGGTGTTAAACTTTCTCGGAATGGCCCGAGCCTTGCCAAGTGGGCTTGGTATAGCACCCGTAGACCGCCTATCAAGTTTCGTGCCATTTGGAGGTCATTTGGTACTCCAACGGTTAACCGGGTAACCGCAGAAGCCTTCTTTTGTTGCAGCCCAACACCCCTTCCAAAGTGGCCCAAAACCCATCTAACTCCCCTCCATGCTCTCGGTCGTTCGATCACGATCGCGTGGCCGAAAACCGCACCTCATTTGGACTCTTGTAGCTCCCTCCACCTATAAAAACGTCCTCCCCTCTCCATTTTCGGATCATTTCCCCCAGAAACCCTAGCTTTTCCCTCTTCGCCGCCGGACGCGTCCGCCCCCGGCCGGACACGTCCAGCCAGCCACGTCGCCCGACCAATAGCGAGACGCCACGTCAGCGCCGCCGCCTCCCTCCTCCAATCGCCGGCTGCCACCTCACCCTCTCTCTCCTCTCTCCACCGCGCGGCCCGCGGGGCCCAGATCGGGCCCGCGCGAGCCTGCGCCGCTGCCGCTGTCCGCCCGCGAGGCCCGCAGCCTCCCGCCGCCGGCCCGCCGCCGCGCCCGGCCTCCGCCGCCGGCGTCCTCCGCCGCCGGAACCCGCACACCGCCCGCGGCGACCTCCGGTGCGCGCCGCCTCCCGCCGCCGCTCGCCTCCTCGCCGCCAGCACCGCCTCCGGCCGCACCTGGCCGCCCCGGCCGCCGCTGACCCCGCGCCACCCCGCGCGCCTCGCCCTCGCCCGGATCCGGGCCGGCGCCGCCCGGATCCGCCTCCTCCCGGCCTCTCCGAGCCTCTCCGTCGTCTCCGGCGAGGTTCTCCGGCGGACCTCGTAAACCGTGCAATCCAGAGGTTGACCCCGAAACGACTAAGTCCCCGGGTTTCTGTAATATTTTCATGCCATGTTCATGCCATCACATCTCTGCATCCGTAGCTCCGTTTTGCGCGTGTAATATGTCAAATTGTTCGTCTCAATGAGTACATCATTTCATTCCATTGCATCATTTTCATTTGAGTTCATCTTGGTGCCCTAAATGCTGTTGGAAGAGTGCTAAGTGATGTTAATCTGCTGAAACTGTTATAACTTGCTCATTGGTCATTTTTGCCATGATTGATGTGTGCATCCTATGAGGTTGATGTCTACATGTGTTTTGATCTATGCCATGCCATCTTTCCAGAGGTGTATGCCATGTATTTTTGTGAGTTGTGTAGTGAGTGCATCATGCTTGCTAAGTAGGGTACTTGCTGTTGCTGATTTTAGTCCCTGTCTGCTGTCATTTTCATGTCATGTAAACTTGTTGCTACAGAGAGATCCATACATATTTTGAGATACTTCAGTAAGGGTGTTTTGAACATATGGTTATTGTCTATCCATTCATGCCCTTTGTTGCAATTATGGAGTAGTCTAGCATGTCATTTGAGTGCTCTACTTTTGCTTCAAAATGTTTCCTGGCAGATTGTTTACTTGTTATTCAATTTAGCTAAGGTTGCTATAGTTGATCCTTGCATGCTATGGACTTGTTCTTGACTTGGTTTGTTTCACAAACATGTCTTCTTGATGATGCTATGCTTATATTGTCATGCAATGACTTGTGGTGAGTGAATTGAGCTTGTTAAGTAGTGTACATGATGTTGCTGTTTTGCTAGGCTGAATCTGTTATTTCGTGATGCTATATAAACATGTTGCTGCTAGTCACTCTATGCATAATCTGGAGATGTTCTATAAACATGTTTTGATCTACATGTCATGATCTATCCATTGATGCCCCTGGGAGCATTTATAGCTTGTTGTAGCATGTTGTAATCTTGCTCCAAAGTTGCTATATAATGTTGCTGTCAGCCTGTTAACATTAAGTTCAGTTGCTTCCATGCTTATGGTTAGTGATCCATGCACCCTATGGACTCGCTCTTGCCATGCTTAGCTGCTCAAACATGTATTCTTACTGTTGGTTTCCTTGCCATGCCATGTATTTCTCTGTAGTGAGTGGTACAAGCTCACCAACATACCTACTTATTGTTGTTTCTGCCATGTATGAATCTGTCATATAACTTGCTACGTTTACATGAGTGCCATCATATGTTGTGATCCTTTTTGGCTCTTGGTCAGTAAAGGACTATTGTTCTATGGGTTTAGTAGATTCATGCCATTCCTTTGTTTGCCATGATAAGTTCCTGTAACATGTTGTTTGATAGCTCTGAACATTGCAACCTGATGTTATTTCCTGATATGTCTGAAACTATTATTATTTGCAATCTTACTATGTATTTTGAGCATGATCTAGTGATTTCTAGAGATAGATCAGTGTTCATGTTTTGTTATACTTTACCTATACATCATGCCCATGCCTTTTGTTATTATGTTGAGGTCCTGTAGCTTGTTGTTTTGAAGCTTGCAATATGCCTACTTGCTGTTATGGACAGATTGTTGCTATGACTTGGATAGTGTGTATGTGTTGCACCATGGCTCCGTTGTGAGTGTGCTCTATATGAAACTTGCTTGTTTTTGCATGTAGCTTTGTATTATCATGTTGCCTCCTTGTTTTGGTGTGTTTGTGTGATGTTTGGGTGCATTTTGCATCAATGCCATGTTTAACTTGTTTTGCTCATATCTTCTAGGCCGTAGCTCCGAACTAAACGAACTTTATATGTAACTTGACTAGAATCTCGTGTAGATCATACTTGTGCATCTTATCTTGCTGTTTAACAACTTGAACATAATGTTTGTTCAGATCTGGACCAATTTCGAAATTTGCATATGAGGACTTACCGGAATTGTTATATGTGGTTCCCGGACTCATTTAAACTTGCCTTGATGTGTTGCTCTTGTATGCATCATCTCTTGCCATGAGTAGCTTCATGTAGCTTTGCCATGCATCATGCTTGTTGTGCATCATGTCTTGTTCATGTGTGGTGTGTTTACCTTGTTGTGTGCTTCTTTTCGATAGTTCCTGTTTCGTTGCGATCGTGAGGATTCGTTCGTCTACGGTTGGTTCGGCTTCATCCGTTCGTCTTCTTCATGGACTCGTTCTTCTTCCTTGCGGCATTTCAGGCAAGATGACCGCTACCCTGGATCTCACTACTATCATTGCTATGCTAGTTGTTTCGTTCTATCGCTATGTTGCACTACCTATCACCTGTTTATCCAGCCATCCCATATTGCCATGAACCCCTAACCTTTGACACTTTTCCTATGCAAACCGTTGCTTGGCTATGTTACCGCTTTGCTCGGCCCCTCTTATAGTGTTGTTAGTTGCAGGTGAAGTTGAAGATTTCTCCATGGTGGACAGGATTTTGGTTGGGATATCACAATATCTCTTATATTATTAATGCATCTATATATTTGGTAAAGGGTGGAAGGCTCGGCCTTTTGCCTGGTGTTTTGTTCCACTCTTGCCGCCCTAGTTTCCGTCATACCAGTGTTATGTTCCCGGATTTTGCATTCCTTACGCGGTCGGGTGATTTATGGGACCCCCTTGACAGTTCGCTTTGAATAAAACTCCTCCAGCAAGGCGCAACATTGACTTTTACCATTTGCCTCACCACCACCTACTTTTCCCTTGGGAGTCGCTCTCTCGAGGGTCATCTTTATTTTAGCCCCCCCCCCCCCCCCCCGGGCCAGTGCTTGTCTTAGTGTTGGTCCGAACTAGAGCACCGTGCAGGGCCATCCCTTGGCAACTTGGGTTACGTCGGTTCCTGTACGCTTCGCTTATCCGGTGTTTCCCTGAGAACGAGATATGTGCACCTCCTATCGGGATTGTCGGCGCATCGGGCGGTCTTGCTGGTCTTGTTTTACCATTGTCGAAATGTCTTGTAAACCGGGATTTCGAGTCTGATCGGGTCTTCCTAGGAGAAGGTCTATTCCTTTGTTGATCGCGAGAGCTTGTCATGGGCTAAGTTTGGACACCCCTACAGGGTATAATCTTTCGAAAGCCATGCCTGCGGTTATTGGCAGATGGGAATTTGTTAATGTCCGGTTGTAGATAATTTGACACCTGATCCAAATTAAAACGCATCAACCGCGTGTGTAGCCGTGATGGTCTCTTCTCGGTGGAGTCCGGGAAGTGAACACGGTTTCTGGGTTATGTTCGACGTAAGTAGGTGTTCAGGATCACCTCTTGATCATTGCTAGCTTCACGACCGTTCCGCTTGTTCTCTTCTCGCTCTTATTTGCGTATGTTAGCCACCATATCATGCTTAGTCGCTGCTGCAGCCTCACCACTTTACCCCTTCCTTTCCCTTTAAGCTTTGCTAGTCTTGATACCCATGGTAATGGGATTGCTGAGTCCTCGTGGCTCACAGATTACTACAACAATAGTTGCAGGAACAGGTTTATCCGATGATCATGATGCGAGAGCGATGCTTGCTTGCGTTGAGTTCTTCTTCTGCTTCTTCGATCAGGGGATAGGTTCCAGGTCGGCAGCCTGGGCTAGCAGGGTGGATGTCGTTTGAGCTTCTGTTTGTGTTTCATACGTAGTCAGATGTTGAACTTATGTATGATGATGTTGTATTCGTGTGGCATTGTATGCCTCTTGTATGTATCCCCATCTATTATGTAATGTTGATGTAATGATATCCACCTTGCAAAAGCGTTCCAATATGCGGGTCTATCCTTGGTGGGACCTTTGAGTTCCTTTTGGATAGGGTCGCATATTGGGCGTGACATGCACGTAGCAGTACAGAGTTGCTCCTGGAGCAGTTTAGAGGAAGAAGGGAGACAGGCCAAGGCATAGGCTGACCTTCTCCTAGTGGGTGTGCGTGTTCTACTAGGTTATCTGAATGCTTGACCCCCGTGCATGGAGGCCTCTTGGGGGTTTTATAGGTCAACCCACAGGGCTACAATGGTAAAGTTACAAGGCCACGGGGCCGGGATGTCAGTGTCTGGGAAGCCGGAGCTGGGACCCGCTAGGTGTTAAGATTCGCCGAGTTCTCCTGGCGCCAGGCCCCGTGCACCAGGGGGGCACTGTTCTCTGTCTTCTCATGCGTCATGGCGTGGTTGGGTTGGCTCAGCTACAGTGGCGCGTCGCCTAGTCACCATCAGCTTGCATCAGTAGGATGAGGGCAGTACTATTGACACGCCGGTCCTGGTCAGTGGAGTTTGTGCGGTACTATTGCCACGCTCCTTCTAGTTAGAGGAGTTGCTCAGGCACCGTGGCCTTGCTCATTCTCGGTGTCAAAGCCGGCAGATATCGGGTAGGGGGGCCAAGCTATATGTCCGAGGATCAATGGTAATTATGATCAAAAGGACACAGTGTTTACCCAGGTTCGGGCCCTCTTAATGGAGGTAAAACCCTACTCCTGCTTGATAATATTTGAAGGGTATAGGGGTTACAAGAGTTGATCTACCACGAGATCTTATTGGCTAACCCTAGCTTGGCTCGCCTAGCGATGTTATGATCCTGCCTTCGATCTAACCCTCCGGTTTATAAAGACACCGGAAGGGCTTAGGGGTGTACAAAGTCGGTTTAACAAAAAGGAAATAACATATCCGAACACCTAAACTTGCCATCCACGTATACGGGAGTCCCTACCGGACACGAGAGGTGGTCTTCTGCCTTGTATCTTGATGGCCTATCAGTCCGGCCCATATCCAATAGACCGGACACCCGATGACCCCCTAGTCCGGGATTCCCATAGTAGCCCCTGAACCAGTCTTCAATGACGACGTGTTCGGCGCACGGATTATCTTCGGCATTGCGAGGTGGGTTCCCTGAATAGTATATGTCGATCTTCCTCCATAAAAGAACTGTATTCGGCCTTGCATAATTAACACAACCCTTAGCCGCGAAGGCACGATATAAAAATGGGAAATAGTGTCTTTACTGACAACTTTTTTTGGCGAAGCGTCAGACTTGACCCTTCGACGTTTTAAACCGTTTTCACATCCCGTGTTCCGTGTTTCGAGGCCAAGCCCCATTGGCTCATCCTGTCAAAACAGAGATCGTGCCCACTTAATATGGGATTTCTCATCAATAAAATTTGTGTAATCCAACCGTTTACGGTACACGCTTTCATTGGGAATAGGCGAGCTTCAAGGCGCAAGTGGGGGATGGTTGGCATTTTTACCGCCTATAAGTGGGCAGTGGATTTCTCCTTTCTTCTCCTCGCCTCCAAATCACCTCCTCCTTCCAATCTCCCAAGCTCTCGGCACCCGAAAAGTTTCTGTCTTCCTCACCACCACCACCACTTCCTCCGACCATGGCCGGATCTGGTTCCAAGGGCAAGTGGGAGGCCTCCTCCGTCACGGAGAAGGAGATAAAGGATCTCCAGAGTGTGGGATACCTCGCCACCACCATCGCACAATGGCTCCCCCCAAGGGCTAGATCATTCCCACTCCGGAGCCTGGCGAAAGGGTCGTCTTCCTTCCACATTCCCATAGAAGGTTAGGTTTTCCAATCCACACCTTCGTCCATGGACTTATGTTCTACTATGGGCTAGATTTCCACGATCTAGCCCCAAATTCTTTCCTTCACATCTCGGCGTTTATCGTCATGTGTGAGGCTCTTCTCCGCATCCCCCCACACTTTGGCCTATGGCTGAAAATCTTCAATGTGAAGCAGAAGGTGGTTGATGGGCAACACGCAGATTGCGGCGGGGACATGATAAGCAAGCTGCCCAACGCCACGTGCCCCAAGGGGCCTTCATCGAGACCGTCAAGATCTGGCAACAAGAGTGGTTTTATATCACTAAGCCGTGCCGCACCAAATGGTCAGCAATTCCATAATTCTGATCCGAACCCCCCATGAGGCTCGTCTCCTGGACCGCAAAGGGCCTCGACTGGGGGTCCCAGACGGAGATGCAGACGCTGCAGATGCGTATAACCAACATACTGAGCAAAAATGTTGGTCTAACCAATGTAGTGTAAATTATGCTCTTTGGCTGCACCCTCCCCTGCCAGCGCTGAACTTCCATCATGTGGGAGTTCAATCCGGAGGAGCCGCGGACTCTGCAGCATTTCCTCGGCACAATGCACGAGGGAATGTGGAAGCTACTCTTCAAGGCGCAAAAGAGGTGGCCCATGGAGACCGAAGACGTCGGCCTCAGTGCCAAGAATCCGGCCACTCCGGTAAGTGTTTTATTTTTCCGAAGATATATTCGATCAATACGAAACTCATCAGCCCTCCTTTCTGTAGGGCTGGACCAAGAAGTCAGAGCAGGTTAAGAGTTTGGCTCTGTTGCCCAAAGACCCAGTCACTCCTCAACTAGAGGAGATGCTGGTCCCGGCGCCCTACCAGGCACTGGAGAAGAAAATCAAGAAGAAGGGCAAGGGGCCCAAGGACGGCCCTGCCACAAAGGCCCTTCGCACAGAGCGTCCGGAGAGACCGAGGCCGTCTCCTCTCACGAGGAAGATGAGGACGAAGAGGAGGAAGAGGAGGAAGTGGAGAGCAACTCCCCATGCAAGACGAGGAGGGTGAAGAGGACAGACTCCGAGAATCCAGAGGGAGCGACACCGAAGAGGGGGAGGATAACCCTCTCAAACAGTTCGGACACAGAGTTTGAACACAAGCCGATGAGGGTCCAAAGGAAGAAGCCCCTCCTCAACTGGAGGAGATGCTGGTCCCGGTGCCCTACCAGGCACTGGAGAAGAAAATCAAGAAGAAGGGCAAGGGGCCCAAGGACGGCCCTGCCACAAAGGCCCTTCGCACGCAGCGTCCGGAGAGATCGAGGCCGTCTCCTCTCACGAGCAAGATGAGGACGAAGAGGAGGAAGAGGAGGAAGTGGAGAGCAACTCCCCATGCAAGACGAGGAGGGTGAAGAGGACAGACTCCGAGAATCCAGAGGGAGCGACACCGAAGAGGGGGAGGATAACCCTCTCAAACAGTTCCGACACAGAGTTCGAACACAGGCCGATGAGGGTCCAAAGGAAGAAGCCCCTGGCCGAAACGTAAGTATCGAAAGCTTACCTGTTCAGTTTTTGCTTAATCTGCATCTGTTATATATATCCTTATTTGCCTTTCAGCCCTCCGCGCGGGATCCCAATTGCGTCCTCTTCGGAGGGGAACTCTCTGCCACCTGAAGAGGCAGAGAGTGATGGACCATCGCGCGCCTTCTCGCCCCTACCATGGAGGACACTGAGGTGTCATCTCAAAGGACATCTCTGTCGGCGTCCTAGATTTGGGGGTATCCAGTCCCGTGTGCCTGCGGCCCGCCACGTGGCCTCATCGACGGCCTAGTACGGCCCAGCTTCAACACCAACACCACAAGACCCTCGCGAGGGGCCAAGCCTCGCGAGGCGGATGACGCCAAGACCTCCGAAGGAAGTGGCCTCCTCAGGAGGGCTCCTGAGGGGCAGAGAGTTCTATGCAGCTACCTCTTGAGGCTCAGATGACGTGAGCCATGACGACCAAGGCCAGGCGGGCGCAGACTGCATGTTTCCTCATCGGTGCAAGGAAGGTGCTACGTCTTGAGCTTGCGTTGGTTTTCCTCGAAGAGGAGAGGGTGATGTAGAAATAGTAGCGTAAGTATTTCCCTCAGTTTTTGAGAACCAAGGTATCAATCCAGTAGGAGGCTCCTCAAAACTCCCACGCACCTACAGAAACAAACTGAGAACTCGCAACCAACGCAATAAAGGGGTTGTCAATCCCTTCACGGCACTTGCGAAAGTGAGATCTAATAAAGATAGTAAGATAAGATAAATATATTTTTGGCATTTTATAATATAGATGCAAAACGTAAAGATGCAAATAAAAGTAGATTGAAAACAAATATGATAAGAGATAGACCTGGGGGCCATAGGTTTCACTAGAGGCTTCTCTCAAGATAGCATAAGTATTACAGTGGGTGAACAAATTATTGTCGAGCAATTGATGGAAAAGCGCATAGTTATGAGATTATCTAGGCATGATCATGTATATAGGCATCACGTCCGCAACAAGTAGACCGACTCTTGCCTGCATCTACTACTATTACTCCACACATCGACCGACTCCTTCCTGCATCTTGAGTATTAAGTTCATAAGAATAGAGCAACGCATTAAGCAAGATGACATGATGTAGAGGGATAAACTCAGCAATATGATATAAACCCCATCTTGTTATCCTCAATGGCAACAATACAATACGTGCCTTGCAACCCTTTCTTTCACTGGGTAAGGACACCTCAAGATTGAACCCAAAGCTAAGCACTTCTCCCATGGCAAGAAAGATCAATCTAGTAGGCCAAACCAAACTGATAATTCGAAGAGACTTGCAAAGATAACTCAATCATACATAAAAGAATTCAGAGAAGATTCAAATATTGTTCATAGACAAACAATAGATCTACACAAGAGAGGGGGAGAACATTGTATTGAGATCCAAAAAGAGAGAACAAGCCATCTAGCTAATAACTATGGACCCGTAGGTCTGTGGTAAACTACTCACAACTCATCGGAGGGGCAAGGATGTTGATGTAGAAGCCCTCCGTGGTCGATTCCCCCTCCGGCAGAGTATCGGCGAAGGCTCCAAGATGAGATCTCACGGATACATAAGGTTACGGTGGTGGAAATTGTGTTTCGTCCTGCTCCTGGATGTTTTCGGGGTACATAGGTATATATAGGAGGAAGAAGTACGTCGGTGGCTGCCCGAGGGGCCCACGAGACATGGGGCGCACCCTACAGGGGGGGCGCGCCCTCCTATCTCGTGGGAGCCTACGCAGCTTCTTCGCTTGCACTCCAAGTCCTCTGGATCACGTTCGTTCCAAAAATCACGCTCCCAAAGGTTTCATTCCGTCTGGACTCTGTTTGATATTCCTTTTCTTCAAAATACTGAAATAGGCAAAAAAACAGCAATATGGGTTGGGCCTCCGGTTAGTAGGTTAGTCCCAAAAATGATATAAATGTGTAAAATAAAGCCCATAAACATCCAAAAGGGGTAATATAATAGCATGGAATAATCAAAAATTATAGATACGTTGGAGACGTATCAAGCATCCCCAAGCTTAATTCCTTCTCGTCCTCGAGTAGGTAAATGATAAAAAGAGAATTTTTGATGTGGAATGCTACCTAGCATAATTCATAATGTAATTTTCTTTATTGTGTCATGAATGTTCAGATCCAAATGATTCAAAATAAAAGTTCATATTGATAAAAGAAATAGTAACACTTCAAGCATACTAATCAAAGTAATTATGTCTTCTCAAAATAACATGGCAAAAGAAAGTTCATCCCTACAAAATCATATAGTTAGGCTATGCTTCATTTTCGTCACACAAAGATGTTCCCAACTTCTATACCCCCGATGACAAGCCAAGCAATTGTTTCATACTTAAATAATCTCAAACTTTTTCAACCTTCACGCAATACATGAGCGTGATCCATGGATATATCACTATGGGTGGAATAAAATATGATGATGGGGATTGTGTGGAGAAGACAAAAAAGGAGAAAGTCTCACATTGACGAGGATAATCAACGGGCTATGGAGATGCCCATCAATTGATGTCAACATGAGGAGTAGGGATTGCTATGCAACTGATGCACTAGAGCTATAAATGAATGCTCAACAAAAGAAAACTAGTGGGTGTGCATCCAACTTGCTTGCTCACGAAGACCTAGGGCATTTGAGGAAGCCCATCGTAGGAATATACAAGCCAAGTTCTATAACCAAAAATTCCCACTAGTATGAAAAAGACAACTTATGAGACTCACTATATGAAAAACATGGTGCTACTTTGAAGCACAATATATGAGACTCACTACATGAGGAACAAGGTGCTACTTTGAAGCACAAGTGTGGAAAAAGAGATAGTAACATTGCCCTTTCTATTATTTTCTCTTTTTTTCCTTTTTTTCTTTTTTTTCTTTTTTTGGACCTTTATTTTTTTCTTTTTGCCCTTTCTTCCTTTTTTTCCTTTTTTTTCTTTGGGCAGTGTTCTAATAATGATGATCATCACACTTCTATTGATTACAACATAAGAATTACAACTCGAAACTAGAACAAGATATGACTCTATATGAATGCCTCTGGCGGTGTACCGGGATGGTGCAATGAATCAAGAGTGACATGTATGGAAAATAATGCATGGTGGCTTTGCCACAAATACGATGTCAACTACATGATCATGCAATGGCAATATGACAAAAGTAAAGTATGTCATGATGACGATGAACGGAACGGTGGAAAGTTGCATGGCAATATATCTCGGAATGGCTATGGAAATGCCATAATAGGTAGGTACGGTGGCTGTTTTGAGGAAGATATAGGGAGGTTTATGTGTGATAGAGCTTATCGTATCACGGGGTTTGGATGCACCTGCGAAGTTTGCACCAACTCTCAAGGTGAGAAAGGGCAATGCACAGTACCGAAGAGGCTAGCAAAGGTGGAAAGGTAAACGTGCGTATAATCTACGGACTCAACATTAGTCAAAAGAACTCATATACATATTGCAAAAATTTAGAAGTCATCAAAAACCAAGTACTACGCGCATGCTCCTAGGGGGATAGATTGGTAGGAAAATACCATCGCTCGTCCCCGACCGCCACTCATAAGGATGCACAAGCCAGGTACACTTCATGTTTCAAATTTGTTACAAAACTTTAACCATACGTGCATGCTACGGGACTTGCTAACTTCAACACAAGCATTCTTTAAATTCATAATCACCCAACTAGCATGACTTTAATATCACTACCTCCATATCTCAAAACAATTATCAAGTATCAAATTGATCATAGCATCCAATTCACTTCCTATGATAGTTTTTATTATACCCAACTTGGATGCCTACCATTCCAGGACCAATTTTATAACCATAGCAAATACCATGCTGTTCTAAAAGACTCTCAAAATAATATAAGTGAAGCATGAGATACTAGTTATTTCTGCAAAAATAAATCACCACCATGCTCTAAAAGATATAAGTGAAGCACAAGAGCAAAAACTATCAAGCTCAAAAGATATAAGTGAAGCACATAGAGTATTCTAGCAAATTCTAATCAAATAGGCTTATCCCAAAAGGTGTGTACAGCAAGGATGATTGTGTTAAACTAAAAAGCAAAGACCAATATAATACACAACGCTCCAAGCAAAACACATATCATGTGGCGAATAAAAATATAGCTCCAAGTAAAGTTACCAATGAACGAAGACGAAAGAGGGGATGCCTTCCCGGGGAATCCCCAAGCTTAGGCTTTTGGCTATCCTTGAATATCTTGGGGTGCCTTGGGCATCCCCAAGCTTATGCTCTTGCCACCCTTTATTCCATAGTCCATAAAAGCTTTACCCAAAACTTGAAAACTTCACAACACAAAACTCAACAGGAAATCTTATAAGCTCCGTTAGTGAAAGAAAAGAAAACCACCACATAGGGTACTGCAATGAACTCATTCTTTATTTATTTTGGTGTTAAACCTACTGTATTACAACTTCTCTATGGTTCATAAACTATTTTACTAGCCATAGATGCATCAAAATAAGCAAACAACACACGAAAAACAGAATCTATCAAAAACAGAACAGTCTGTAGCAATCTATAACTAACGCAAACTTATGGAACTCTAAAAATCCTACCAAAATAGTAAGTCTTGGACAATTTGTTTATTGATCAGCAGCAAAAAGAATCAACGCAAAATCACGTTTCTGTGATTTAACAAAATTATATTCGTGCGCGCAAAGTTTCTGTTTTTCAGCAGAATCAAATCAACCATCATAGGTTATCCTATAGGTTCTACTTGGCACAAACACTAATTAGAAGATAAAAACACATCTAAACAGAAGGTAGATGCAAGATTTATTACTAAACAGGAGCAAAAACAAAAAAACATAAAGAAAATTAGGTTGCCTCCCAACTAGCGCCATCGTTTAACGCCCCTAGCTAGGCATAAAAGCGAAGATAGATCTAACGAGTGCCATCTTTGGCACCAAATTCATAAGTAGCCCGCATGATAGATTCATAAGGTAATTTGACTTTCTTTCTTGGAAAGTGCTCCATGCCTTTCTTCAATGGAAATTGGAATCTAATATTCCCTTCCTTCATATCAATAATCGCACCAATCGTTCTAAGGAAAGGTCTACCAAGAATAATAGGGCAAGAAAGATTGCAATCTATATCAAGAACGATAAAATCCACGGGCACCAAATTTCTATTTGCAACAATAAGAACATCATTGATCCTTACCATTGGCTTTTTAGTAGTGGAATCCGCAAGGTGCAAATTTAAAGAGCAATCATCAAGATCATGGAAACCTAGAATATCACATAAAGTTTTCGGAATCGTGGAAACACTAGCACCCAAATCACACAAAGCAAAACACTCATAATCTTTAATTCTAATCTTTATAGTAGGTTCCCACTCATCATTAAGTTTTCTAGGTATATAAACTTCCAAATTAAGTTTTTCATCATAAATTTGCATCAAGACATCAACGATATGTTTGGTAAAAGCTTTATTTTGACTATAAGCATGGGGAGAATTAACAACGGATTGCAACAAGGAAATACAACCTTTTAAAGAGCAATTATCATAATCAAATTCCTTGAAATCTGAGATATTAGGTTCAATATTATTAGAAGTTGAGGACTCTCCAATCTCACTTTTACCAAATTTAGCATCAAGATCTAAAGACTCCGAATTCTTGGGACGCCTTCTAAGAAAAGTTGACTCATCATCAGTCCCATAATTATCAAGATTCATATTGCAAAACATAGATCTAATAGGAGACGCACCAATAACTTTAAGATCCTCATCATTATTTTCATGGAAACTAGAAGAACATGCTTTTATAAGGCTATCTTTTTAGCACACAATCTAGTGGTTCTTTCCTTGCACTCGTCAATGGAAATTCTCATTACTTTGAGAGACTCGTTGATATCATGCTTAGGAGGAGAAGATCTAAGTTTAAGAGAATCAACATCAAGAGAAAGTCTATCAACGTTCCTAGCCAAATCATCAACTTTGAGCAATTTTTCTTCAAGCAAAGCATTAAAATTCTTTTGAGAAATCATAAATTCTTTCACACTATTCTCAAAATCAGAGGGCATCTTATTAAAATTACCATAAGAATTATTGTAGGAATTTCCATAATTATTAGAGGAATTACTAGGGAACGGTCTAGCATTAAAGTTTCCTCTATAAGCATTGTTTCCAAAACTATTCCTACCAACAAAATTCACATCCATAGATTCATTATTATTCTCAATCAAAGAAGACAAAGGTATATCATTGGGATCAAGAGGAGTACTTTTAGTAGCAAACAATTTCATAAGTTCATCCATCTTTCCACTCAAAACATTAATTTCTTCTATAGCATGCACTTTTTTACTAGAAGATCTTTCGGTGTGCCATTGAGAATAATTAGACATATTATGATCAAGAAGTTTTGGAGCATCTCCTAACGTGATTTCCATAAACGTGCCTCCCGCGGCCGAATCTAAAAGGTTTCTAGAAGCAAAGTTCAAACCGGCATAAAATTTTTGTATGATCATCCATAAATTCAAACCATGAGTAGGGCAATTGCGAAGCATCAATTTCATCTTTCCCAAGATTGGGAAACATGCTCATGATCAAGTTCTTTAAAATTCATAATATCGTTCCTAAGAGTGATAATCTTAGCGGGAGGAAAATACTTAGAGATAAAAGCATCTTTGCACTTGTTCCAAGAATCAGTACTATTTTTAGGCAAAGACGAATACCAAACTTTAGCATGATCTCTAAGTGAAAATAGAAATAACTTCAATTTGAGAATATTGTTATCCGTATCTTTATTCTTTTGCATATCACACAAATCAACAAAATTGTTTAGATGAGTAGCGGCATCTTCACTAGGAAGGCCGGCGAATTGATCTTTCATAACAAGATTCAGCAAAGCGGTATTGATTTCACAAGACTCAACATCATTAAGAGGAGCAATCAGAGTACTAAGGAAATCATTATTATTGGTATTCGAGAAATCACACAATTTGGTATTATCTTGCGCCATGGCAACATCATTAAGGTGCGCGCGGAGATTTCGCCCTCTACCTACCTGTTCCTCGCCGGCTCGCTGAGATCTAAAATACGAAAGGGACAACACAAGAGACATAGAGTTTATACTGGTTCAGGCCACCATTGTGGTGTAATACCCTACTCCAGTGTGAGGTGTGGTGGATTGCCTCTTGGGTCGATGATGAACTATACAAGGAAGAACAGCCTCGCGAGGGTCTGTTCTTGGCTGGGACGATGAACTGCTAGGAGGAGTTCAGCCGCCCTTCTCTCTCTCTCTCTTGCTTGATTCAGGTCCCTCTAGATGCCTCTACCCTAGGGGTGGCTAGTCCTATTTATAGGCAAAGGCCCTGGGCCTCTTCCCAAATATTGAGCGGGAAGGGCGCCAACAAATGGCCATTTTGAAGGGGAACAACGGGTACACTTATCCTGACTAAAGTTGGTCCTCGCCTGCCAAAGGCTCTGGTGGTGACGCCTACTTGGGCTCCACAATGACTTCCTCCCTACCGTTGGGCTGGTCTTGGTCATGTTGCACCGAAATGGATGCCTTTGCTTGATGCTCTCGCCTGCGCTTGCTCCCTTTGCACCAAAGAGGAAAGGAGGACACTGCGCGGGCTGGCGCTCGACTGGCGCCCTTGGTCGTCATGGCTTGCGTCATGGGCACCTCGCAAGGTACCCCGCGTTGATCTCTCCGCCTCCTCGTGAGCTAGCCTGATGAGGCTGTGCCTGAGGAAGCTCCTTGTCGTCCGCCCCGCGAGGCTTGGCCCCTCGCGAGGGTCTTGAGCCTGTGTTGATGAAGATGGGCCGTCTTGGGCCCCCTTTGAGCCACGCCGCAGGCCGCAGGCAGGCAAGTCTGGGGACCCCCGTTCCCAGAACGCCGACAGTAGCCCCCGGGCCCAAGGCGCGCCCGGTCTTGGCCGAGCAGAGAGGCGAAAGGGCAAGTGCGAAGCGCCACGGGCCCTAACAGCCTGTGGCCTTGGGCGCTGCGTGGTGGTTGATTGGACGTAGGCGTCTCCACTTCCCCATGACGCCTCGGCAACTGCGCGAATTGACAAGTACCGGCATGTAGAGCGAGTCATGATTACCTACGATCGTGGAGGTCGGCGGTTGGCCTCCCCTGGCTTTAAGTATGGCACATCGCGTGCCCTTTCAGTTTATCCCATCTTGCTTCTCCTTCTTCTCCATGGCTCTGTCAAGGAAGATCTCGGCCGTAGAGAATGGAAAGGCCCGCTAGGTTGAGCCTGCCTCTCCCCCGCCCAAGCGCTGTCGAGGCCGGCCTCGCAAACACCCTGTGGCCTCTACGGCGGCTCCCTGTGATCGCGAAGGTGACTTCCCGCGCGGTGACGGGCGGCTGGCCGCGGCCGGGGGGCATGCTTAGGCCGTGCGACCCCCTAGTCCGCGCTTCCACACTGCGGAGGTGCTGCCGGAGTTCGTTGTGCGGGCGGCGGAGCCGACTATCGCCCGGCTTCAGCTCCCTCTCTTCCTCCTAGGTGAGCTCCCGGTTGGCGCCCCAGGCGGCCTCTGGCTCCAGGCAGATGGCTGCTGCAGCCGGGCCTCGTGGGCTTCGCTGGAGGTCTCCACGGCCGGGAGCCTAGCCTTGACCCGTGGCTGGCAGACGTTTGCCCGCGCGCGTGGCCTGAGCCGTCGGTGCACCCTGCACTTCAAGTTCGACGGTGATGCCACCCTCTACGTGAGGGTGTTTGGGGAAGATGGTTGCCACGCAGGGTGCTGCCCTGAAGACGACAACCACGGCCGGGGACCCAGCCCCGGCGAGGATGGGGAGGACAGCGCGCGCGTGGTTGGTGGCGCCCAGGGTTCCTCAAGCTTCACTGGTTCTTCTTCGGGCAGCGACTCTTCTAGCAGCAGCCGCGGTCAGCCTCTACGTCGTCGTGCCTGCTTGGAGGGTGCTAGCGGGTCTGCCCGCCTGTTGGGGAACGTTGCAGAAAATTAAAATTTTTCCTACGGTTTCACCAAGATCCATCTATGAGTTCATCTAAGCAACGAGTCAGGGGGTGAGTTTGCATCCACATACCACTTGTAGATCGTGTGCGGAAGCTTGCAAGGGGATGGTGATGATGGAGTCGTACTCGACGTGATTCGGATCACCGATGACCAAGTACTGAACGGACAGCACCTCCGCGTTCAACACACGTACGGGACGGGAGACGTCTCCTCCTTCTTGATCCAGCAAGGGGAAGGAGAGGTTGAGGAAGAATGCTCCAATGGCAGCACGACGGCGTGGTGCAGTTGGAGTAGTAGTATTCCGACAGGGCTTCGCCAAGCACTTATGGAGGAGGAGAGGTGTTGGGGAGGGGAGGGGCTGCGCCTTGGCTTGTCTTGATCTCCCATGCGCCTCCCCACTATATATAGGGGTGGAGGGGCTGGTTTCTGGCCCTCCAACTCCATTGGGGCATTGGCCAAGGTGGGAGGAAAGAAATCCCATCATTTCCTTCCCCACCGATTGTTATCCCCCCTTTTTAGGGATCTTGATCTTATCCCTTCGGGATGTGATCTTATTCCTTCTAAGGGGGGATCTTGGTGCGCCTTGACCAGGGGTGTGGGGCCTTTCCCCCACTACTCACGTTCATGTGGGTCCCCCCATGCAGGTGGGCCCCACTCCGGAACCTTCTAGAACCTTCCCGGTACAATACCGAAAAATCCCGAACATTTTCCGGTGGCCAAAATAGGACTTCCCATATATAAATCTTTACCTCCGGACCATTCCGGAACTCCTCGTGACGTCCGGGATCTCATCCGGGACTCCGAACAACATTCGGTAGTCACATACTAGTCTTCCTAATAACCCTAGCGTCACCGAACCTTAAGTGTGTAGACCCTACGGGTTCGGGAGACATGCAGACATGACCAAGACGCTATCAGGTCAATAACTAACAGCGGGATCTGGATACCCATGTTGGCTCCCACATGCTCCTCGATGTTGTGATCGGATGAACCACGATGTCGAGGATTCGATCAAACCCTGTATACAATTCCCTTTGTCAATCGGTACGTTACTTGCCCGAGACTCGATCGTCGGTATCCCAATACCTTGTTCAGTCTCGTTACCGGCAAGTCACTTTACTCGTACCGTAATGCATGATCCCGTGGCCAACACTTTGGTCACCTTGAGCTCATTATGATGATGCATTACCGAGTGGGCCCAGAGATACCTCTCCGTCATACGGAGTGACAAATCCCAGTCTCGATCCGTGTCAACCCAACAGCTACTTTCGGAGATACCTGTAATGCACCTTTATAGTCACCCAGTTACGTTGTGACGTTTGATACACCCAAGGCACTCCTACGGTATCCGGGAGTTACACGATCTCATGGTCTAAGGAAGAGATACTTGACATTGGCAAAGCTCTAGCAAACGAACTAAACGACCTTTGTGCTATGCTTAGGATTGGGTCGTGTCCATCACATCATTCTCCTAATGATGTGATCCCGTTATCAACGACATCCAATGTCCATAGCCAGGAAATCATGACTATCTGTTGATCACAACGAGCTAGTCAACTAGAGGCTCACTAGGGACATATTGAGGTCTATGTATTCACACGTGTATTACGATTTCCGGATAATACAGTTATAGCATGAATAAAAGACAATTATCATGAACAATGAAATATAATAATACTTTTATTATTGCCTCTAGGGCATATTTCCAACAGTCTCCCACTTGCACTAGAGTCACCAATCTAGTTACATTGTGATGAATCGAACACCCATAGAGTTCTGGTGTTGATCATGTTTAGCTCGCGAGAGAGGTTTAGTCAACGGATCTGCGACATTCAGATCCGTATGTACTTTGCAAATTTCTATGTCTCCATCTTGAACATTTTCACGGATGGAGTTGAAACGACGCTTGATGTGCCTGGTCTTCTTGTGAAACCTGGGCTCCTTGGCAAGGGCAATAGCTCCAGTGTTGTCACAGAAGAGTTTGATTGGCCCCGACGCATTGGGTATGACTCCTAGGTCGGTGATGAACTCCTTCACCCAAATCGCTTCATGCGCTGCCTCCGAGGCTGCCATGTACTCCGCTTCACACGTAGATCCCGCCACGACGCTCTGCTTGCAGCTGCACCAGCTTACTGCTCCACCATTCAACATATACACGTATCCGGTTTGTGACTTAGAGTCATCCGGATCTGAGTTGAAGCTAGCGTCGACGTAACCCTTTACGACAAGCTCTTCGTCTCCTCCATAAACGAGAAACATGTCCTTTGTCCTTTTCAGGTACTTCAGGATATTCTTGACTGCTGTCCAGTGTTCCTTGCCGGGATTACTTTGGTATCTAGCTACCAAACTCACGGCAAGGTTTACATCAGGTCTGGTACAGCATGGCATACATAATAGATCCTATGGCTGAGGCATAGGGGATGGTATTCATCTCTTCTATATCTTTTGCCGTGGTCGGTGACTGAGCCGAGCTCAATCTCACACCTTGTAACATAGGCAAGAACCCTTTCTTGGACTGATCCATTTTGAACCTTTTCAAAATCTTATCAAGGTATGTGCTTTGTGAAAGACCTATGAGGCGTCTCGATCTATCTCTATAGATCTTGATTCCTAATATATAAGCAGCTTCTCCAAGGTCCTTCATTGAAAAACATTTGTTCAAGTAGGCCTTAATGCTGTCCAGAAATTCTATATTATTTCCCATCAAGAGTATGTCATCTACATATAATATGAGAAATGCTACAGAGCTCCCACTCACTTTCTTGTAAACGCAGGCTTCTCCATAAGTCTGCATAAACCCAAACGCTTTGATCATCTCATCAAAGCGAATATTCCAACTCCGAGATGCTTGCACCAGCCCATAAATGGATCGCTGGAGCTTGCATACTTTGTTAGCGTTCTTAGGATCGACAAAACCTTCCGGCTGCATCATATACAGTTCTTCCTTAAGATGCCCGTTAAGGAATGCCGTTTTGACGTCCATCTGCCATATCTCATAATCATAGTATGCGGCAATTGCTAACATGATTCGGACGGACTTTAGCTTCGCTACGGGAGAGAATGTCTCGTCGTAGTCAATCCCTTGAACCTGTCGATAACCCTTAGCGACAAGTCGAGCTTTATAGATGGTAACATTTCCATCCGCATCCGTCTTCTTCTTAAAGATCCATTTGTTTTCTATCGCTCGCCGATCATCGGGCAAGTCTGTCAAAGTCCTTACTTTGTTTTCATACATGGATTCTATCTCGGATTTCATGGCTTCAAGCCATTTGTTGGAATCTGGGCCCGCCATCGCTTCTTCATAGTTCGAAGGTTCACCGTTGTCCAACAACATGATTTCCAGGACAGGGTTGCCGTACCACTCTGGTGCGGAACGTGTCCTTGTGGACCTACGAAGTTCAGTAGCAACTTGATCCGAAGTACCTTGATCATCATCATTGGTTTCCTCTTCAGTTGGTGTGGGCATCACAGGAATATTATCCTGAGTTGCACCACTTTCCCGTTCGAGAGGTAGTACTACATCGAGTTCTACTTTCCTCCCACTTACTTCTTTCGAGAGAAACTCTTTTTCCAAAAAGCATCCGTTCTTGGCAACAAAGATCTTGCCCTCGGATCTTAAGTAGAAGGTATACCCGACAGTTTCCTTAGGGTATCCTATGAAGATGCATTTTTCCGACTTGGGTTCGAGCTTTTCAGGTTGAAGTTTCTTGACATAAGCATCGCATCCCCAAACTTTTAGAAACGACAGCTTAGGTTTCTTCCCAAACCATAATTCATACGGTGTCGTCTCAACGGATTTAGACGGTGCCCTATTTAAAGTGAATGTAGCTGTCTCTAGAGCGTATCCCCAAAATGATAGCGGTAAATCGGTAAGAGACATCATAGACCGCACCATATCCAATAGAGTGCGATTACGACGTTCGGACACACCGTTTCGCTGAGGTGTTCCAGGGGGCGTGAGTTGTGAAACGATTCCACATTTCTTTAAGTGTGTACCAAATTCGTGACTTAAGTATTCTCCTCCACGATCTGATCGTAGGAACTTTATCTTTCGGTCACGTTGATTCTCTACCTCATTCTGAAATTCTTTGAACTTTTCAAAGGTCTCAGACTTGTGTTTCATTAAGTAGACATACCCATATCTACTCAAGTCATCAGTGAGAGTGAGAACATAACGATATCCTCCGCGAGCCTCAACGCTCATTGGACCGCACACATCGGTATGTATGATTTCCAACAAGTTGGTTGCTCGCTCCATTGTTCCGGAGAACGGAGTCTTGGTCATTTTGCCCATGAGGCATGGTTCGCATGTGTCAAATGATTCATAATCAAGAGACTCCAAAAGTCCATCAGCATGGAGCTTCTTCATGCGTTTGACACCAATGTGACCAAGGCGGCAGTGCCACAAGTATGTGGGACTATCGTTATCAACTTTACATCTTTTGGTATCCACACTATGAACATGTGTAATAATACGCTCGAGATTCATTAAGAATAAACCATTGACCATCGGAGCATGACCATAAAACATATCTCTCATATAAATCGAACAACCATTATTCTCAGACTTAAATGAGTAGCCATCTCGTATTAAACGAGATCCAGATACAATGTTCATGCTCAAACTTGGTACTAAATAACAATTATTAAGGTTCAAAACTAATCCCGTAGGTAAATGTAGAGGTAGCATGCCGACGGCAATCACATCGACTCTGGAACCATTCCCGACGCGCATCGTCACCTCGTCCTTCGCCAGTCTCCGTTTATTCCGCAGCTCCTGCTGTGAGTTACAAATATGAGCAACGGCACCGGTATCAAATACCCAGGAGTTACTACGAGTACTGGTAAGGTACACATCAATTACATGTATATCAAATATACCTTTGGTGTTGCCAGCCTTCTTATCCGCTAAGTATTTGGGGCAGTTCCGCTTCCAGTGACCCTTCCCCTTGCAATAAAAGCACTCAGTCTCAGGCTTGGGTCCATTCTTTGACTTCTTCCCGGTAACTGGCTTACCAGGCGCGGCAACCTCCTTGCCGTCCTTCTTGAAGTTCTTCTTACCCTTGCCCTTCTTGAACTTAGTGGTCTTATTGACCATCAACACTTGATGTTCTTTCTTGATTTCAGCCTCTGCTGACTTCAGCATCGAGAACACTTCAGGAATGGTCTTTTCCATCCCCTGCATGTTGTAGTTCATCACAAAGCTCTTGTAGCTTGGTGGGAGCGACTGGAGGATTCTGTCAATGACCGCCTCATCGGGGAGGTTAATATTCAGCTGGGTCATACGGTTGTGCAACCCAGACATCTTGAGAATATGCTCACTGACAGAACTATTTTCCTCCATCTTACGACTGTAGAACTTGTCGGAGACATCATATCTCTCGACCCGGGCATGAGCTTGAAAAACTAGTTTCAGCTCTTCGAACATCTCATATGCTCCGTGATGCTCAAAACGCTTTTGGAGCCCCGGTTCTAAGCTGTAAAGCATGCCGCACTGAACGAGGGAGTAATCATCAGCACGAGTTTGCCAAGCATTCATAATGTCTTGGTTCTCTGGGACGGGAGCGTCACCTAGCGGTCCTTCTAGGACATATTGTTTCCTGGCAGCTATGAGGATGATCCTCAGGTTCCGGACCCAGTCCGTATAGTTGCTGCCGTCATCTTTCAGCTTGGTTTTCTCTAGGAACATGTTGAAGTTCATGTTGACATGAGCGTTGGCCATATGATCTACAAGACATATTTGCAAAGGTTTTAGACTAAGATCATGATAATTAAGTTCTAATCATATTATGAACTCCCACTCAGATTAGACATCCCTCTGGTCATCTAAGTGTTACACGATCCGAGTCGACTAGCCCGTGTCCGATCATCACGTGAGACGGACTAGTCATCGTCGGTGAACATTTTCGTGTTGATCGTATCTTCCATACGACTCGTGTTCGACCTTTCGGTCTCCGTGTTCCGAGGCCATGTCTGCACATGCTAGGCTCGTCAAGTTAACCCTAAGTGTTTTCGCTGTGTAAAACTGTCTTACACCCGTTGTATGTGAACGTAAGAATCCATCACACCCGATCATCACGTGGTGCTTAGAAGCGACGAACTGTAGCAACGGTGCACAGTTAGGGGAGAACACTTCTTGATATTTTGTAAGGGATCATCTTATTTACTACCGTCGTCCTAAGTAAACAAGATGCATAAACATAATAAACATCACATGCAATTATATAGTTGTGACATGATATGGCCAATATCATATAGCTCCATTGATCTCCATCTTCGGGGCTCCATGATCATCTTGTCACCGGCTTGACACCACGATCTCCATCATCATGATCTCCATCATCGTGTATTCATGAAGTTGTCACGCCAATGACTACTTCTACTTCTATAGCTAACGCGTTTAGCAATAAAGTAAAGTAAGTTACATGGCGTTCTTCAATGACACGCAGGTCATACGAAAATAAAGACAACTCCTATGGCTCCTGCCGGTTGTCATACTCATCGACATGCAAGTCGTGAATCCTATTACAAGAACATGATCTCATACATCACACTTCATCATTCATCACAACTTCTGGCCATATCACATCACATGATCAATCGCTGCAAAAACAAGTTAGACGTCCTCTAATTGTTGTTGCATCTTTTACGTGGCTGCAATTGGGTTCTAGCAAGAATGTTTTCTTACCTACGAATAACCACAACGTGATTTTGTCAACTTCTATTTACCCTTCATAAGGGCCCTTTTCATCGAATCCGCTCCAACTAAAGTGGGAGAGACAGACACCCGCCAGCCACCTTATGCAACTAGTGCATGTCAGTCGGTGGAACCGGTCTCACGTAAGGGTACGTGTAAGGTTGGTCCGGGCCGCTTCATCCCACAATGCCGTTGAAGCAAGAAAAGACTAGTAGAGGCAAGTAAGTTGACAAGATCCACGCCCACAACAAAATTGTGTTCTACTCGTGCAAAGAGAACTACACATAAACTTGGCTCTGATACCACTGTTGGGGAACGTTGCAGAAAATTAAAATTTTTCCTACGGTTTCACCAAGATCCATCTATGAGTTCATCTAAGCAACGAGTCAAGGGGTGAGTTTGCATCCACATACCACTTGTAGATTTCGCCCTCTACCTACCTGTTCCTTGCCGGCTCGCTGAGATCTAAAATACGAAAGGGACAACACAAGAGACACAGAGTTTATACTGGTTCAGGGCACCATTGTGGTGTAATACCCTACTCCAGTGTGAGGTGTGGTGGATTGCCTCTTGGGATGATGATGAACAATACAAGGAAGAACAGCCTCGCGAGGGTCTGTTCTTGGCTGGGACGATGAACTGCTAGGAGGAGTTCAGCCGCCCTTCTCTCTCTCTCTTGCTTGATTCAGGTCCCTCTAGATGCCTCTACCCTGGGGGTGGCTAGTCCTATTTATAGGCAAAGGCCCTAGGCCTCTTCCCAAATATTGAGCGGGAAGGGCGCCAACAATTGGCCATTTTGAAGGGGAATAGCGGGTACACTTGTCCTGACTAAAGTTGGTCCTCACCTGCCAAAGGCTCTGGTGGTGATGCCTACTTGGGCTCCACAATGACTTCCTCCCTGCCATTGGGCTGGTCTTGGTCTTGTTGCACCGAAATGGATGCCTTTTCTTGATGCTCTCGCCTGCGCTTGCTCCCTTTGCACCAAAGAGGAAAGGAGGACATTGCGCGGGCTGGCGCCCGACTGGCGCCCTTGGTCGTCATGGCTTGCGTCATGGGCACCTCGCGAGGTACCCCGCCTTGATCTCTCCGCCTCCTCGCGAGCTAGCCTGATGAGGCCGTGCCTGAGGAAGCTCCTTGTCGTCCGCCCCGCGAGGCTTGGCCCCTCGCGAGGGTCTTGAGCCTGTGTTGATGAAGATGGGCCGTGATGGGCCCTCTTTGAGCCACACTGCAGGCTGCAGGCAGGCAAGTCTAGGGACCCCCGTTCCCAGAACGCCGACAGCACCTACACAAACAAACTGAGGACTCGCAACCAACGCAATAAAGGGGTTGTCAATCCCTTCACGGCCACTTGCGAAAGTGAGATCTAATAAAGATAGTAAGATGACATAAATATATTTTTGGTATTTTATAATATAGATGCAAAAAGTAAAGATGCAAATAAAAGTAGATTGAAAACAAATATGATAAGTGATAGATCCGGGGCCCATAGGTTTCACTAGAGGCTTCTCTCAAGATAGCATAAGTATTACGGTGGGTGAACAAATTATTGTCGAGCAATTGATAGAAAAGTGCATAGTTATGAGATTATCTAGGCATGATCATGTATATAGGCATCACATCCGCAACAAGTAGACCGACTCTTGCCTGCATCTACTACTATTACTCTACACATCGACCGACTCCTTCCTGCATCTAGAGTATTAAGTTCATAAGTGTCAGCATTCTGGGAACGGGGGTCCCCAGACTTGCCTGCCTGCGGCCTGCGGCGTGGCTCAAATGGGGGCCCAGCACGTCCCATCTTCATCAACACAAGCTCAAGACCCTCGCGAGGGGCCAAGCCTCGTGGGGCGGACGACAAGGAGCTTCCTCAGGCACGGCCTCATCAGGCTGGCTCATGAGGAGGCGGAGAGATCAAGGCGGGGTACCTCGGGAGGTGCCCATGACACAAGCCATGACGACCAAGGGCGCTAGTCGGGCGCCAGCCCGCGCAGTGTCCTCCTTTCCTCTTTGGTGCAAAGGGAGCAAGCGCAGGCAAGAGCATCAAGCAAAGGCATCCATTTCGGTGCAACAAGACCAAGACCAGCCCAACAGCAGGGAGGAAGTCATTGTGGAGTCCAAGCAGGTGTCACCACCAGAGCCTTTGACAGGCGAGGACCAACTTTAGTCAGGATAAGTGTACCCGCTGTTCCCCTTCAAAATGGCCAATTGTTGGCGCCCTTCCCGCTCAATATTTGGGAAGAGGCCCAGGGCCTTTGCCTATAAATAGGACTAGGCACCCCCAGGGTAATATCTGGCATACATCTAGAATTGAGAGAGAGAGAGAGAGAGCGACTAAACTCCTCCTAGCAGTTCATCGCACCAGCCAAGAACAGACCCTCGCGAGGCTGTTCTTCCTTGTATTGTTCATCATCATCCCAAGAGGCAATCCACCACACCACACACTGGAGTAGGGTATTACACCACAATGGTGGCCTGAACCAGTATAAACCCTGTGTCTCTTGTGTTGTTCTTTTCGTAGTTTAGATCCTAGCGATTCGGCGAGGAGCAGGTAGGTAGAGGGCGAAATCTCCGCGTGCACCCCAGTGTTCGAACCTTCAAGGGTCTGCCGGAACCCTATATCCGACATTTGGCGCGCCAGGTAGGGGTGCGCCGGAATTCGTCTTCTGTCGCCCTGTTCTTCTCCGACAATGGCATCCATGTCTGACGCTCGTCGGGCTCGCGCCGAGCGCCGAGCCGCCCTTGCTTCCCGCGTCGCCCAGATGGCTCCCGTCGACGGACGCCCTCGTCGTTCCCCGTCCCCTGCCGTCAACGCCGCCACCGGCCTGGTGGGGAACGAGCAACAAGCATCGTCCCAGCATCCATCCATGAGGCGAGACGGCCGCACTGCTACACCCTCGCTCACCCCAGCTGGTTCTTCGTCCCGCGCGCCCCGCGCGGCCATGGAGGCTCAAGCTGCGCTCATTGCGGCAAACGAGCTCCTGTGCTACCGCCCAATCGACGACGTCTATGAAGAGTGGATCGACCAAGTCGCTGAGCTCGTCCGCGCCGCTGGGGGCTCCCCGGCGCCGTCGTTTTTGCTGCACCGCGCCCCGCCCTGCACGGGCAATGAAGCTCCTGGGGCGCCTCAGCCGTCTCCCCCTCAAGAAGGCTCCCTGGCCCCAAGGCGCGCGGCCCCTGGGAGGAACCTGCTCCATCAGGCGCCGGCGCGGCAAGAGCAGAGCTACCAACAAGTCCCTCGCCCTCGAGAAGCTGCCCGAGCGCTCCCTGCTCCAGCATGTCAAGACCCCGCGCTGCTCCCAGCTGCAGCGCATTGCGGCAAACGAGCTCCTGCGCTACCGCCCAATCGACGACGTTTATGAAGAGTGGCTCGACCGAGTCGCTGAGCTCGTCCGCGCCGCTGGGGGCTCCACGGCGCCGTCGTTTTTGCTGCACCGCGCCCCGCCCTGCACGGGCAATGAAGCTCCTGGGGCGCCTCAACCGTCTCCCCCTCAAGAAGGCGCCCTGGCCCCAAGGCGCGCGGCCCTTGGGAGGAACCCGCTCCGTCAGGCGCCGGCGCGGCAAGAGCAGAGCTGCCAAGAAGTCCCTCGCCCTCGAGAAGCTGCCCGAGCGCTCCCTGCTCCAGCATGTCAAGACCCCGCGCTGCTCCCAGCTGCAGCGCATGGGGACCCGCGGGACCAAGCTCTTCGTCACCCAAGGCCTCCCGTGGCCACAGTGGGCTGCCACGCCTTCACCACCAAGCTGTGCAGCGTCGCGTGGCCCGGCAAGTTCAAGCCAGACCTGCCTCCTCGCTACGACGGCACGGCTGACCCCGCAGAGTTCCTCCAGCTCTACGTGCTGGGCATCAAGGCTGTCAACGGAGATGAGAAGGTCATGGCGAACTGGTTTCCCATGGCGCTCGAGGACAGGGCCTGCACCTGGCTCCTGAACCTGGCTCCAGGCACGATCTCTTCTTGGGACGAGATGCGCACCCGCTTCATCGCCAACTTCCAGGGTACTCGCGACCGGCCACCCGCCGTGAGCGACATGCGCCGTATCAAGCAACAACCAGGGGAAACCCAGCAGAAGTACATCCAGCACTTCAACAACGCGCGCCTCAAGATTCCCAAGGTAACCGAGGAGGCCATCATCTCAGCCTTCTCCGATGGCGTGCGTGACGTCAAGATGAAGGAGGAGTTGGCGATGCATGAAGACCTATGCACCTCCCTGGAGCTGTTCAACTTGGCGACCAAGTGCGCCAGGGCTGAGGAAGGGCGCCTCTCCCTCCTCGAGCTGCCTGCCGTAGACCCAGAAGAGAAGAAGCCCAAGGCCAACAACGTGAAGCGCAAGGGGGCTGCCGTGCTCGCGGCAGAACCAGACACCAAGCGGGGCAGAGATCAGCCCGAATCCTCCAAGGGCACTCAGTACTGCGTGTACCACGACCTCCACACCCACAAGACCAATGAATGCCAAGAGCTTCGAGCCGTGCGTGAAGGAAGGGTTGGTCGACGTCCCGACCGCAGCGACCGGGGCTACGGTTGAGGAGGAGGAAGGAACGCAGGGCGCTGGGAAGACCGCGGCCCTCGCCAAGGGTGGCGCGACTAACCTCGCGAGGATCGCTGGCAGGACCCGCCTCGCGAGGGAGCATGGAGGGATCAGCCTCGCGAGGATCGCCCGCAAGGAAACGCAGGCCTCCCTCCACTGCCGCCACAGCCAAGGAGAAATGAGGACCGTCATCAGGACGAGGGGGCTGGGGGCTTCCAGGAACCGCGCGCGATCGCCTGCATCCTGGGCGGAGCTCAAGCCCCAGCCTCTCAATGCATCTTCAAGCAGTTCGCTCGAGAAGTAAACACAGTCCTCCCCAAGCTCGAGGCCACGCGCCCTCTCAGGTGGTCGGCATGCGCCATCACGTTCAGCTCAGCGGATCAGCTCAAGTGCGCGGCCACAGCCGAAGTCCTCCCGATGCTTTGTTCCCCAATCATCAGCAACGTGCTAGTCACCAGGACCCTCATCGATGGCGGGGCAGGGCTCAATGTCCTGTCCGTGGAAACATTCAACAATCTCCAAGTGCCCTACAATCAGCTTCAGCCAACCAAGCCTTTCTCCGGAGTCACCGACGGCTCCACGGTCCCGATTGGGCAGGTCCGCCTCCCTGTCACCTTCGGGTACGCGACAACTACCGCACCGAGCTCATCGACTTCGACGTCGCCACATTCGCCTACCATACAACGCCATCCTCGGGTACCCAGCGCTGGCCAAGTTCATGGCCGTAACCCACCACGGCTACAACATCCTCAAGATGCCAGGAAGTGGCGGAGTCATCACGGTACCCTGCGAGGAGAAAGACGCGGTGTGCTCCCTGGAGCAAGCCTTTCAGGCCGCATCACTGGAAGACCCAGATTGCGGAAGCAGAAGGCTTCCCGAGGCCGCCCCCAAGAAGAAGAAGACTTCGTCAGGCCCGGCCCCTCAGGAGGCAGGCCCCTCAGGGCCCGCGCCTGCCCAGGGGGAACCTCCTTCCATCGCATAGGGAGGCGCGCCCGGCGCCCTCCTCAGGCAAGGCTCGGGGGCTCTCCCCTGGAGGGCTGCCGACCTCGCCAAGGTCACGAGGGAGGCGCTTGGGCACCACCTGGAGGCGTGTTTCGAAGCACATTTCCCTCAAGAAGGAGCAAGGAAAGGAGGGCCAAACCCTCAGGAGTTCGTCAGCAAGGCCATTCAGGAGCTACAGGAGTCAAGAGTCATGAGAGGCAGCCGCCGCTTACCCGCTGTGGCCCCCCATCCAGGCGAGGATGGTGGGCTGCGCGTCTGCATCGACATACCAGGGCTCAACCGAGCCGCATCTCAGGAGTGCCTCTGGCCATCGCAAGTGGGAAGCTGCGAAGGTCCGCCTCACAGCTATGTTCGCATGCCTTATGGCCTGCCGAACGCGGCTGCCGCGTACCGGTGCCTCATGAGGGCCATCCTGGAGGCTCAAGAGGTCAGGCGTTCCGCAGCCCTGGCGGAGATGGAGATGGTCCGCGAGGAGCCACCAGCGCCTCCGGAGCCTCCCGAGGCCCCTGGGCCTGGGGGGCTCGTGAGGATCGGCTCCTGCAGCCCGCCGAGTCTGCTACACCAACACCCCCTCGTCTTCAACATCATCAGGTGACATCTTTTCAAGTTTCATTTCCAGCTGGGAGCGCCCTCAGGGCTGCATTATTCCTAGGCCGCGTGGATCCGCCCCTACAGCGTGTATCCCTTTTGTTTCATGTTCTTAGCTTACTTTATTGGGGCACCCCTCGGGCTGCATCATCCCCAAGTCGCTCGGATCAGACCCAGCGGCGTGTACCCTTCTTGTGTTTATCTTAGGGCTATGCTTTTGACCCATCATGCTTGTTATTTGGTGCTTGTCTGTGGCACCCTTACTTCCTGGATGTCGGAAGCTTGTGCGTTAAAGGGGGGGTACCTGAGCATCGCGACTCAGGGCTCCTACCGGCTCTCCAGCCCTCACCCTCTGGTCTTGTCCACGGCATCGCGACCTGGCATACCAGCGACGGCTGAGACCAGCTCGAGGGCCGGGACCCGAGGACGTAGAGTTTCGACATCTAATGAAGCTTGCGCATTAAAGGGGGGTACCTGAGCATCGCGACTCAGGGCTCCTACCGTCTCTCCAGCCCTCACCCTCTGGTCTTGCCCACGACATCGCGACCTGGCATACCAGTGACGGCTGAGACTAGCTCGAGGGCCGGGACCCGAGGACGTAGAGTTTCGACATCTAACCAAGCTTGCGCGTTAAAGGGGGGTACCTGAGCATCGCGACTCAGGGCTCCTACCGGCTCTCCAGCCCTCACCCTCTGGTCTTGTCCACGGCATCGCGACCTGGCATACCAGCGACGGCTGAGACTAGCTCGAGGGCCAGGACCCAAGGATGTAGAGCGCCGGCATCTAGCCAAATTTGCAGGCACACACTCCAAGATAAGGCCCAGTGCCAAGCGCAACCCGCCTTGGGGTAGGGCCCCGTGAGTCCCGCGCTGGCTCACGGGTGCCCCAATACACCTCGCCAAGCCCTTCATGCCTCTTCGCCTCTCCAAAGCAACTAACGGCTGACTGTCGATTGTCACGGCGAACTCTCGTTCTTTCTGTGATGAGCCTGCAGGATCCCTTCAAGGAGCATCGTCAGGCGAGGCCCTCAAGGTGTTTTCTTCACTCTCGTCCACGCAAACCGCTTGCACGTTAAAGGGGGGGTACCTGAGCATCGCGACTCAGGGCTCCTACCGGCTCTCCAGCCCTCACCCTCTGGTCTTGTCCACGGCATCGCGACCTGGCATACCACCGACGGCTGAGACCAGCTCGAGGGCCGGGACCCAAGGAAGTAGAGCAGAAAGGGGAGCGAAGGCGAGAGGGGAGAGACACGTGAGGACCTCGCCAAGCAACGCCTCGCTGGCCAGGGCACGGACCTAGCTACGCACTAGGAAGCGTTTCCTGACCCTCGAGATAAGTCACTCTCTGGGAACACTAGCTATCGCAGCACCATCCCCGCACCTAATGCAATCCCATGTTAGCAACGTCACTCTCCTTTCTCACCAAATGATGGTTGCTTGAGCGCTAAAGGGGATCTCCCGAGCATCGCGACTCAGGGGCTCTTACCGGACCTCGGGTCGCTCACCTCTTGGCCTTGACCACGCCATCACGACCGGGCATACCAGTGACGGCTGAAGCCTCCTTGGGACTGGGACCTGTCGGCGCAGAGCATCAAGCCCTCACAAGGTCCGAAAGGAAGAAACTAAGCTAAGACGGAATGAGCATCTCGCACTCTTTCACGATGAGGATCATATTGACAAATGGAGCTACAAACACCTTACAAGCCCCCACGGGGTATATTCTTGGTTCCTCGCAGGAACAAAAGACGCATATCCTAAGGAGTCCTAACTACAGGATCCATCGCGGCAGACGCCATCATCAACAGTGGGCTGTCCGGCACCGGCGCCAACCCCATCCAGATCAGGGGCGGCGACGGCCTGACGAGCCCACCCTGCTCTGGGAGCGGCGCAGGCTCGGGGGCTCGTAGCTGTCGTCGCTTGTCTTCGAAGTCGCGAAGAGCTCGGCAGAGTCGCTGGATCCTCGGGTGCCTCCATCGCCTGAGAAGCTGCCAAGGGAGCGGTTGGCCGGCCTCTGCCTCGCCGCAGTAGGGTCCCGACCGCCTCTCCCGGGGCAGCACTCCAGATGTTGACCCTCCGCATCGAAGACCTTGAAGAACATCACCGAAGCACCGTCGTACTCCAGATGGAACGCGATGGCGGCCCTTGTCCTGCAGACCCGAGCGATCTCGCCCCAGCCTCGAGTCATGAAGGCCTCGCCCGGGGCAACGACCGTGACCACTGCCCCGGTCACGAGGGCGCTGCAGCCGGCGTGCTGCAGCCAAAGCCCCGGGGGTTCCCCTTGCGGGATGACGGAGGCGAAGAAAGGAGGAAGGCGAACCCAAGACTTAGGAGGTGTGGCGGCGTGAAGCAAGAACTCTCGGGAGGAGCCTTCGGCGTGGACTCCAGGGGGAAAGACGCACACCTTCGTGACCCGCCGGCGCCGGCGGCGGCGCCGCCCGTGGCATTCGGCGTCGACTCCTACAGAGCCCTCGATATGGGCGTACAAAGGAAGTGGGAACCCTGGTGGTGGCCGCTCACACCAGGGCCTCGGCACTTCCTGGCGGGCGCCCTCACCCCGATGGCAGAGGGCTAGCCGTCTCTTCGGTGGAAGCGGGTCAGGATCCTCTTGGGGAGCCTTTCCCTTCTCTGCCGTGGAGAACCGGTGGATCGGAGCCATTGCAGCAAGACGGAGCAAGGACCAGGAAGAAAGAGAAGCAAGAAGAGATAGACTGGAAGGGCACGCGCTGTTCCGTACATATAGCCGGCGAAAGCTGACCATCGACCACCACGATCGCAGGTAATCATGACCCGCTTTGCATGCAGGGACTTGTCGAATCCGTGCAGTTGCCGAGGCATTGTGGGGAAGCGGAGGCGCCCACGTCCTATCAATAGCCACGCGGCGCCCAAGGCCGGAGGCTGTTAGGGCCCGTGGCGCTTCGCACTTGCCCTTTCGCCTCTCTACTCGGCCAAGCCCAGGCGCGCCTTGAGCCCGGGGGCTACTGTCGGTGTTCTGGGAACAGGGGTCCCCAGACTTGCCTGCCTGTGGCCTGCGGCGTGGCTCAAAGGGGGGCCCAGCATGGCCCATCTTCATCAACACAAGCTCAAGACCTTCGCGATGGGCAAGGCCTCGCAGGGCGGACGACAAGGAGCTTCCTCAGGCACGGCCTCATCAGGCTGGCTCATGAGGAGGCGGAGAGATCAAGGCGGGGTACCTCACGAGGTGCCCATGACGCAAGCCATGACAACCAAGGGCGCCAGTCGGGCGCCAGTCCGCGCAGTGTCCTCCTTTCCTCTTTGGTGCAAAGGGAGCAAGCACAGGCGACAGCATCAAGCAAAGGCATCCATTTCGGTGCAACAAGACCAAGACCAGCCCAACGGCAGGGAGGAAGTCATTGTGGAGCCCAAGCAGGCGTCACCACCAGAGCCTTTGACAGGCGAGGACCAACTTTAGTCAGGATAAGTGTACCCGTTGTTCCCCTTCAAAATGGCCAATTGTTGGCGCCCTTCCCACTCAATATTTGGGAAGAGGCCCAGGGCCTTTGCCTATAAATAGTACTAGCCACCCCTAGGGTAGAGGTATCTAGTATTTGGCATACATCTAGAATCGAGAGAGAGAGAGAGAGCGACTGAACACCTCCTAGCAGTTCATCGCACCAGCCAAGAACAGACCCTCGCGAGGCTGTTCTTCCTTGTATTGTTCATCATCAGCCCAAGAGGCAATCCACCACACCACACACTAGAGTAGGGTATTACACCACAATGGTGGCCTGAACCAGTATAAACCCTGTGTCTCTTGTGTGGTTCTTTTCGTAGTTTAGATCCTAGCGATTCGGCGAGGAGCAGGTAGGTAGAGGGCGAAATCTTCGCGCGCACCCCAGTGTTCGAACCTTCAAGGGTCTGCCGGAACCCTAAATCCGACAATAAGAACAGAGTAACGCATTAAGCAAGATGACATGATGTAGAGGGATAAACTCAAGCAATATGATATAAACCCCATCTTGTTATCCTCGATGGCAACAATACAATACATGCCTTGCAACCCTTTCTGTCACTGGGTAAGGACACCGCAAGATTGAAGCCAAAGCTAAGCACTTCTCCCATGGCAAGAAAGATCAATCTAGTAGGCCAAACCAAACTAATAATTTGAAGAGACTTGCAAAGATAACTCAATCATACATAAAAGAATTCAGAGAAGATTCAAATATTGTTCATAGATAAACTTGATCATAAACCCACAATTCATCGGATCTCGACAAACACACCGCAAAAAGAGTTTACATCGAATAGATCTCCACAAGAGAGGGGGAGAACATTGTATTGAGATCCAAAAAGAGAGAAGAACCATCTAGCTAATAACTATGGACCCGTAGGTCTGTGGTAAACTACTCACAACTCATCGGAGGGGCAAGGATGTTGATGTAGAAGCCCTCCGTGGTCGATTTCCCCTCCGACAGAGTGCCGTCGAAGGCTCCAAGATGAGATCTCGCGGATACATAAGGTTACAGTGGTGGAAATTGTGTTTTGTCCTGCTCCTGGATGTTTTCGGGGTACATAGGTATATATAGGAGGAAGAAGTGCGTCGGTGGCCGCCCGAGGGGCCCACGAGACAAGGGGTGTGCCCTACAGGGGGGGCGCCCTCCTATCTCATGGGAGCCTTGGCAGCTTCTTGGCTTGCACTCCAAGTCCTCTGGATCACGTTCGGTCCAAAAATCACGCTCCCGAAGGTTTCATTCCGTTTGGACTCCATTTGATATTCCTTTTCTTCGAAATACTGAAATAGGCAAAAAAACAGCAATATGGGCTGGGCCTCCGGTTAGTAGGTTAGTCCCAAAAATGATATAAAAGTGTAAAATAAAGCCCATAAACATCCAAAATGGGTAATATAATAGCATGGAACAATCAAAAATTATAGATATGTTGGAGACGTATCAAAAAAAGGCAAGCCACAGGCTCGGATTCCCGAGGAATCAGCCAAAGGTTTCCATTTTAGTGCAACAAGACCAAGACTGCCAGGACGGTAGGACGGAGGTCATCACCGAGCCCACCACAGCATCATGACTAGAGGCTTTTCGCACGCGAAGACTACTTTTGTCAAGGTAGACTATACTACTTGTCCCCTTTCAAATCCCGCCGTTGTGGAATCCCTTCGCGCTCATATTTGGGAAGAGGACCAATGCCACTATATATAGGACCTAGCCACCACCATAGAGAAGGACCGGGAAATCAGAACAAGTAGAGCACTACACCACCTCAAGAACACCTCACCTCCTAAGGCTAGTTCATCCACTATACTTGTTCATCCATAGCCCCTCGAGGCTATCCACCACACCACACTAGATTTGGGTATTACACCAGAATGGTGGCCTAAACCAGTATATATCTATGTGTCTTTGTGTCTCTTTGAGCTTGCCCGCTAGGCTTAGGAGGATCGTGAGTAGCCAGGCTGGGCAGGTTGAGATCTCCGCACGCACCCTAGAGTTTGAACCTAAGGGTTGCCGGATCCCTAAATCCGACATTTGGCGTGCTAGGTAGGGTTGCGTCGGATCTTCCCTTCCGTCGACCAGTCCCCCTCCGCTCCATCGACGCCATGGCCGACACCCCGAGAGCCCACGTCGAGCACTGGGTCGTCGAGACCTCCTCGGCAGCACCCACCGGCGAAGAAGACCTCCACTCTGTCCTGCTCACGGCCCGCGTTATGCCAGCGGTGACCGGCTGCGGGGGGCGCAGCGCAGCCTTCCCCACTGGCGCAGCCTTCCCCAGGGGGGCGGCACCGTTCTGCACCCTCCCCAAGTCGCAAGCGGTGGTGGGGGCGCGCGCTCATCCCCGACACAACCGCGCGCCCTCTCCCAGGGGCCACGGAGAGCCTATCGACACAGACCAGCCTCGTGGAGCAGCCCACGCCATCCCGAACATGCCCCTCAGCGTGGGGTTGCTTCAGACGACACCACCAGGGGCTGCGCTGGAGTACCGGCCCCTGGCCAACAGGACCAGAGGATGGCAGAAGAAGGCGGGAGCGTTAGGCGGCTAGGTGGCGCCTCTAGTGAGAACAGCCCGAAAGCCTATGTCCCCGTCGCGATGGATCCAAGGCACGCGCTAGGAGAGGGCCCCAGCCGATCCCCCACGCCAGGCTGGGCGCTAGACATACATGAGGCCGAGCTATCCTTCGAACCACCACCAAGCCCTGCCAACGTCCCCAACAGTGGCAGCCTCTGGGTACAGTTTACGCCGCAGGGGCATGCTTACACTGACCATGGATTGTAGGTGAACCAAGACGCAGTGACCACCAAGGCTCTCAGGACGGCGGACTCCCCTCAAGAGTGCGAAGGACGTTGGGAGCAGCGCGGGGGAAGCCCAGCGGCGGGGCCTTCCTCGCGCTGCGTGGAGCAAGATCCTGCTTGGAGGTAGGTTCCCTACTGGGGAAGGCGCCGGCGAGCCCTTCCCCTCGGCGGGGGGCCTACGGTCGCCGAGGATGCCGCAACGTCCCCATGGAACCTTGGTCTTGTCCTGGTTTCCGGTCTCCCCAACGGTGGTCGGGGGTGGCGCACGGCGGGGTCCTCGTCGGGTGACATGAAGCAAGGCCCCGGCCTATGAAGGTCTCTGCTCGTGACACTCTCACGTAATAATGAGTGGGGCTGTACATGCCCCGGAGTCTCCTGAGTGCCGCCCTGTGGCCTCACGGGGGCTCCCACCCAAGTCCTAGTGGAAGCACCATGCTCCGCGCTTGCCATCATCACTGTCCCCAATGACTATGCCCAGCCAGTGGAAGCACTTAGCTCCGCGCTGGTGAGAAGACCCAAGACTGAAGACTGAAGACTAGCTAGGTGCTGGACGCGGCCATCTGCTTTTTGCCTCCTTTTTGTATTTGCTTGCTGACTTTTAGCAGTAGTTTGTCTTTCGTGCGTTTATAAAAATGGGGGGAGTTTTTCTCGTTTTGTGCGCTTTCTTTCTTTCATCTCTTGCATTCTTTTTGGAAACTCGTGACCTCTAGCCTGCCATCGTGAGCCTCGCGAGCAGGGGCTGGGTATAGTGTACACGCTGGTACCGATCGCTCCCCCCGAGGGCTCGAAGGTGCGGCCACCCCGCGCGCCCACCTCGTCACAGTCTAGCAATTGGCTCCTCACGAGGCACTCCACGGCAAGCCAGCAGGCCCCTCAGGAGGCATAGGGTCTCGCGAGCCCGCCGCAGGCTCGCCCCAGGAGAAGGGGCCCGTCCATGACGCCAGGCCCCACACAAGACCCCCGAAACCCAAGGTAAGTCATAAACAACTACCTTGCTCAGCGACCAACAGCCCTGTGGGGCCCCGCTTCGGACGTCACTTCAAAAGCATTTAGCGATCTCGCACATCATAAGGGGCACCCCCTTCCCAAAATGCTCTCACAAGAATATATTTGAGTTGTCGTTATAACAGGTTAAAGCAAAAGAAACACGGGCCTAGCTGGACGCGCCTTCTTCGTCGCTCCCATCCTCGCTGCTTGTGCTGAAACTGCCGTCTTCCATGTCATCACCACCAGCGCCAGCTCCTTTGGCCGCGAGCATGGTCGTGTCGTCCTCAGGAGTCAGCTCTTTTACCAGAGCATCCACATGACCATCCACCCACTTGGCAAGCTTGCCTTGGGTGGCCGCATGCACGGGGGCTAGCACAGTGCCGAAATCGAACTGGGAGTCAAGGTTCAGGAGGTTGCCGAAGATGTGCGAGAGTGCACGCCCAAGGAGGCCCCGGCTCCTCTCCTCAACAAGCTGGCGAGCTTTTGCGGCCTGATCTTCTAGGCGGGTCACAATGTCAATAAAGAAGCAGAGATGGCTGGCATAGTTATTATCGTGCAGGTGAGGAGCACTCTCATCGCAAATGGCACCCAAGGCGTTGTTGGCTCTGATGCGCAGACCTTGGAGCATGGAGTCGTGCTCGCGCTCCAGTGTCAGGCGGCGGCACTTTTCACTCGTAGCCTTCTCTAGGAGGGAGGTAGTGGCTTTGGCTTGCTTCCGGAGAGAGGATATCTTGGTGCGGGCAGAATTCAGGGTAGATTCAGAGGAAGCCAAGGCGCCCAAGCAGCGCTCTCACGCTGCTCCACAGCCTGCAGCTCGGTCTTCAGGACGGAGGTCCGGCCCTCGAGCTCAGCCTTAAGCAGCTCCAAGTCCAGGCGATGTCTTCCATCCAGCTCAGCGCGTGCCTTCTCCAACCTCTTCTCCACCTCCACCTGGGCCTGAGCTTCTCAGGCGGCGACAGCATCCTCAACCACGGTGGCCTGCCGCTCCCTCACCTCCAACCTCTCCAGCGCCAAGCTATGTTCCACGGCCTCCAGCATCAAGTCCTCATGGCGCCTCAGGAGCTTCGCCTCGACAAGGGCCACCTCACCTGGTGAGGAGGCCAGTAGGGCATGTTGCTCCTCGACTTCGCGCAACAGGTCCGCGTTTGAAGACAGAAGATCTCGCTCCCGCGCCTCAGCCGCCTCGCGACAGCGGTTGGCTGCCTCGGCCTCTTCCATGGCATGGGCGCAAGATTCATGAGAAGCCGCGAGCGAGGCCTGCGCGCGCGCTTCAGCTTCGTCACGCTGAAGCTTCCCAAGGCTGATGGCCACCTTCAGCCGCTACCACTCATCCTCCAAGCGGAAGTTCTCTGCCTCAAGCCTGGTGTCGACGTTGGCAAGCTCCCCGCCAAGATGGACCATCGCCCGCATCGCTTCACCGAAAAGCCCGAAGCGCACTACGCTACGCCCGCGGGAAAACGCGAGCTCATCGCCAAGATCTTCGCCGGCTCCAGAAGTCGCCGGGGAGGCGTTGGGTGCTCCACCAGTTGTCGGCCAGGGGCTGGCTGGCGTAGCCCCACAGCTTGAAGACAAAGGCTGCCCGGAGGGCACCCCCCAGCCGGCAGTGACAAGAGGAAGGATCACCGGCGCTCCCCTCGCCTCACGGGTAGAGTCGCGGGGGGAGAGAACTTGGGGCCCGGCTCTAAGGCGCCCTCGTGTGTCATGTTGGATGGAGTGGGTCCCACACCCTGCACAGGCTCAGGGCACTGGGGGCTGTGCGCATGCGCGAAACTGGAGTCCTTGGAGGTGCCTGCCTCCCAAGGCTTCGCCTTCATGGAGACTCTGCAAAACCCCAGCCATGAGAAAATGCGACGCACTTGGGGGTCAAGAGCAAAGGTACTTACTCATCGGCAGCCACGTAAAGGCGCCCCTCCATTCCAACGCATCTACCACATCATACGCACCTAAGCATTTTCCTAAGCACCTACACTAAGCACAAAAGTGCTCACTCCAGACCCATGGCGGCGATGCGCGCGAGCGTCCAGCGTCTGTGCTAGATGGTCCACAACGCCGGCCTGCAGCATGGCGTCAAGGATCGTCTCCAGACGGTGTTGGAGACTGGCTGGTGGATGGCCACCGTCGACGCCAACTATGACTCTCAGTTGGACTAGATGATCGTTGCCACCACCAACAAGTTCACCATCCTCAGAAGCTCGCGGACGACATCGCCGTACTCCTCTAGCACGCGCGCCCGGGCTCCGCATTGCCTGCCACCCTAATCGGCCTCCATGGCCGGAACCTCTTTCAAGCACTAGTGGCCCTGCGACTGCCCGCCGACGCCACAAAGAATGTCCACCTAGAGGTGGCACTCGCTGCGAGGCACCTCGCCCTGCAAGAATTCGTCGACCTACACATCCACGTGTACGAGCAAATTGTGTACATAGGTATCTTGAGGATGCTACAAGGACGCTACCACGTTGGCCTTCCTCAACAGGCTGGAAGCCTTGGATGCCTTTGCTGAGAAGCACCTTGACCTCGCCACAAAAGCCGCCGCTCCTTAGCCGCCGTTCGGTGGCCCGATGCACTAAGTTGAGGAGGAGGAGGTCGTGCGTTGATGGATGCATCTTTCTTCTTGCCTCTTGTAACCACCATTGTGATCGCACCATCGTGGTGTTAATTCTTATTGTGCTATTGCATTCTCGTTCCAGTCAATACCGACATGTGCGATCCCTTAGCTTAATTATATGCTTCACTGTAACTAGTACTCCATACATCAATTTATAAGTTGTGCTTACCTTTTCCATCAACTTCATGCAACACGCGGGCATCTTGCTAGAAACACTAGAACATGTCGGACCGCATGTGACCAAACCGACGATGCGCCAACCTAGCTACTACGTACCCTGATTATCTAGCGGAAATAGCCCCGCCCTAGTGTTTCCAATCGTTATTTCTATCTATCGATCGTCCCAAGGAGTAGAACCAAATGTTACAATTTACACATGTTTCTCTACTCCTACTCCTGTAAAAGACTCAGTTCGTGATGGTGGTGTGTCTGCCATCTGTCGTTTCTGACCTTTAGATCTGCATCTAACGGTTGTGAGGTAATGATGCCTACTACACAACGTTCTTCTTGTAGACGTTGTTGGGCCTGCAAGTGCACAGGTTTGTAGGACATTAGCAAATTTCCCTCGAGTGGATGACCTAAGGTTTATCAATCCATGGGAGGCATAGGATGAAGATGGTCTCTCGCAAACAACCCTGCAACCAAATAACAAAGAGTCTCTTGTGTCCCCAACACACCCAATACAATGGTAAATTGTATAGGTGCACTAGTTCGGCAAAGAGATGGTGATACAAGTGCAATATGGATGGTAGATATAGGTTTTTGTAATCTGAAAATATAAAAACGGCAAGTTTACTAATGATAAAAGTGAGCGTAAACGGTATTGCAATGATAGGAAACAAGGCCTAGGGTTCATACTTTCACTAGTGCAAGTTGTCTCAACAATAATAACATAGATAGATCATATAACAATCCCTCAACATGCAACAAAGAGTCACCCCAAAGCCACTAATAGCGGAGAACAAACGAAGAGATTATGGTAGGGTACAAAACCACCTCAAAGTTATTCTTTCGGATCAATCTAAAGAGTTCGTACTAGAATAACACCTTAAGACACAAATCAACCAAAACCCTAATGTCACCTAGATACTCCATTGTCACCTCAAGTAACCGTGGGAATGATTATACGATATGCATCACACAATCTCAGATTCATCCAGCCAACACAAAGTACTTCGAAGAGTGCCCCAAAGTTACTATCGGAGAGTGAAGAAAACGTGTGCCAACCCCTATGCATAGGTTCATGGGTGGAACCAGCAAGTTGGTCACCAAAACATACATCAAGTGGCACGTTGTCAGGACCCCGACTCAATGCCACATCGATCTAGCAGGTAACACATCATATCACTTTGCGGCCTCATGCACGGTATCCCCACGGGTGTCGCCTTACCTTTGCCCGGGACCGTTTGCGCCTTTTGGCACACGTATATGATAGTGTCACTAGCATCCATATGATAAGAAGCCCGGGCTGACATGGCTAGTCGCAAACCCAAAGTGGCACAAACTAACAGGGACAGGCATCCATGACCCAGCATCGAACGTGTCGGTCATCAGCGAGCGAATCTAGGCTGTAGCACTGGGCTAGCAGGACTCCGGTGAACCGGGCTGTAGCGGGCTAACAGGACTCCGGTATTCATCGCGTGACATTTCCCCGAAGGGACAGACACAGGAACAAAGAAGGACACATGTCGGCCAGCCTAAGTGTTCCGGAGCAGTAGCAAGCTACCATGGCTCGGTGGAGACACTAGGAGACATTTCCCAGTAAGAGGGGCTACTAAGGATAAACAACTAGATAGTCAGATCCCACACATACCAAGAATTTCAATAACATACACACAATATGCTCGGTATGTGCAAATACAACATGGCATCACAACATGACTCTACGACTCAAGTATTTATTCATTAGGCTCCGAGGAGCGAGATATTACAAACATGGGTCTCACGACCCAACATTCAGAGCATACAAGTCAAAGCTCAAGCGGAAGCTATCATGTCTGAGTACAGACATCTACAAATGAAAAAGGCTTAGAAGCCTGACTATCTACCAGATCCTGCCGAGGGCACAAGATCGTAGCTGAGGTAACAAGCTAAACGTAGAAATCCACACGGAACTACTAGTGAGACTGAAGTCTCTGCAAAAACATAAAATAGGCAAACGTGAGTACAAATGTACCCAGCAAGACTTACATCAGAACTAACTACATATGCATCATTATCAACAAAGGGGATGGTGGGGTTTAACTGCAGCAAGCCAGCTTTGACTCGGTGGCTATCCTGAACTACGACTTCAAGTAACTCTTTTGAGGTGGCGCGCACGAGTCCACATATTCACCGTATCAATACACCACTATGGATCCGCTCCCGTCTCCCTACGAGAACGCCATCCATAGCACTCACGCTTATCTTGCGTATTTTAGGGTATCCACTTTCACTTGTCTATGAACTGATATAAGCAACCCAGAAGTCCTTTACCGCAGACACGGCTATTCGAATAGATGATGTTAACCCTGCAGGGGTGTACTTCTTCATACATGTTTCCACCACTTAGCGTCTGCACACGACATGTGCTCGGCAGACTTCAAGCGAAAGCCGACGTGGGTGTAGACCACGACCTACCTAAACACTCAAGTCTCTAGTCCAGGTTTATCGCCTATTCAGGTTCCATCCATGAGGAGATCCGCCGGGGTTTCGCTCACAGCCCCAAACGATGTGAACAGGGTTCGCGAGACACCAAACGGGCATCCGGTACACCGTGCCACGTACCTACCGCATCACAGCCCACCCCTACGGTCAGCGCTGTCCACGGCCTCCAGTAAGCTACAAACACCAGAAACTACTTGCAACTCCTAGACAGAGGACTAGGGTGAATAAGAAGTCGAGCGAGGTCATATTTCAGGGCCCAATGCATGGTAGTTGCTGAATCATGGATCACAAACACAGAACTCTGTTCCTGAGGACGGCTTCAATGAGACAACCCACCATGTACTCCTACATGGCCTCTCACTGATACCTTTTACAAAATCATGTTCACACACTTAGCTCACACACAGTAGGACATGTTCACACACCTCTGATTCGTTCCCGATGAATCAGACCTGACTCAACTCTGAGCGGTAGTAGGCGTGACAAACAAACATGAATGAGTAGGCACAACAGGGCTCAAACAACTCCTACTCATGCTAGTGGGTTTCATCTATTTACTGTGGCAATGACAGGTCATGCAGAGGATAAAGGGGTTCAGCTACCGCAGCAAGTAACAGTTGAATCGTTGTTGTCTTAATGCAATAAAAAAGAGCAGGACCGAGAGAGTGGGATTGTATCATAATGAACAAGGGGGTTTTGCTTGCCTGGCACTTCCGAAGATAACATTGAGTCTTCATCAGTGTCACCGATCACAACGTCGGAACATCGTCTACCGAGAGGGGACAGATACCGGCAACAGAGAAGAAACACAATCAATGCAATGCACAATATGATGCATGATCATGACATGGTAAAATGAGTGTGTTGGGCTAATGCAACTACAACCAGATGGGTTTGAGCTATTTTGAACCAAAGATTCAAAGTTCAAACACATTTGTGATCTTAAATAGTGCTTTATCATGTTTTGCACTAAACATCAAGTTAACTTGTTTAAACATGCATGAAACTGGTACGGATGGATAGATTGGATTTTTCTGATCATTTTTCATATATAAATTATTTCATTTGGAGTTACAGTTGAATTTCTATGAATTTTAGAAGTTTATACTATTTTCTGGAATTTCTGAGTTAAAATAAATCCAGAAAAGATTATCTGCGTCAGCATGACGTCGAGGTGACATCATCAGGTCAAAGGCGCCAGCCCAGGTCAAACCTGACGCTGGGACCCACTAGTCAGTGGCTAGACTAATTAACAGGGGGGTTAGTGCTAATTTAATCCTAACTAAAACTGTCAGTGGGTCAAAGTGCGGTCAAACCCGGGTCAAACTCGCCGGAGTTGACCCGCGGCTCATCGCCGGCGGAGCCAGAGACGGCGGAGGGCGTCGGGTTTCGCCCTCCGGCGACCAAACGAGCGGCGCTTTGGCTTGGCGAGATGCTGGTCCTTGTCCGCATCCAACGGAGGCAACAACTCGCGCCGGAGTGGACTAAATCGACGACGGCGGCAACTTTTGCGGCGGCCGGAGTTCCGGCAACAACGGTGTGGGCGGTGCGGGGCACGGAAGAAACCATGGATGGTCGTGTCCGACTTGTGGGAGTGCGGCGAGTGCAGCGGTGAGCTCGGGCGCGTGCTTTCACGACCGTAGTCGCGGTGGCGTCATGACCGGCGGCGAGGAGCTGTCGGCTCCGACAGCCACAGCGGTTAGAAGGCGCGGACGGGCACGGGGAGAGAGGGGAAAGAGGCGTGGGCTCACGGCGAATCTGGTAGAGGCAACGGCGAGGCCGGGGAGGGACTGGAGCTCGCGAATCCCCGAAGAGTTCGCCGGTGGCCAGAGGTTGAAGACGATGCCGTGGATGACGCTGCAGGTCTTTCGGCGGAGCGCGACTCGATGGAGAGGAAGGGGGCGTCACGGCGGAGCTCGGGGCGCGTCGGAGGGGCTCGGATATGGCTGTGGCCGTGGGGGAGCTCGTCGGTGGCGACGGCTGCGTTTGGGTGAGTGAGAGAGAGATCCAGGGAGGAGGGTGAGGACGGTGGAGAGCGCGAGGGGGTTCCAGGGGGCGTGCGTGGCGCCACCCGAAGAAGCGGGGGCGAAGCGGCAAGCAGGAGGTGGCGCACGCGTGCTGGCGCGTGTCGGGCACACGCCCTCCTGCCTACTGGCAGGAGGTTGAAGACGGTGGGGGCGACTGCTGGGCGGGGCCAACAGTGCCAGGCCACAGCTGGGCCGCCAGGTAGGTTAGGTAGGTGGCCTGGTGGCCTTCTCTCCCTCTCTTTATTATTTGTTTCAGTTTTTCTAATTTCTGCTACTTTTTTGCAAATAAAATACTAACCAAACACTTTGGTTAATACTGTAAATTTTTGTGAGGAATATTTGAACTATTTTCAAACCACACAACAAATTTTAGAATATTTGGAGCAACCAATATTTAATGGTAATTTTAACTCCAACTCAAAATCATAATGATTTAATTCAATGACCAAAATGTCCTGGAAAAATATGCATCATCTCTGGTAGAGGCTTTCACCTTTTCCCATAAATCATGAACATTTAAAAAGGATATTTTGAGGTCATTGAAAATATTTTGGTCGAACCTATTTGAATTGCATTTGTGCTAGGGTTTATCAATCCCCATTTCAAGTTTATTTAAATTGTAAACATGATGACAAGAGAAACAAGCAAAGGCAGCAGGGGCTGAGCTAGGGCTGTGACAACTCACCCCCACTAAACAAGAATCTCGTCCCGAGATTCAAGACGTGAGGTAAGAAGACAAAGGGGACACTAAGTATCACAAACTTCATGATCCAACCGTCTTTCTCGAGGATGCTGATTCAGTGCTCCAATTGATCTTGACGTCTTTGCTTTTGAGATCTTCATCCAACACAAGGACAGAGACACTCTACAAGGATGGATCATTTTAATGATCACAAGATCAACTCACGGAATGAGATGTAGGACATCTCTTGAGCTGAGAGGAAAAACACACATCATGAAGGACGGAAGAAGCAATTTGATGAGGTTTCAGAGTAGCGAGGATAATAGCTGCCATGATACCACAACGAGACACCTTAGGGAAGGTAACTCGTAGAATATATCCCCCATAAGTGGCAAAAAGAATTACCTTTGATATAGAGATCATTGAGACTCTCTATATCAGCCTAAGGCAAATCACAATCGATCATTTGGAGGAGTTCAGTGGAATGACATTCCCGGGCCAGAATGGATGATGTGGATTACCTTGTTGAAGACAACACAAGGGATGATTTTGCTTATCATCGGCGATAGACGGAACCCAAGGTAGAATGGCACAATGGCAGTGCAAGCTAGAACAAGGTGCAAATGCTGGGAATGACTCTGGTCACTAGGGAGAGGCTCAGCAGTAGAGAGTGATTCCACTGTTGGAGTGGTTATAGCATAACCGAAAAGACTAGGAGCAATCCCAGTTAGTGCCGATGATAACACCTAGCACTTGTGTGTGCTCTCAAGAACTTGAGCATTTCCATATTCATCAGGTTTTACCAATATCCGTGTTAGGGATCCTGGCAACACAACATACTACCATGACGAATACTGGTGGAGGATGCAGATACAAAGGAAGACAACACTTTCTCAGATTTCACCTTAGCGGGGCCAAGGGGACTAAATCTGGATGATCGACCGGGAGACATTTAGCACTCCGCTTCTAATGTTCTCCTTGATGTACTAGCGTATCCCATTCCTTGAAATGGTCTGGTATCTAGAACATCAAGTAAAGGTCGTACTTCGGAAACACAACAATCATAAGGCATAGCTAGGGAGTAAATCCTACGAAGTCCTTATGGGGAGGTGGCCAACTTCCTCAATCAAGATACTACAATAATAGGTCTTCCGGCTGGGTGTGTTGGCCACGACATCCACTTTACCGGTTATCGAGAGACCGATATTATAGTTCTTGGGAAATGTTCCAACCATCATATCTGCCTGAGATTGAGATCTGGCTGGTGTCAGGATATTCCAGACTCATCGAGTCTAGAAAGAAAAGGAAAGTTCGCAACACAAATCGACGAGATGACGTTGCGAGATTCTCGGGAAAATGAACTACGATAGCAAGCTCCAAAATATGAGCTGGTTCTACTACAAACATGTGAACACGTTGTCCCAGACAAACATGATCCCATGGTAGTCTTACAATAAAACACTACTGAGTTCCGGTGGGGAACCATCATCGAGGATATCGAAGTCCTCGCATAACTCTTGCTCTTAAGAAGAGACTTCTTCTCCTTGAACAAATCAATCAGTGGCTTGGTGTGCTAGGACTACATATGGAATGAAGGTTGCAAGTTTTCGAACCACAGAATACTTCGCACTTATGCATGACTGATTTGAGATGATTCCAAAGGAAGCAACATTGACTTCCTCAAATCCACGGCGGCAACTTGCATCAAATGCACATGAACTGGAGGAAGTCACTTCTTACATCCGAACATATGCTTCATGCACGGGACATGAAGATAATGCTTATAAAAGTTTTCCAACACTAGCTGGATGTTCAACACGAATCATGGATGAGACAAAATGCTACTGATGGGCTCAACAACAAGTTATCGGGATTTCCATGGAGATGGAATTCCATAACTATGTGAACAAGGTGATAGTATTGGTCAGACCCAAAGATATAATGGTGTATGCTCGAGGAAAATCCACGAGTAATACAACATTAGGAACATTGTTGGTTTTGACTTGATTTGAGGATAGCCCATACTCAAATCAAGGTCTTGGCAAGACAAAAGGTCCACTAACTGGTCACGAGGATCAATCAATGAAGATATTATCTTTCTTCAACACACACACAGAAAGATATCCCTTTGGGATGAGCTAAGTCGGACAAGCTTTTATCTTCCAACTCTCCAAGTTGTTGTTTAGCTTAACAACTAGCTCAGGGGTATCCAATACAGATTCTTGGAGAAGGGGCGATTTATAAGAAAACCCATTTAATCACGAACTCAACATAGCGGTCAGGTGACAACCAGGTAATACTTCCGAGAAGATCTTTGAAAAATCACAAACCACCGATATGTTACTAAGCTCGAGAACAATCTTGCTTTCCAGGGCAAGATGATATGATCAAAGAAGCGAGGAATTGACACAATCCTAACTCCTTGGTCGAGGAGTGCACCAGAGATAAGGACTAGGTAGCACAATCATACTTAGAGTGATGATTCAATAATCAACATGCTAAGAGTGAGGTTATTGTCCTTTAATTACCAAGCAACGGAGTTGCTAGAAGTATAGATTTCACACATCATGATTCACTTGCCGGTATTCCGGTTGCGGCAACACGGGGACCGAGACATGAATACGAGGGCGAGAAGTATCACTACGTCAAGAATTCATAAGAGGTGGTGCAATTCTCATGACACTCTTGACATAAAGATGGTAACACTCCAAGGTAGAGCAGAACAAAAAGCTGGATTGGCAATTTGATCTGCGGAGCACAACTTCTTTGACCCAATCCTGGATATGGATCAGGTTCTGGAGTTTGTTTCTCCTAGTCATTCCAGAATAGAATGGCTTGACGGACCACAAGAGTAATAGGTATCGATGAACGAATGCACGCATACTCTTGACTATCAAATGATAGACGAGAGTCAGAATACAACTAAGAGGGACAACTCAAAGAACATATAATTTTCTGAGTTGTGGATGCATAGATTAGTATGTCGAACCAAGTTCAACATGTTTCTTCCGGATAACCCATGCAGAGAGGTAGGACTGGCAGAGTTACGATTTATGAATGGAGAACTCCTCAAGAGTACTCTAATTGTGATCTTTTGATCCAATAAACATCTGCCATAAGCGGTTCATAGTATTTGGAAGAAGGAAATACCACGGACCTCAAGGACTATCGCAAAGTTACTAATATCCTAAAGGAACTAGCAAACACTATCAACATGAAGTAAGTAGAGTGAATCTCGGGTTCAAGAACCCAGGAATAGAATACCTACTACTAGGTAGCATCACGGGATGCTTTCGAGAATAAAGGCCAGAATCATCACACTGGGACACAAATCATGGCTAGATTACTAGATGATCCCCTAGGACACCTAGGGTCATAATGATAATTCCAACATATATGTCGAGGCAATAGAATACATCAACTCAGCAATTAGTGTGATTAACCTGGCCCAAAGGAACATAAAACCCAGAGGGAAAAGATTTGCAAGTGCATTAGATTGTTTAGAAACCGGGGATGACTCGGACAGCATAACGGCTGTAAATGCCCAAAAGTTTGGAGACATACTACAGAAATGGTGGCATAGCCACTCAGAAGCACAATATCAAGGTTCGAGATCATCAGTTAACATACAGAAGTAGTAGGAACTGGACTGAGGCTTGAAACCAGCAATCCTATAAGTCTATGGATTAGTATCACGTCATCCTGATAGATAGATGAGAAGGCCTAGTTCTTAAACCCCGTAGAAGAAAAGAGGATGACTCAGATCAGAGGCCATGAGGTATAAGGAGTAAAAAGAGCCTTACGTTCCATCCCACAATCAATTCCCCTACATAACTAAAGCATTTCTAGACACAACTTCGACCAGTTTGGCTTGTTAATCCTACAGGCAGTCAGGCTCTGATACCAAAGCTGTCAGGACCCCGACTCAATGCCACATAGATCTAGCAGGTAACACATCATATCACTTTGCGGCCTCACGCACGGTATCCCCACGGGTGTCGCCTTACCTTTGCCCGGGACCGTTTGTGCCTTTTGGCACACGTATATGATAGTGTCGCTAGCATCCATATGATAAGAAGCCCGGGCTGACATGGCTAGTCGCAAACCCAAAGTGGCACAAACTTACAGGGATAGGCATCCATGACCCAGCATCGAACGTGTCGGTCATCAGCGAGCGAATCCAAGTTGTGGCACTGGGCTAGCAGGACTCCGGTGAACCGAGCTGTAGCGGGCTAACAGGACTCCGGTATTCATCGCGTGACATTTCCCCGAAGGGACAGACACAGGAACGAAGAAGGACACATGCCGGCCAGCCTAAGTGTTCCGGAGCAGTAGCAAGCTACCATGGCTCGGTGGAGACACTAGGAGACATTTCCCGGTAAGAGGGGCTACTAAGGATAAAGAACTAGATAGTCACATCCCACACATACCAAGCATTTCAATAACATACACACAATATGCTCGATATGTGCAAATACAACATGGCATCACAACATGACTCTACGACTCAAGTATTTATTCATTAGGCTCCAAGGAGCGAGATATTACAAACATGGGTCTCACGACCCAACATTCAAAGCATACAAGTCAAAGCACAAGCGGAAGCTATCATGTCTGAGTACAGACATCTACAAATGAAAAAGGCTTAGAAGCCTGACTATCTACCAGATCCTGCCGAGGGCACAAGATCGTAGCTGAGGTAACAAGCTAAACGTCGAAGTCCACGCGGAACTACTAGTGAGACTGAAGTTTCTCTGCAAAAACATAAAATAGGCAAACGTGAGTACAAATGTACCCAGCAAGACTTACATCAGAACTAACTACATATGCATCATTATCAACAAAGGGGATGGTGGGGTTTAACTGCAGCAAGCCAGCTTTGACTCGGTGGCTATCCTGAACTACGACTGCAAGTAACTCTTTTGAGGTGGCGCACATGAGTCCACATATTCACCGTATCAATACACCACTATGGATCCGCTCCTGTCTCCCTACGAGAACGCCATCCATAGCACTCACACTTATCTTGCGTATTTTAGGGTATCCACTTTCACTTGTCTATGAACTGATATAAGCAACCCAGAAGTCCTTTACCGCGGACACGGCTATTCGAATAGATGATGTTAACCCTGCAGGGGTGTACTTCTTCATACATGTTTCCACCACTTAGCGTCTGCACACGACATGTGCTCGGCAGACTTCAAGCGAAAGCCGGCGTGGGTGTAGACCACGACCTACCTAAACACTCAAGTCTCTAGTCCAGGTTTATCGCCTATTCAGGTTCCATCCATGAGGAGATCCGCCAGGGTTTCGCTCACAGCCCCAAACGATGTGAACAGGGTTCCCGAGACACCAAACGGGCATCCGGTACACCGTGCCACGTACCTACCGCATCACAGCCCACCCCTACGGTCAGCGCTGTCCACGGCCTCCAGTAAGCTACAAACACCAGAAACTACTTGCAACTCCTAGACAGAGGACTAGGGTGAATAAGAAGTCGAGCGGGGTCATATTTCATGGCCCAATGCATGGTAGTTGCTGAATCATGGATCACAAACACAGAACTCAGTTCCTGAGGACGGCTTCAATGAGACAACCCACCATGTACTCCTACATGGCCTCTCACCGATACCTTTTACAAAATCGTGTTCACACACTTAGCTCACACACAGTAGGACATGTTCACACACCTCTGATTCATTCCCGATGAATCAGACCTGACTCAACTCTGAGCAGTAGTAGGCATGACAAACAAACATGAATGAGTAGGCACAACAGGGCTCAAACAACTCCTACTCATGCTAGTGGGTTTCATCTATTTACTGTGGCAATGACAGATCATGCAGAGGATAAAGGGGTTCAGCTACCGCAGCAAGTAACAGTTGAATCGTTGTTGTCTTAATGCAATAAAAAAGAGCAGGAGCGAGAGAGTGGGATTGTATCAGAATGAACAAGGGGGTTTTGCTTGCCTGGCACTTCCGAAGATAACATTGAGTCTTCATCAGTGTCAATGATCACAACGTCGGAACATCGTCTACGGAGAGGGGACAGATACCGGCAACAGAGAAGAAACACAATCAATGCAACGCACAATATGATACATGATCATGACATGGTAAAATGAGTGTGTTGGGCTAATGCAACTACAACCAGATGGGTTTGAGCTATTTTGAACCAAAGATTCAAAGTTCAAACACATTTGTGATCTTAAATAGGGCTTTATCATGTTCTAAACTAAACAGCAAGTTAACTTGTTTAAACATGCATGAAACTGGTACAGATGGATAGATTGGATTTTTTTGATCATTTTTCATATATAAATTATTTCATTTGGAGTTACAGTTGAATTTCTATGAATTTTAGAAGTTTATACTATTTTCTGGAATTTCTGAGTTAAAATAAATCCAGAAAAGATTATCTGTGTCAGCATGACGTCAGGGTGACGTCATCATGTCAAAGGCGCCAGCCCAGGTCAAACCTGACGCTGGGACCCACTAGTCAGTGGCTAGACTAATTAACAGGGGGGTTAGTGCTAATTTAATCCTAACTAAAAGTGTCAGTGGGTCAAAGTGCGGTCAAACCCGGGTCAAACTCGCCGGAGTTGACCCGCGCCTCGTCGCCGGCGGAGCCAGAGATGGCGGAGGGCGTCGGGTTTCGCCCTCCGGCAACCAAACGAGCGGCGCTTTGGCTTGGCGAGATGCTGGTCCTCGTCCGCATCCAACGGAGGCAACAACTCGCGCCGGAGTGGACTAAATCGACGACGGCGGCAACTTTTGCGGCGGCCGGAGTTCCGGCAACAACGGTGTGGGCGGTGCGGGGCACGGAAGAAACCATGGACGGTCGTGTCCGACTCGTGGGAGTGTGGCGAGTGCAGCGGTGAGCTCGGGCGCGTGCTTGCACGGTCGTAGTCGCGGTGGCGACATGACCGGTGGCGCGGAGCTGTCGGCTCCGACAGCCACGACGGTTAGAAGGCGCGGACGGGCACGGGGAGAGAGGGGAAAGAGGCGTGGGCTCACGGAGAATCCGGTAGAGGCAACGGCGAGGCTGGGGAGGGACTGGAGCTCGCGAATCCCCGAAGAGTTCGCGGGCGGCTAGAGGTTGAAGACGATGCCGTGGACGACGCTGCAGGTCTTCCGGCAGAGCGCGACTTGGTGGAGAGGAAGGGGGCGTCACGGTGGAGCTCGGGGCGCGTCAGAGGGGCTCGGAGATGGCTGTGGCCGTGGGGGAGCTCGGCGGCGGCAACGGCTGCGTTCGGGTGAGTGAGAGAGAGATCCAGGGAGGAGGGTGAGGACGGGGGAGAGCGCGAGGGGGTTCCAGGGGGCGTGCATGGCGCTACCTGAAGAAGTGGGGGCGAAGCGGCAAGCAGGAGGTGGCGTGCGCGTGCTGGCGCGCGTCGGGCACACGCCCTCCTTCCTACTGGCAGGAGGTTGAAGACGGTGGGGGCGACTGCTGGGCTGGGCCAACAGTGCCGGGCCGCAGCTGGGCCGCCAGGTAGGTTAGGTAGGTGGCCTGGTGGCCTTCTCTCCCTCTCTTTATTATTTGTTTCAGTTTTTCTAATTTCTGCTACTGTTTTGCAAATAAAATACTAACCAAACACTTTGGTTAATTCTGTAAATTTTTGAGGAATATTTGAACTATTTTCAAACCACACAACAAATTTCAGAATATTTGGAGCAACCAATATTTAAAGGTAATTTCAAACTCCAACTCAAAATCATAATTATTTAATTCAATGACCAAAATGTCCTGGAAAAATATGCATCATCTCTGGTAGAGGCTTTCACCTTTTCCCATAAATCATGAACATTTAAAAAGGATATTTTGAGGTCATTGAAAATATTTTGGTTGAACCTATTTGAATTGCATTTGTGCTAGGGTTTATCAATCCCCATTTCAATTTTATTTAAATTGTAAACATTGACAAGAGAAACAAGCAAAGGCAGCAGGGGCTGAGCTAGGGCTGTGACACACGTGATATCCCATTGTCACCACAGATAAACACGGCAAGACATACATCAAGTGTTCTCAAATCAAAGACTCAATCCGATAAGATAACTTCAAGAGGGAAACTCAATTCATCACAAGAGAGTAGAGGGGGAGAAACTTCATAAGATCCAACTATAATAACAAAGCTCGCGATACATCAAGATCGTGCCATAGAGAGAACACGAGAGAGAGAGAGAGAGAGAGAGAGAGAGAGAGAGAGAGAGATCAAACACATATCTACTGGTACATACCCTCAGCCCCGAGGGTGAACTACTCCCTCCTTGTCATGGATAGTGCCGGGATGATGAAGATGGCCACCGGTGATGGATTCCCCCTCCGGCAGGGTGCCGGAACGGGCTCCTGAGATGTTTTTGGTGGCTACAGAGGCTTGCGGCGGCGGAACTCCCGATCTATCTTCTCCGTGGATGTTTTTAGGGTACATGGGACTATATAGGCGAAAGAAGTCGGTTGGGGGAGCCTCGAGGGGCCCACGAGACAGAGGGCGGGCCTAGTAGGGGGGCGCCCCCCTATCTCCTGGCCTCCTCGAGGATCTTCTGACATGAACTCCAAGTCTCCAGGATCATATTCTTCCAAAAAATCACGCTGCCGAAGGTTTCATTCCGTTTGGACTTCGTTTGATATTCCTTTTCTTCGAAATACTGAAACAGGCAATAAAACGGCAATATGGGCTGGGCCTCCGGTTACTAGGTTAGTCCCAATAGTAATATAAAAGTGTATAATAAAGCCCATAATCATTCAAAACAGATAATAAAATAGCATGAATGCTTCATAAATTATAGATACGTTGGATACGTATCGGCATCCCCAAGCTTAATTCCTACTCGTCCTCGAGTAAGTAAATGATAAAGAAAGAATTTATGGAGTGTGAATGCTAGAAGGTGCACAAGTTTGATCACTGAAAATTTCAATCACCTTTTCTAGCATGATAATATGTCATAACAGTAATTCATCTCATAAAACTTCTCACGATAAAGTAACAAGCAATTCACATGTCAAAGCATAGACCATAACTTTCTTGAAAACTAGCAAACTTCATTCTCGGTCATCAAACAATTGCAATTCATCTTATTTTCAGGAATAGCAAACTCCACATACTCAACTATCATATAGTCTTCTACAATTGCTAACACTCACACAATACTAATGGTTATGGAGTTTTCAATCGGACACTGAGAAAGATAGGGGCTTATAGTGTTGCCTCCCAACGTATTCACCTTTGGGTGATGTCAACAATAATAGTTCATGCTAACTTACATCCAATTGGATATATATATCAGGATCTCCCCAACACGAGGTGCTTGCCAAAGGATAAAATGAAAAAGGGAAAGGTGAAGATCACCTTGACTCTTGCATAAAAGTAAAAGACATAAAGTAAAAGATAGGCCCTTCGCAGAGGGAAGCAGAGGTTGTCATGCGCTTTTAGGGTTGGATGCACAAAATCTTAATGTGAATGAACGTCACTTTATATTGCACTTGCATATGGACCTTTATTATGCAGTCCGTCGCTTTTATTTCTTCCATAACAAGATCGTATAAAGCTATTTTCTTCACACCAAAAGATCATACATATTTAGAGAGCAATTTTTATTGCTTGCACCGATGACAACTTACTTGAAGGATCTTACTCAATCCATAGGTAGGTATGGTGGACTCTCATGGCAAAACTGGGTTTCAGGATATTTGGAAGCACAAGTAGTATCTCTACTTGGTGCAAGGAATTTTGGCTAGCATGAGGGTGAAAGGCAAGCTCAACATGTTTGAATGATCCATGACAATATACTTTAACTGAGATGTCAGAAAACTTAACCCATTACGTTGTATTCCTTGTCCAACATCAACTCTTTAGCATGTCATACTTAATGAGTGCTCCCAACTATAAAAGATGTCTAGGATAGTATATTTATATGTGAAATCTCTCTTCCTTCAATATTCTTTCATGAATTGTTCAAATGACCAATACAATGCTTGCTAACCTTCAATAAATTTACAACCTCTACTTCTCAGATGTGAAGTCATTACTCCCCATGGGATAAGCAAATGAGACATATATAATTTCAGATTTATGACAATCAACTCATTCAACAATTTACTCATAGGATATAAGTGAAGCACACGAGTAAATGACAAACTACTCCAAAAAGATATAAGTGAAGATCAATGAGTAGCTAAATAATTATGTAACTATGCGAAGACTCTCTCTCATTTAAGAATTTCAGATCTTGGTATTGTATTCAAACAGCAAGCAAAGCAAAATAAAATGTCATTGCAAGGATAGAACAACTCATGTGAAGAAGCAAAAACTTAGGCTCAACCGATACTAACCGATAGTTGTTGAAGAAGAAAGGTGGGATGCCTACGGGGCATCCCCAAGCTTAGATGCTTGAGACTTCTTGAAATATTATCTTGGGGTGCCTTGGGCATCCCCAAGCTTGAACTTTTGTGTCTCCTTAATTCCTCTCATATCATGGTTTGTCTATTTATCAAAAGCTTCATCCACACCAAACTCAACAAGAACTCGTGAGATAGGTTAGTATAAACCAATGCAAAAACTTATCATTTTCTGCTGTAACAAATCACTAAAATTATTATTCAACATTGCATACTAAATGCCTCAGCATATTTAACACTCCTATCCTCAAATAGAACCATTAAACAAGCAAAAATATGCAAACAATGCAAACATAACAGCAATCTGCCAAAACAGTATAGTCTGTAAAGAATGCAAGATTCATCATACTTACCTAACTTAAAAAATTATGAAATAAAATTCCCAGTGTAGTAAATTTATCTTATCTCATCATTCAAAAGGTTTCAACATTATATCATTCTCTGACTTTTCTAGGGAATTTTTGCAACAGCGGTAAACTTTCTGTTTTCAAACAGCAACATGTATACTAGCAAAATAAGCATGGCAAAGGCTATCCTTGACTTTTTTTATTGAAACTAAAGATGCAAAACATTATTCTAAATAACAAAAATCAAATACTAACAAAATAAAATGATGCTCCAAGCAAAACACATATCATGTGGCGAATAAAAATATAGCTCCAAGTAAAGTTACCGATGAACGAAGACGAAAGAGGGGATGCCTTCCGGTGCATCCCCAAGCTTAGGCTCTTGGATATTCTTGAATATTAACTTGGGTTGCCTTGGGCATCCTCAAGCTTAGGATCTTTCCACTCCTTATTCCATAGTCCATCGAATCCTTACCCAAAACATGAAAACTTCACAACACAAAACTCAACAGAAAACTCGTAAGCTCCGTTAGTATAAGAAAATAAAACCACCACTTAGGTACTGTAATTAACTCATTCTAAATTCATAATGGTGTAATATCTACTGTATTCCAACTTATCTATGGTTCATACCACTTAATACTAGCAATAGATGCATCAAAATAAGCAAACAACACATAGAAAACAGAATCTGTCAAAAACAGAACAGTCTGTAGTAATCTGTATCAAACGTATACTTCTGGAACTCCAAAAATCCTACAAAATTAGGAAGTCCTAAGAAATTTGTGTACCAATACAGATAAAAAAGAATCAGATCAAGAGCACGTTTCTGTGAATTACAAAAATACTGGGTGCTAAAGTTTCTGATTTTCAGCAGGATCAACACAACTATCACCGTAAGCTATCATAAAGGTCTTACTTGGCACTTTATTGAAACACAAGCTATAAAACATGATTACTATAGTAGCATAATCATGTGTACAGACAAAAACAGTAAGGATAAATATTGGGTTGTCTCCCAACAAGCGCTTTTCTTTAATGCCTTTCTAGCTAGGCATGATGATAATAATGATGCTCACACAAAAGATAAGAATTGAAACATAACAGGAGCATCATGAAACATATGACTAGCACATTTAAGTCTAACCCTCTTCCTATGCATAGGGATTTTGTGAGCAAACAACTTATGGGAACAATAATCAACTAGCATAGGAAGGTAAAACAAGCATAGCTTCAAAATTTTCAACACATAGGGAGGAAACTTGACATTATTGCAATTCCTACAAGCATATGTTCCTCCCTCATCAAAATTTCCAGTAGCATCATGAATGAATTCAACAATATAACCAGCACCTAAAGCATCCTTTTCATGATCTACAAGCATAGAAAATTTACTACTCTCCACATAAGCAAAATTCTTCTCATGAATAGTAGTGGGAGCAAACTCAAAAAATAATTATCATGTGAGGCATAATCCAATTGAAAACTAAAATCATGATGACAAGATTCATGGTTATCATTATTCTTAATAGCATACAAGTCGTCACAATAATCATCATAGATAGCAACTTTGTTCTCATAATCAATTGGGACCTCTTCCGAAATAGTGGAATCATCACTAAATAAAGTTGACACTCTTCCAAATCCACTTTCATGTTCATCACAATAAGATTCAACATCCTCCAAAATAGTGGGATCACTACTTCCTAAAGTTTACACTCTTCCAAACCCACTTTCATCAATATAATCATCATAAATAGGAGGCATGCTATCATCATAATAAATTTTCTCATCAAAGCTTGGGGGACAAAAAATATCATATTCATCAAACATAGCTTCCCCAAGCTTGTGGCTTTGCATATCATTAGCATCATGGATATTCAAGGAATTCATACTAACAACATTGAAATCATGCTCATCATTCAAAGATTTAGTATCAAACATTCTATAGATTTCTTCTTCTAGCACTTGAGCACAATTTTCCTTTTCATCATACTCACGAAAGATATCAAAAAGACGAAGTGTATGAGACAAACTTAACTCCATTTTTTTGTAGTTTTCTTTTATAAACTAATCTAGTGATAAAACAAGAAACAAATAGATTCGATTGCAAGATCTAAAGATATACCTTCAAGCACTCACCTCCCCGGCAACGGCGCCAGAAAAGATCTTGATGTCTACTACAGAACCTTCTTCTTGTAGACGTTGTTGGGCCTGCAAGTGCACAGGTTTGTAGGACAGTAGCAAATTTCCCTCAAGTGGATGACCTAAGATTTATAAATCCATGGGAGGCGTAGGATGAAGATGGTCTCTCTCAGACAACCCTTCAACCAAATAACAAAGAGTCTCTTGTGTCCCCAACACACCCAATACAGTGTCAAATTGTATAGGTGCACTAGTTCGGCGAAGAGATGGTGATACAAGTGCAATATGGATGGTAGATATAGGTTTTTGTAATCTGAAAATATAAAAACAGCAAGGTAACTTATGATAAAAGTGAGCATAAACGGTATTGCAATGATAGGAAACAAGGCCTAGGGTTCATACTTTCACTAGTGCAAGTTCTCTCAACAATAATAACATAGATAGAACATATAACAATCCCTGAACATGCAACAAAGAGTCACTCCAAAGCCACTAATAGCGGAGAACAAATGAAGAGATTATGGTAGGGTACGAAACCACCTCAAAGTTATTCTTTCGGATCGATCTATTAAAGAGTTTGTACTAGAATAACACCTTAAGACACAAATCAACCAAAACCCTAATGTCACCTAGATACTCCAGTGTCACCTCAAGTATCCGTGGGCATGATTATACGATATGCATCACACAATCTCAGATTCATCCAACCAACACAAAGTACTTCAAAGAGTGCCCCAAAGTTTCTACCGGAGAGTCAAGAAAACGTGTGCCAACCCCTATGCATAGGATCATGGGCGGAACCCGCAAGTTGGTCACCAAAACATACATCAAGTGGCACGTGATATCCCATTGCCACCATGGATAAACACGGCAAGACATACATCAAGTGTTCTCAAATCAAAGACTCAATCCGATAAGATAACTTCAAGAGGGAAACTCAATTCATCACAAGAGAGTAGAGGGGGAGAAACATCATAAGATCCAACTATAATGACAAAGCTCGCGATACATCAAGATCGTGCCATAGAGAGAACACGAGAGAGAGAGAGAGAGAGAGAGAGAGAGAGATCAAACACATAGCTACTGGTACATACCCTTAGCCCCTAGGGTGAACTACTCCCTCCTCGTCATGGATAGCGCCGGGATGATGAAGATAGGCCACCGGTGATGGATTCCCTCTCCGGCAGGGTGCCCGAACGGGCTCCTGAGATGTTTTTGGTGGCTACAGAGGCTTGCGGCGGCGGAACTCCCGATCTATCTTCTCCGTGGATGTTTTTAGGGTACATGGGACTATATAGGCGAAAGAAGTCGGTCGGGGGAGCCTCGAGGGGCCCACGAGACAGGGGGCACGCCCAGTAGGGGGGCGCCCCCCTATCTCCTGGCCTCCTCGAGGATCTTCTGACGTGAACCCCAAGTCTCTAGGATCATATTCTTCCAAAAAAATCACGTTGCCGAAGGTTTCTTTCCGTTTGGACTCCGTTTGATATTCCTTTTCTTTGAAATACTGAAACATGCAATAAAACAGCAATATGGGCTGGGCCTCCAGTTAATATATTAGTCCCAAAAGTAATATAAAAGTGTATAATAAAGCCCATAATCATTCAAAACAAATAATAAAATAGCATGAATGCTTCATAAATTATAGATATGTTGGAGACGTATCAGGTAAGTTGTGGCATTTTTGCAACAATAGCCCACTTCTCTGCTCCAATTTGCAGAAAACCCCTTATTATCTTGAAAGCCACCACATCCCTCCCTCACCTCATCAAAACAGCCTGAGAAATATATTTTGAGTGAAAAGTAATATATTATGAGTATATCAAAACAAGAGTGATTTCTTTCAAGTTTGTGAACAAGTACTACTATTCTACTACTTTGGATCCACGGGCTCATTGCTAGTAAAAGGAAAAGGTCTGGCGCCTTCGTGTCACACCCCCACACGCCCAGGAATCGGGAATACTCCATGGCCTGTCCGGCATGCCACATAGCTTAGGGAAGGCGTGTTGCCTCGTATTTTCACTATCATGTGGGACCTCCGTTGAGCAAACCAACTATTGGCAAACCGCACCTCGCCCGCCGCCGGGTTGGAAAACAAAAATGAGGGGAAGATCTAGCTATAGCACGGAAGCCAGGAAATTTGGTGTCAGATGGGGCTCATTGATAGAGTAGGAGCATTCCATAATACTACTCCTACTAGTACCAAGTTTGTACTATACAACTAGTAATACCACTATACAGCTAGGTACGTGCACGACATAGCATCGTAGGAACAAAAAAACGGGAAGATCTTGTTCTGGGTGATTTATCTTTTTTTCAGTTAACGTAGTATGAATAATATGATGTGGGGGGCACCCATGAAGCTTATGTGGCTTGGTTGCATGGCTACGAAAGGTTAGAGAAAAATAAATAAATAATGTGTTTAGAGTGCACTCAACTAAATAGATATACTTTGGATCCATTACAATGCACGGGCCGACACATCTGTATCTATACCCCTATATAGTGTGTGAATAAATTTGAAAGTTGTTCATTGGATGAAGCCAATCCGACGGTACAAAGATGGCAAATCCGAGCACTACTGGCCATTGGATATCATCTACATTCCACCAGATTCTGCCACATGTAGAATCTAGAAGACTCCATGGTTGAACTTAGGGTTTGTTTGGTTCATGACTAACTTTGCCACAACTAAGCTTAGGCAAAGTGCTGCTACCACAAAAAGTGTAGCTAACAAAATGGCCACCACGAGTGTAGCAAGATTTGGCAAGAAGTTGAGTCTATGACATGTGGACCATGTAGCTAGAAAAGTGTGGCATGCCACAAGTGTGGCAATGAATCAAACACATGCCTAAGATATTGTGGCATGCCTAAGCTTAGGTGTGGCAACCTTACGCTGCAGACCAAACAGACCCTTAAGCATAATGCACAAACCACCAGAATCTCATGCGTGCAATGCACATGTACCTTACTAGTTGGTAGTAGTAAGAAACAAATTCCGGGTTTGGCGCGAGCTCGTACTGCGGGAGCACCACAAGGCCTGCTACAGGAGTTACTTTTCCCCCTCGGGGCCCATGGGACCGAGCTTAAGTGGCTTAGTGCACCGGCCAATGAGTCAATGATATGCAGACCTTAAATGCGGCTGGCCCACATGTCATTCTCATGGTGGTGGCGTGGTTCGCGACTCACTCGTTCAATATGAACCGGTCGGTGGTAGAGCGTGGCCGTGGAGAGGGTACCACAGCTGGGCGTCGGGGTGTTATGAGGCATAGATGGCCACATCGGTGGGTACTACCTGTAGTACAAGAGTACTCCATCTAAGGATTGATGCCCGGGGCGAAATGTGTCGCAGCCACTGGATGAAAATTTGATGGTGTGGGAGTACGGATCGAAGCACAGGAGTGGAGGAAGCACACCGCGTCCAATCGGGTGTGGCTGTGGTAGAAAGTTGATGGTCGTCGCAGTTCAGTTGGCCCGCATGTCATGCACACAAAGGCAGAGGAGCGGTGGGGCCGAGAGGGATGAGGCGCACGTCGGGGGACATCGTGCCATGGGTTGGAGCGGTGTTGTGGGAATCGTGTGTGGGTGTGGCAGTGGTAGAAACAAGAAACATGATGGTAAACGTGGTTCAACTTCCATGGACAAGTTGTCATGTCTGCTGACACATGTATATCAAAACTAGAGTGTTTATATTTCAATATCATGAACAACTGTTATTCTACTACTTTGGATCCATTGCAACGCACGGGCCAGCACATTGGTAGTAGTAGTCTCGATCTCTATCTCTACTCTACTCTTATAAACAACATAGTTATTGATGATGGTGTGCCTGCCATCCTGCAGTATAGACCGTCTGATTTATATCTGACAGATAGGAAGGAAACTATGGCAATTTTGCAGAAAGATACCCACACCCCTCTTAGGATTTGCAAATAAGGCATTCCCTCATTCATCCTTTTCTAGATAAACTACTCGTACACTAGTAAGGTACACATGCATTGAACGCATGAGATTTGGAAACCAAATTATGAATAAATACACACTATAGTGATACGTCTCCAACATATCTATAGTTTTTTATTGTTCCATGCTATTATATTATCTGTTTTGGATGTTTAATGAGCTTTAATAGGCTCTTTATATTATTTTTGGGACTAACCTATTAACCGGAGGCCCAGTGTCAGTTTCTGTTTTTTTGCCTATTTCAGTGTTTTACAGAAAAGGAATATCAAACGGAGTTCAAACGGAATGAACCTTTGCGAGGATCTTTCTTGGACCAAAAGCAATCCAGAAGACTTGGAGTTGAAGTTTGGGACTTTACGAGGAAGCCACGAGGCAGGAGGGTGCGCCCAGGGTGGGTAGGCGCGCCCCCACCCTCGTGGGCCCCTCGTAGCTCCACCAATGTACTTTTTCTCCCATATATACTCTTATACCCTAGAAACATCAGGGGGAGCCACGAAACCACGTTTCCACTGCTACAACCTTCTGTACCCGTGAGATCCCATCTTGGGGCCTTTTCCGGTGATCTGCCGGAGGGGGAATGAATCACCGAGGACTTCTACATCAACACCATTGCCTCTCCGATGAAGCGTGAGTAGGTTACCACATACCTTCGGGTCCATAGTTATTAGCCATATGGCTTTTTCTCTCTCTTTTATTCTCAATACCATGTTCTCCTCGATGTTCTTGGCCATCTATTCGATGTAATACTCTTTTGCGGTGTGTTTGTCGAGATCCGATGAATTGTGGATTTATGAACTTGATTATCTATGAATATTATTTGGTTCTTCTCTGAATTCTTATATGCATGATTTGGTATCTTTGCAAGTCTCTTCGAATTATCGGTTTAGTTTGGCCTACTAGATTGATCTTTCTTGCAATAGGAGAAGTGCTTAGATTTGGGTTTAGTCTGGTGGTGTCCTTTCCCAGTGATAGTAGGGGCAGCAAGGCACGTATTGTATGTTGCTGTCAAGGATAAAAAGATGGGGTTTATATCACATTGCTTGAGTTTATCCCTCTACATTATGTCATCTTTCTTAATGCGTTACTCCGTTCTTATGAACTTAATACTCTAGATGCATGCTGGATAGCGGTCGAGGTGTGGAGTAATAGTAGTAGATGCAGAATCGTTTCGGTCTACTTGACACAGACGTGATGCCTATGTTCATGATCATTGCCTTAGATGTCTTCCTAATTATGTGCTCTTCTATCAATTGATCGGCGGTAATTTGTCCACCCACCGTAATACATGATATCTTGAGAGAAGCCACTAGTGAAACCTATGGCCCCTGGGTCTCTTTTCCATTATATTGAATCTATTAGTTTCCCGTCAACTTGCCAATTTTTGTCGCCGTTCCTTTTTATTGCAATCTTTACTTTCCAATCTATACAACAAAAATACCAAAAATATTTACTTTACTATCTATATTAGATGTCACTTTTGTGATTGGTCGTGAAGGGATTGACAACCCCTTTATCACGTTGGTTGCAAGGTTCTTGATTGTTTGTGCAGGTACTAGGTGACTTGTGTGTCGTCTCCTACTGGATTGATACCTTGGTTCTCAAAACTGAGGGAAATACATACGCTACTTCGCTGTATCACCCTTTCCTCTTCAAGGGAAAACCAACGCATGCTCAAGAGGTAGCAAGAAGGATTTCTGGCGCCGTTGCCGGGGATATCTACGCCAAGTCTAGACATACCAAGTACCCATCATAAACTCTTCTCCCTCGCAATGCATTATTTGTCATTCTCCTCTCGTTTTCCTCTCCCCCACTTCAAAAATGATTTTCGAAAAACTTTGCCTTTTCTTCGCCCCTCTTCCGTTCGCCTCTTTTCGTTTGCCTCTTGTGTTTTCTGTTTGTTAGTGCCATTTGTTGCCATCATGTCTGAAACTGGGGAGGTTATCGTTGAAAATCTTAAAGAATCTCTCGAGAATTGTTCCTTGAATCGTGATACTGAAACTCCACCTAATTATTAAACAAAAATCTTTTGTGTGGGGGATGGTAATATTATTGGAAAAAGTAGTATCCAAGAATTCTTTGATTGCACAGGATCCATGCCTATTTATAAAAAGCCTATTCTTCTTGAGACCAACTGTTATGCTGATGCCATTGTTATGCTTGTTGAGAAATTAGAAATAAAATTTGTGCATATCCATCCCGCTTTGCAAAACATGTTTTATGAACTCCCCAACATCAACCACCCTATAGCTAAAAAGATTGCCACTGTTATCCTTATGCACGAATTCGATTTTATAATACAAGAAGCTAGGGATATTTTTGCTTTCTATAAAAAAGATGTTGAACACCCTCCTATTATGAATATCTTGTACGATAAAGAAACCGTGCGTAGTTTGGAAGCTAGAGATTATCAATCTTACAGTGAAAATCTTAAAAAGAGAGTTCCTCATTCTGAAATATCTCAATCTTTGTACCTTGAAGCTTTTGAGGAGTTTGACTGGATTACTAGAGGAATTCATGTAGGGTTTAATAGGGATTGGTTGAATAAAATGATGAAAGAACCCATTAGGAATGAACTACATATTTTATAAGATGATATTTATGGTGATGATCTTGACTATGGGTTTATGAATGTTAAAATTACAAATCAAAGCCCTTTCCATGATTTAAGTTCTTACTCTACAAGGGAAATAAGGGGAAGGATAGATTTATTACGACAAGTTTTGGATGATTTGATGAGGAAAGAATTGCATACCCAAGATGGCAATACCTAGATCTATTCTTGTTTTTATGCCTAGCTAGGGGCGTTAAACGATAGCGCTTGTTGGGAGACAACCCAATTTTATTTTTCTTCTTTGCTTTTGGATCCTGCTTAGCAATAAATAATTCATCTAGCTTCTGGTTATATGTGGTTTTATGTTTTAATTAGCGTTTGTGCCAAGTAGAATCTTTGGGAAGACTTGGGTGAAGTCTTTGTGATCTTGCTGTAAAAAACAGAAACTTTTGCGCTCACGGGAATAGCTGTCATTTTTTACTGGAGAGTAATTTTAGGTTGATTCTTTTTGCAGATGATTAATAGAAAACTTCGTCACGTCCACCAATTTATTTCAGAATTTTTAGAGTTACATAAGTATTCTAAAGTTACAGATTGCTACAGACTGTTCTGTTTATGACAGATTCTATTTTTCGTATGTTGTTTGCTTATTTTGATGAATCTATGAGTAGTATAGGGGGTATGAACCATAGAGAAGTTGGAATACATTAGGTTTAACACCAATATAAATAAAGAATAATTTCATTACAGTACCTTAAACTGGTAGTTTATTTTCTTATACTAACGGAGCTCATGAGATGTTCTGTTGAAGTTTTGTGTTGTGAAGTTTTCAAGTTCTGGGTAAAGATTTGATGCATTTTGGAATAAGGAGAGGCAAGAGCCTAAGCTTGGAGATGCCCAAGGAACCCCAAGATAATTCAAGGACAACCAAAATCCTAAGCTTGGGGATGCCCTGGGAGGCATCCCCTCTTTCGTCTTCGTCTATCGTAATTTTACTTGAGGCTATATTTTTATTCACCACATGATATGTGTTTTGCTTGGACCGTCTTGTATGATTTGAGTCTTTGCTTTTTAGTTTACCACAATCATCCTTGTTGTACACACCTTTTGGGAGACACGCATGAATCGGAATTTAATAAAATACTCTATGTGCTTCACTTATATCTTTTGAGATAGACAATTTTGCTCTAGTGCGTCGCTTATATCTTTTTAGAGCACGGTGGTGGTTTTATTTTATAGAAATTATTGATCTCTGATGCTTCATTTATATTATTTCGAGAGTCTTTTAGTGTTAGGACCCCAATCCTAAGTCACACCGATCTAGCATGTAACATATCATATCACTTTGCGGCCTCACGCACGGTATTCCCACGGGTGCCACCTTACCTGGACTGGGACCGTTTGGGCCTTTTGGCTCACGTATATGATAGTGCTGCTACATCCATATGACAAAGAACCCGGGCCGACATGACTAGTCGTAAACCCAGGGTGGTGCTAACTTACAGGGACATGCATACATGACCCAGCAACGAACATGTCAATCAACAATGTATGAACCCAAGTCGTAGCAAGCTACAGGGACTTAAAGGAACAACGTGTGACATTTCCCCAAAGGGATAGACACAGGAACGAAGAAGGACACATGCCGGCCAACCTACGTGTTTCGGAGCAGTAGCAAGCTACCTTGGCTAAGTGGAAGCACTAGGAGACATTTCCCGGTAAGAGAGGCTACCAAGAATAAACAACTAGGTTGTCGGATCCCACACATACCAAGCATTTCAATAACATAGACACAATATGCTCTATATGTGAAAATACAACATGGCATCATAGCAAAACTCTAGACTCAAAGTATTTATTCAATAGACTCTGAGGAGCCAATTATTACAATAATGGGTCCCATGACCCAACATTCAGAGCATACATGCAACGGAAGCATAACATGTCTGATTACAAACAACTATAAATGAAAAAGGCTGAGGAGCCTGACTATGAACAAGACCCTCCCGAGGGCACACGATCGTAGCTGAGGTAACAAGCTGAACGTTGAAGTCCACTCGGAACTACTAGTAAGACTGAAGTCTTTATGCAAAACATAAAATAAGCAAAGGTGAGTACAAATGTACCCAGCAAGACTTACATCAGAACTAACTACATATGCATCAGTATTATCAAAAGGGGGTGGTGGAGTTTAACTGCAGCAAGCCAACTTTGACTCGGTGGCTGTCCTGAACTATGACTGCAAGTACACTTTTGAGGTGGCGCACACCAGTCCACATATTCACCATATCAATACACCACTATGGATCCACTCCCGTCTCCCTACGAGAACGCCATCCATAGCACTCACACTTATCTTGCGCATTTTAGAGTATCCACTTTCACTTGTCTATGAACTGTATAAGCAACCCAGTAGTCCTTTACTGTGGACGCGGCTATTCAAATAGATCATGTTAACCCTGCAGGGGTGTACTTCTTCACACACGCTCTCGCCACTTACCGCCATGTACACATCATGTATCTCGGCAACCTTCAAGCGGAAGCCTGGCGAGGGTGTCGGCCACGACCTGACTAACCACACAAGTCTATAGTCCAGTTTTATCGCCTATTCAGGTTCCATCCGCAAGGATATCCAGCCGGGGTGTCGCTCACGGCTCCAAATGATGTGTACAGGGTTCCAAGCCCACCAAACGGGCGATGCTTGGCATACCTGGCCATGGTGTCTAGTCCATCCCAAGCCCACCTGTACCGGGTGCCACTTGATAGACTACTAACACAACCTACAATCACCAAAAACTAGTTGCAACTCCTGGACAGAGATCGAGTTGATTAATAGGCCGAGAGGGTCGAGTTACCGGAACCCAATGTGTGGTAGCAACTGTCTTGGATCATAGACACAGAACTCGGTTCCTAAGGACGGTTTCAATGAGACAACCTACCATGTACTCCTACATGGCCTCTCACCGCTACCTTTACCAAATCGTGTTCACACACTTAGCTCTCAACAGTAGGACATGTTCATAACCTTCCAATTCATCCGCGATGAATCAGACCTGACTCAACTCTAAGCAGTAGCAGGCATGACAAACAAGCATGAATGAGTAAGAACATCAGGGCTCAAACAACTCCTACCCATGCTAGTGGGTTTCATCTATTTACTGTGGCAATGACGGGTCATGCAGAGGAAAGGGGTTCAACTACCGCAGCATGTAACAGTTAAATCGTTGTTGTCCAAATGCGGTAAAAGAGAGCAGGAGCGAGAGAGTGGGTTTGTATCGGAATGAACAAGAGGGTTTTGCTTGCCTGGCACTTCTAAAGATAGTATAGTTCTTCATCAGTGTCATCGATCACATCGTCAGAACGTTGTCCACTGAGAGGGGATAATTATCGGCAAACAAGGAAGAACACAATCAATGCAATGCGTAATATGACGCATGATCATGACATGGCAATATGCTGTGGTTGAGCTAATGCAACCAAGACCAGATGGGTTTGAGTCATTTTGAACCAATGGTTCAACCCCAAACTCATCTTATGAACTTAAATAGTGCCTTATCATGTTTTGCACTAAACAACAAGGTTAACTTGTTTTAACATGCATGAAACCCATACAAATGGATAGACTGAATTTTTTGGATCATTTTTCATATATAACTCTTTGCATTTTGAGCTACGGTTGAATTTATTTGATTTTTAGAAGTCTAAGGCATTTTCTGGAATTCTGAATTATTTTAAATATAGAAACTATTTACTGTGTCAGCATGACATCAACATTGCGTCAGCATGTCAACGGGGCTAGTCCCGGTCAAACCTGACGTGTGGGATCCACACGTCAGTGACACATGGACTAATCCCGGTCAAACCCAGTGCTGACTGGGGTTTGACCAGGGGTAGGGACCACTGTCAGCGGCAGTGAGGTGGCTAATTAGGGGAATTAGCGCTAATAACCGCGCCACATCAGATCTCGCAGGTGTTTCACTGGCGCCGACCAAAACTACGACGGAAGCTCACCGGGGCTGAGCTACTGCCGGAGAGTGGACGCGCGAAGGCCACGAGAAGATAGCCCACACACGCCCGCATCTAGCTGCCTGCTCGGGAGGTCGCGAGTTTGCCGGGAACGACGGCCACGACCACGGAGGCGGCGGCCGGAGTTCGGCCAACGATGGGTCGATCGCTATGGGGCACTACAAGACGGGCGGCTGGGTGTTCGGAGCTCCTGGCAACGTGCTAAGCACGATGGAGCGCTCAGACGTGAGCGGCACTCGCTCTAGCCTCGGTGGCTTCATGGTGGGCAGTGAGGAGCTCTTGGCTCCGGTGGCTAGCATGGCTAGGGGATGAGGACGAGCTCGGGGAGCAGGGGAAAATGGCGAAGCTCACCGTGGGGTCGAGGTAGAGCTTAGCTGAATCGGGGAGGCAGCAGAGACGGCGAATCGACGACGGCGGTCGTCAGATGTAGAGGACAAGGACGACGGCGTAGTCGGTGGTGCAGGGCATCCAGGCTTGCGCTTGTTGAGGAGGAAGCTTCGCGGCATCGAGGCGGATGGTGGGGACAGCACGGAGAGGCGCAGGGACAGTTGTGGCCACGGTGGTGCTCGTCGGCACGCTGCGCTACACTTGGGTGCGAGGTGGAGAGGGACCAGGGGAAGGGGAAATGACCAGGAGAAGCGAGAGAGAGAGAGAGAGAGAGAGAGAGAGAGACGGGGAGGTGCGTGGCGTGATACGTCTCTGTCGTATCTACTTTTCCAAACACTTTTGCCCTTGTTTTGGACACTAACTTGTATGATTTGAATGGAACTAACCCGGACTGACGTTGTTTTCAGCAGAACTGCCATGGTGTTGTTTTTTGTGCAGAAAATAAAATTCTCGGAATGTCTTGAAACTCCACGGAACACCTTAGAAAAAATAAAGAAAAATCCTCGCAAAAGATGAAGACCAGGGAGGCCACACCCTGCTCACGAGGGTGGGGGCGCCCCCCTGGGTGCGTCCCCCTACCTCGTGGGCCCCCTGGTGGCCCTCCGACGCCAACTCCAACTCCATATATTGGCTTTCGGTGAGAAAAAAATCAGAGAGAAGAAATCATCGCGTTTTACGATACGGAGCCGCCGCCAAGCCCTAATCTCTCTCGGGAGGGCTGATCTGGAGTCCGTTCGGGGCTCCGGAGAGGGGGATTCATCGCTGTCGTCATCATCAACCATCCTCCATCACCAATTTCATGATGCTCACCGCCGTGCATGAGTAATTGCATCGTAGGCTTGCTGGACGGTGATGGGTTGGATGAGATTTATCATGTAATCGAGTTAGTTTTGTTAGGGTTTGATCCCTAGTATCCATTATGTTCTGAGATTGATGTTGCTATGACTTTGGTCTGCTTAATGCTTGTCACTAGGGCCTGAGTGCCATGATTTCAGATCTGAACCTATTATGTTTTCATGAATATATGTGTGTTCTTGATCCTATCTTGCAAGTCTATAGTCACCTACTATGTGTTATGATCCGGCAACCCCGAAGTGACAATAATCGGGACCACTCCCGGTGATGACCATAGTTTGAGGAGTTCATGTATTCACTATGTGCTAATGCTTTGTCCCGGTTCTCTATTAAAAGGAGGCCTTAATATCCCTTAGTTTCCAATAGGACCCCGCTGCCACGGGAGGGTGTTGGGGAACGTAGCAGAAATTCAAACTTTTCCTACGTGTCACCAAGATCTATCTATGGAGAAACCAGCAAGGAGGGGAAGGAGAGTGCATCTACATACCCTTGTAGATCACTAAGCGGAAGCGTTCAAGAGAACGGGGTTGAAGGAGTCGTACTCGTCGTGATCCAAATCACCGGAGATCCTAGTGCCGAACGGACGGCACCTCCGCGTTCAACACACGTACAGCCCAGTGACGTCTCCCATGCCTTGATCCAGCAAGGAGAGAGGGAGAGGTTGAGGAAGACTCCATCCAGCAGTAGCACAATAGCGTGGTGGTGGTGGAGGAGCGTGGCAATCCTACAGGGCTTCGCCAAGCACCGCGAGAGAGGAGGAGTACTTGGGAGAGGGGGAGGGCTGCGCTAGAACTTTGGGTGCGGCTGCCCTCCCACCCCTCCACTATTTATAGGTGGGGGGAAGAGGGGGCCGGCCCCCCTAGATCCCATCTAGGGTTGGGGGCGGCGGCCAAGGGGGGAGGAGTGCCTCCCAAGTCAAGTGGAGGCCCTCCCCCTTAGTGTTTCCCCCTTCCCATGTGCATGGGCCTTGGGAGGGCTGGTGCCCCTGGCCCATTAAGGCTAGGGCGCCCCCTACAGCCCATGCTACTGTATTGGACGTGGTGCAACAATTTCCGGACCTCCGGATCCCTCCGGAATCCTCCGGAACCTTCTAGAAGCTTCCCGGTACAATACCGGAAAAACCCGAACTTTTCCTGGAACCCAAACAACAACTTTCCATATATAAATCTTTACCTCCGGACCATTCCGGAACTCCTCGTGACGTCCGGGATCTCATCCGAGACTCCGAACAACATTCGGTAACCACATACAAACTTCCTTTTTAACCCTAGCGTCATAGAACCTTAAGTATGTAGACCCTACGGGTTCGGGAGACATGTAGACATGACCGAGACGTTCTCTGGTCAATAACCAACAGCGGGATCTGGATACCCATGTTGGCTCCCACATGTTCCACGATGATCTCATTGGATGAACCACGATGTCAAGGACTCAATCAATCCCGTATACAATTCCCTTTGTCTAGCGGTATTGTACTTGCGCGAGATTCGATCGTCGGTATACCGATACTTTGTTCAATCTCGTTACCGGCAAGTCTCTTTACTCGTTCCGTAACACATCATCCCGCGATCAACTCTTTGATCACATTGTGCACATTATGATGATGTCCTACCGAGTGGGCCCAGAGATACCTCTCCGTCACACGGAGTGACAAATCCCAGTCTTGATTCGTGCCAACCCAACAGACACTTTTGGAGATACCTGTAGTGCACCTTTATAGCCACCCAGTTACGTTGTGACGTTTGGTACACCCAAAGCATTCCTACGGTATCCGGGAGTTGCACAATCTCATGGTCTAAGGAAATGATACTTGACATTAGAAAAGCTTTAGCATACGAACTACGATCTTTGTGCTAGGCTTAGGATTGGGTCTTGTCCATCACATCATTCTTCTAATGATGTGATTCCGTTATCAACGACATCCAATGTCCATGGTCAGGAAACCGTAACCATCTATTGATCAAGGAGCTAGTCAACTAGAGGCTTACTAGGGACATGGTGTTGTCTATGTACCCACACATGTATCTGAGTTTCCTATCAATACAATTATAGCATGGATAATAAACGATTATCATGCACAAGGAAATATAATAATAACTAATTTATTATTACCTCTAGGGCATATTTCCAACAGAGGGTAGGACAAAAGATGTCATGCAAGTTCTTTTCCATAAGCACGTATGACTATATACGGAATACATGCCTACATTACATTGATGAACTGGAGCTAGTTCTGTGTCACCCTATGTTATGGCTGCTACATGATGAACCACATCCGGCATAATTATCCATCGCTAATCCGGTGCCTACGAGTTTTCCACATACTGGTTTACACTTATTTACTTTTCCGTTGCTACTGTTACAATCTCTACAAAATACCAAAAACATTACTTTTACTGTCTTTACTTTTGTTACCGTTACCACTACTATCATATTACTTTGCTACTAAACACTTTGTCGCAGATACTAAGTTTCCAAGTGTGGTTGAATTGACAACTCAGCTGCTAATACTTGAGAATATTCTTTGGCTCCCCTTGTGTCGAATCAATAAATTTGGGTTGAATACTCTACCCTCGAAAACTGTTGCGATCCCCTATACTTGTGGGTTATCAAGACTATTTTCTGGCGCCCTTGCCGGGGAGCATAGCTCTATTCTTTGAGTCACTTGGTATTTATATCTGTTGGACACTATGAAGAACTTGAAAGATGATCGAACTACTATTTTGCCCTCAACTACGAGGGGAGGTAAGGGATTGCCATCTAGCCTTGCACTAGATTCTCCTTCTGTTATGAGTAAATTTACGACACCTAAACCTACTAGTGCTATTGATTTTGATATGTCACATGTTATTGATGATGCCACTTCTGCTATGCATGATATTTATGATGAAACTACTTCTATGCTTGATACTACTGTGCCACTTGGTGAATATCTTGATGAGCAAATTGCTAGGTCTAGAGAAAGAGAAATTATTGAACCTGAACACGATGATGTTAGTGATGATGAACCTATACCTACTATTCCTGAGGGTTATCTTTTTGATGCTGAATCTTCTGCAGCTATTCTTGATTGCCAGGATAGACATGAACGTAAGAGGTTGCTAATTAAATGGAGTAAAGAATCTTTTAGAGGTAGAATGAAACCTGATCCTGCTTTTGCTACTTCACCTATCTGTGTTCCTGATCAGGACTATTATGATTTTTTTGTCGATCCAGATATAATTACTTTGGTTGAATATGATCCTTTTTATGGCTATGAATTTAAAACTGTTGTGGCACATCTTACTAAGTTAAATGATATAGCTGCCATGTTTACTAATAATGAGAGATCGCGCTACCTTTATTTACTTAAGATCTTTCCGTTCTCATTAAAGGGTGATGCTAAGATATGGTATAATTCTCTTGATCCTGGTTGTGTGCAAAGTCCCCAGGATATGATTTATTACTTCTCTGCTAAATATTTCCCTGCTCATAAGAAACAAGCTGCTTTGAGGGAAATATACAATTTTGTGCAAATTGAAGAAGAGAGTCTCCCACAAGCTTGGGGGAGGCTTCTCATGTTACTTAATGCTTTTCCTGATCATCCTCTTAAGAAACCTGAAATATTTGATATCTTTTATAATGGACTAACTGATGCTTCCAGAGATTACCTGGATAGTTGTGTTGGTTCTCTTTTCAGGGAAAGAACACCGGATGACGCTGAAATTCTATTGAATAATATGTTGGCCAATGAAAATAATTGGGCACCTCCTGAGCTACCTCCTGAGCCAGTTCCTGAGCCAATTACTGAGCCTATTCCTAAACCAACTCCGAAGAAGAGAGGTGTTTTATTTCTCAGTCCCGAAGATATGCAAGAGGCAAAGAAATCTATGAAAGAAAAAGGTATTAAAGCTGAAGATGTTAAGAATTTACCTCCTATTGAAGAAATACATGGTCTTAATTTACCGCCTGTTGAAGAAGTATATGATCTCAATTACTTATTTAATGAAGAACCTCCCGATATCCCGACACAAGTAGTAAAGGTAAATTCTCTCTATAGATATGATAAAGCTGAAGTCCCTCCTACTAAAATTGCTAGTCAGTGCTTGGATGAGTTTGATGGCTTTATGTTTAAGCAAGATGACTTTAATTCTTATTTTGGTAGACAATTAAAACAGAATACCTTTATGATTAAACACTTGGGTGATTATATGGCTGATATTAGATGTGAACTTAAACTTGTTAGCAAACATGCTTCTATGGTTACCACTCAAGTAGAACAAGTACTTAAAGCTCAAAAAGAAGCGCTTGATGAAATGAATAGAAGGAAAAATGATTATGCTGTTAGAGTGGCTACTAGAACTGGTAGAATGACTCAGGAACCTTTGTATCCTGAAGGCCACCCTAAGAGAATCGAGCAAGATTCTCAGAGAAACAATATTGATGTACCTAGTTCTTCTAAGAGGAAGAAAAAGAAAAATGATAGGACTTTGCAAACTTCTAGTGAACCTATTGCTGAACCACCTGAGAATCCAAATGACATCTCTGTTTCTGATGCTGAAACACAATCGGGTGATGAACATGAACCTAGTGATAATGTTAATGATAATTTTCATGTTGATGCTCGACCTAGTAATGATAATGATGTAGAAGTTGAACCTGTTGTTGATCTTGATAACCCACAATCAAAGAATCAATGTTATGATAAAAGAGATTTTGTTGCTAGGAAAATGGTAAAGAAAGGGAACTATGGGTTCAGAAACCCATGCCTTTTCCTCTGAGTAATGAATATGAGATTGTCTATTGACTAGCCTGGCCTCGATTTATATAAGACACCGGACGCCTAGGGTTTAGGAGAGTCCTTGTCTTGGGCGCCATGTCTTGTGGAGTCTTCCTTGTATGCGGCAGGGGTTGTCCGAACTGGCCCATGAGTATTCGGCCATGGGGGTCCTCGGCCCAATCCCACTGATAGGGAGACGACGTGGTGAGTACCCCCCAGTCCAGGACACCGTCAAAACCATCGGGAGCAATCTTTTTGGAACAAACGCAATCCAGGGGACTTGGAGTGGACATCAAGCAACAAACGAGGCGGTCACAAGGGTGCCCGACGCGCCCCCCACCCTAGTGGGCCCCTCATTGCTCCACCGACATACTTCCTTCGCCTATATATACTCCTGTACCCTGAATACATCAGAGAGCACCAAGAAAACCTAATTCCACCGCCGCAATCTTCTGTATCCGCGAGATCCCATCTTGGAGCCTTCGCCGGTGCTCCGTCGGAGGGGGAATCGACCATGGAGGGCCTCTACATCATATCCAAGGCCTCTCCGATGAGTTGTGAGTAGTTTACCGCAGACCTTCGGGTCCATAGTTATTAGCTAGATGGCTTCTTCACTCTCTTTGAATCTCAATACAAATTTCTCCTCGATCTTCTTGGAGATCTATTCGATGTAACTTTTTTTGCGGTGTGTTTGTCGAGATCCAATGAATTGTGGGTTTATGATCAAGTTTATCTATGAGAAATATTTCAATCTCCTCTGAATTCTTTTATGTATGAGTTGTTATCTTTGCAAGTCTCTTCGAATTATCAGTTTGGTTTGGCCTACTAGATTGATCTTTCTTGCAATGGGAGAAGTGCTTAGCTTTGGTATAATCTTGTTGTGTCCTTTCCCAGTGATAGCAGGGGCAGCAAGGCACGTATTGTATTGTTGCCATCAAGGATAAAACGATGGGATTTATGTCATATTGCATGAGTTTATCCCTCTATATCATGTCATCTTTTTAATGTGTTACTCTATTCTTATGAACTTAATACTCTAGATGCAGGCAGGAATCGGTCAATGTGTGGAGTAATAGTAGTAGATGCAGAATCATTTCGGTCTACTTGTCACGGATGTGATGCCTATATACATGATCATGCCTAGATATTCTCATAACTATGCACTTTTCTATCAATTGCTCGACAGTAATTTGTTCACCCACCGTAATACTTATGCTATCTTGAGGGAAGCCACTAGTGAAACCTATGGACCCCGGGTCTATCTTTTATCATATAAGTTTTCCATCTACTTTTATTTGCATCTTTTACTTTTCAATCTGTAACATGAAAATACCAAAAATATTTATCTTATCTTATTATCTCTATCAGATCTCACTTTTGCAAGTTACCGTGAAGGGATTGACAACCCCTTTATCACGTTGGTTGCAAGGTTCTTGTTTGTTTGTGTAGGTGCATGGAACTTTTGTGGAGCCTCCTACTGGATTGATACCTTGGTTCTCAAAAATTGAGGGAAATACTTATGCTACTTTACTACATCACCCTTTCCTCTTCAAGGGAAAACCAACACAGTGCTCAAGAGGTAGCACAGCCCCAAGGTGCCCTTCCAAAATTTTGGTCGTTGACCACAGGTTGGGCCAGTGTTTGGATTGCAGCCAAGTTTTTGGTTCCCAGCCAACTTTTTGGCCAGCCGCTGTGATGCCGCACTAGCATGTGGGCGAGTTCCCAGTGGCTATTTCCTTCGCCAAAATTTTGGCATGCCATTGTTTTGGTCGGGCTGGTGTGGGCATAATCCAAATGGCCCTTATACCAAAACTTGTTCCAAACCAGCCCAATTTTTTACCACAACATGTTAGTGCCATGATGACACCATGCCAAGTTTCGTGATTTTCCAACCGAGTTTTGGATTTACATGAATTTAGAATCCAAATTTCTTGATGTTCTCGGCCGAGTCACGACGCCCAGATGTTTGAATTTCATTCTCTCTTCCATGGGACCTAGAAATTCAACCATGGACACACATGTGATTTTTTAACCAACTTTGGTGCACCGGAGCATGTGCCTGGAGTTCAAATTTGGATTATACACATTAAAAGTCCAGAAACTCAATTAATGTATAGAAAGGCCAAACGAACCCGGAATAATTCCAAAATTTAACAGGGCACTCATATAGTTCTATGTTGCCTCTGTAAAGAAAATCAGGGGGGAGGCAGCGTATATCGTTTCGCACACAAAGGTGACACGTTCCCTCTCGGAACCACGAGGCTTGTTGAGAGAGTCCCTAGTTTTGCAAGAAGCTTATACCAAAACTTGTCCCAATTCATCCAAAAATTATACATATGAAAACAGGGTTTAGATTATCCCGAACATCTCACTACCTAGACCAATGTATTATGATTTGAATTCAACATAAAATGGATACAAATATGTGAATTGGAGATCGTATGGTACATGTAGTTCATAGTGAGATATATTACTGCTATATGCATGTTTTTTGTTATCAAGATAATATTTAAATGATTGTATAACTTGACAACAATCATATTCAAATAAGGAAAATTGATTCAAATTTATTCCATATGGTAGACGACAATATATATGTTCACAGGGTGGAGTAAAATGTTCATATATGATGGAAGATCAAAATGTACGACTACATCAATTATAAACCGCAAGGTCACCTAACGATATATTCGAATTCAACATAACATGGAATCAAAAATTGAAATTCGAGATCCTAGAATTTGTAATCATATAAAAAGGGACATTACTCTTTCTTTTGGTGGGAATTTATTTGTTTTTTGTTGTTGTTGAGGGAAGTGCGAAATCGATTTGTTACTGTATACGGTAATCTTGTTCTCCCGATTTTTTTACATTTTTCTTGTAGTTTTTTCAATGGCATCTATAGCAATATAGTAAAAGGGGACATGACTCTTGTGTCTTCTATGAATTGTTTTTTTACACGTTAAGTTTGTTCTGCCGAACAAGGAATCCGCACCTTGTTATCCTGAAAGTTTCAAGGTCAAGTATCTTTTGTCTCACCTGCTTTGAAACTCACGCCTCTTCAACCCGCGTTGCGCCTTGTTATCCCGAAATTTTGACGCACGCGAAAACTCCCTCCTCATCCGAAATTGGTCCCGCAGCCCAGACACGCGAAATCCCCCTTCTACCCCTCAGCCGAAAATGAAGCTCGACGTCGCGGTGTCAAAACCGGTGGGGGGGTACACTGGTAACATGCCCTACATTTCGGAAAAGCGTGTCCCTAAGCCATGGCTCCCCCTCCCTTCCCCTTCATTCCCCCCATTCGTACACCGAGGTCGCCAAAACCCGCGAAACCCCACGCTCCTCCATTGGCATCCCGACCGCCGCCCAGCCGGAGACTCTTCCCCGACTACGTCATCCACTGCAACAGCTCGTCGTCCCTTATCCACTCCACCGGATGAGGATCTATCGTCGATCTCATTGTCTCGCCGGATCAGCCGCCCCGTCCTCCACCTCCAAGGAGGTGCCCCGATGTTCCCCTCGTCTATCGCGCCACCTCCATCCCCACAGCACCATCTTGACCTGCCCCACCGGAACCGCAGCACCCTCACCAATTCCTCTGATGAAGCCGAGGCCAACTCGGCACCACCAAGGAGGTTCTGCACTCACGGCTGCATTTTATCTTTTATTCGATCTCACGGGGCTGCCGGTGCTCGATACCGAGCAGCCATGGCGGGTCTCCATCGACGGTGCCATCACTGGCCACATTATCCATGGGGTCTCTCCCCCATGTCGTTGCTTCGTTGACGGCGACTTCCACACTGGCACTAGCTGCAGCTGCTCCGGCTCTCGCTCGCTCTGCGGCTCTATTCTTTCTGTCGGTCGCCCTGCTGCACTGCTCTTGCTTTCGTTCGTGCTGCTGCTCTGCTCTGCTATTACTGTCAGTCGCGCTGCTGCTCCGCTCTTGCTCTAGTTCGTGCTGCTGCTGCAGGTGCACGACCTTCGGCAGCTACAGGTGTTGCTGCTTTAGCACTTGCTCGCGGTGCTACTGCATGACTTGCTCTTTGCTAGTGCATTCCCTGCTCGAGCATCTGTTGATTTAGATCGCTGCTTCTCTTCTACTAGTGATAGAACGCCCTAAACATGTATTGCAATGCTCTGCTACTAGTTCAATCAGTTTTGACAGTAAAATTCAGTTTCGACTGTAAAGTTTAGTTTCTTCAGTTAAGTTTAGAGTGAACAGTACTTACAGCATCTGTCGGAGCGGCCGTGGCGCGGCTTGATGTCAACAACACAACCTTCTTCTTGTAGACGTTGTTGGGCCTGCAAGTGCACAGGTTTGTAGGACAGTAGCAAATTTCCCTCAAGTGGATGACCTAAGGTTTATCAATCCATAGGAGGCGTAGGATGAAGATGGTCTCTCTCAAACAACCCTGCAACCAAATAACAAAGAGTCTCTTGTGTCCCAGACACACCCAATACAATGGCAAATTGTATAGGTGCACTAGTTCGGCGAAGAGATGGTGATACAAGTGCAATATGGATAGTAGATATAGGTTTTTGTAATCTGAAAATATAAAAACAGCAAGGTAACTAATGATAAAAGTGAGCGTAAACGGTATTGCAATGGTAGGAAACAAGGCCTGGGGTTCATACTTTCACTAGTGCAAGTTCTCTCAACAATAATAACATAGATAAATCATATAACAAGCCCTCAACATGCAACAAAGAGTCACTCCGAAGCCACTAATAGCGGAGAACAAACGTAGAGATTATGGTAGGGTATGAAACCACCTCAAAGTTATTTTTTCGGATCAATCTATAAAAGAGTTTCTACTAGAATAACACCTTAAGACACAAATCAACCAAAACCCTAATGTCACCTAGATACTCCATTGTCACCTCAAGTATCCGTAGGCATGATTATACGATATGCATCACACAATCTCAGATTCATCCAACCAACACAAAGTACTTCAAAGAGTGCCCCAAAGTTTCTACCAGAGAGTCAAGAACGTGCGCCAACTCCTATGCATAGGTTCCCAATGTCACGAAACCCGCAAGTTGATCACCAAAACATACATCAAGTGGCACATGATATCCCATTGTCACCACAGATAATCACGGCAAGACATACATCAAGTGTTCTCATAAAATACTCAATCCGACAAGATAACTTCAAAGGGGAAACTCAATTCATCACAAGAGAGTAGAGGGGGGGAAACATCATAAGATCCAACTACAATAGCAAAGCTCGGGATACATCAAGATCGTGCCATAGAGGAACACGAGAGAGAGAGATAAAACACATAGCTACTGGTACATACCCTCAGCCCCGAGGGTGAACTACTCTGTCCTCGTCATGGATAGCGCCGGGATGATGAAGATGGCCACCGGTGATGGGATCCCCCTCCGGCAGAGCGCCGGAACAGGGCCCCGATTGGTTTTTGGTGGCTACAGAGGCTTGCGGCGGCGGAACTCCCAATCTATCTTCTGTTCTGGAAGTTTTAGGGTATAAGAGTATATATGGGTGCAGGGGGTACGTCGGTGGAGCTACGGGGGCCCCACGAGGTAGGGGGCGCGCCCGGGGGGGGGGGGGGCGTGCCCCCCATCCTTGTGGGCAGCCCGTATCTCCCCTGACATGCACTCCAAGTTCCCTGGGTTGCTTTCCTTCCAAAAATAACTTCTCCAGTTGATTTCGTTCCATTTTGACTCTGCCTGATATTCCTTTTCCTCGAAACACTGAAATAGGCATAAAACAGCAAATCTGGGCTGGGCCTCCGGTTAATAGGTTAGTCCCAAAAATAATATAAAAGTGGATAATAAAGCCCAATATTGCCTAAAACAGTAGATAAAGTAGCATGGAGCAATAAAAAATTATAGATACGTTGGAGACGTATCAAGCATCCCCAAGCTTAATTCCTGCTCGTCCTCGAGTAGGTAAATGATAAAAAAGAATTTTTGGTGTGGAGTGATACTTTGGCATAATTTCAATGTAAATCTTCTTAATTGTGGCATGAATATTCAGATCCGAAAGATTCAAGACAAAAGTTCATATTGACACAAAAATAATAATACTTCAAGCATACTTGTCAAAGCAATCATGTCTTCTCAAAATAACATGGCAAAAGAAAGTTCATCCCTACAAAATCATATAGTTAGGCTAGGCTTCATTTCCGTCACACAAAGATGTTCCCAACTTCTATAGCCCCGATGAGAAGCCAAGCAATTGTTTCATACTTAAATAATCTCAAACTTTTTCAACCTTCACGCAATACATGAGCGTGAGCCATGGATATAGCACTATGGGTGGAATAGAATATGATGATGGGGATTATGTGGAGAAGACAAAAAAAGAGAGAGTCTCACATTGAGATGCCCATCAATTGATGTCAACATGAGGAGTAGGGATTGCCATGCAACGGATGCACTAGAGCTATGAATGCTCAAGAAAAGAAAACTAGTGGGTGTGCATCTAACTCGCTTGCTCATGACGACCTAGGGCATTTGAGGAAGCCCATCGTAAGAATATACAAGCCAAGTTCTATAATGAAAAATTCCCACTAGTATAAAAAGACAACTTATGAGACTCACTACATGAAGAACAAGGTGCTACTTTGAAGCACAATATATGAGACTCACTATATGAAGAACAAGGTGCTACTTTGAAGCACAAGTGTGGAAAAGAGAGATAGTAGCATTGCCCTTTTTATTTTCTTTTTTTTTGGCCCTTTCTTTTTTTTGGCCTTTTTTTTATTTGGGCAATGCTCTAATAATTATGATCATCACACTTCTATTGATTACAACATAAGGATTACAACTCGAAACTTAGAACAATATATGACTCTATATGAATGCCTCCGGCGGTGTACCGGGATGGTGCAATGAATCAAGAGTGACATGTATGGTGGCTTTGCCACAAATACGATGTCAACTACATGATCATGCAATGGCAATATGACAAAAGTAATGTATGTCATAATGATGATGGTGGAAGTTGCATGGCAATATATCTTGGAATGGCTATGGAAATGCCATGATAGGTAGCTATGGTGGCTGTTTTGAGGAAGATATAAGGAGGTTTATGTGTGATAGAGCGTATCGTATCACGGGGTTTGGATGCACCAGCGAAGTTTGCACCAACTCTCAAGGTGAGAAAGGGCAATGCACGGTATCGAAGAGGCTAGCAAAGGCGGAAAGGTGAGAGTGCGTATAATCCATGGACTAAACATTAGTCAAAAGAACTCATATACTTATTGCAAAAATTTAGAAGTCATCAAAAACCAAGTACTACGCGCATGCTCCTAGGGGGATAGATTGGTAGGAAAAGACCATCACTCGTCCCCGACCGCCACTCATAAGGATGCACAAGCCAGGTACACTTCATGTTTCAAATTTGTTACATAACTTTAACCATACGTGCATGCTACGGGACTTGCAAACTTCAACACAAGCATTTCTCAAATTCACAATTACTCAACTAGCACGACTTTGATATTATCACCTCCATATCTCAAAATAATTATCAAGCATCAAACTTATCTTAGTATTCAATTCACTCAAAAGAAAGTTTCACATATCTTGAACACCAAGTATATTAACATTAAGCAAATTACCATGCTATTAATGACTCTCAAAATAATCTAAGTGAAGTATGAGAGTTGATCTATTTCTTCAAAATAAAAATACCACCATGCTCTAAAAGGTATAAGTGATGCACTAGAGCAAATGACAAACTACTCTGAAAGATATAAGTGAAGGTCAATGAGTAGCTAAATAATTATGCAACTATGCGAAGACTCTATCTCTCATTTAAAAATTTCAGATCTTGATACTTTATTCAAACAGCAAGCAAAGCTAAATAAAACTACATTGCAAGGATACCACAACTCATGTGAAGAAGCAAAAACTTAGGCTCAACCGATACTAACCGATAGTTGTTGAAGAAGAAAGGTAGGATGCCTACCAGGGCATCCCCAAGCTTAGATGCTTGAGACTTCTTGAAATATTATCTTGGGGTGCCTTGGGCATCCCCAAACTTCAGCTTTTGTGTCTCCTTAATTCCTCTCATATCATGGTTTCTCTTTTTATCAAAAGCTTCATTCACAACAAACTCAACAAGAACTCGTGAGATAGGTTAGTATAAACCAATGCAAAACCTTATCATTCTCTACTGTAACAAATCACTAACATTATTATTCAACATTGCATACTAGATGCCTCTGCATATTTAATACTCCTATCACCAAATAGAATCATTAAACAAGCAAACATATGCAAACAATGCAGCCATAACAGCAATCTGCCAAAACAGTACAGTTTGTAAAGAATGCAAGAGTCATCATACTTCCCGAACTCCAAAAATTATGAACTAAAATTCCCACTGTAATAAATTTATCAGAGCTCAATATGAAAAAATATTCAACATTATACCACTCTCTTACTTTTCTAGGGAATTTTTGCAACAGCGGTAAACTTTCTGTTTTCAAACAGCAACATGTATACTAGCAAAATAAGCATGGCAAAGGCTATCCTTGACTTATTTATTGAAACTAAAGATGCGAAACATTATTCTAAATAACAGAAACCTAATACTAACAAGAGAAAATGATGCTCCAAGCAAAACACATATCATGTGGTGAATAAAAATATAGCTCCAAGTAAAGTTACCGATGGTGCAAAGACGAAAGAGGGGATGCCTTCCGGGGCATCCCCAAGCTTAGGCTCTTGGTTGTACTTGAATATTACCTTGGGGTGCCTTGGGCATCCCCAAGCTTAGGCTCTAGCCACTCCTTATTCCATAGTCCATCGAATCTTTACCCAAAACTTGAAAACTACACAACACAAAACTCAACAGAAAACTCGTAAGCTCCGTTAGTATAAGAAAATAAAACTACCACTTAGGTACTGTAATGAACTCATTCTAAATTCATATTGGTGTATTATCTACTGCACTCTAACTTATCTATGGTTCATACCCTCCGATACTACTCATAGATTCATCAAAATAAGCAAACAACACATAGAAAACAGAATCTGTCAAAAACAAAACAGTCTGTAGTAATCTGTATCAAACGTATACTTCTGGAACTCCAAAAATTCTAAATAATTAGGAAGACCTGAGAAATGTTTGTGCCAATCCATAGCAAAACGAATCAGATCATAAGCACGTTTCTGTGAATTAACAAAACTAATTTACTGGGTGCAAAAGTTTCTGATTTTCAGCAGGATCAACACAACTATCACCATAAGCCATCCTAAAGGTCTTACTTGGCACTTTATTGAAACAAAAGCTATAAAACATGATTACTACAGTAGCATAATCATGTGAACACACAAAAATAGTAAGGATAAGTATTGGGTTGTCTCCCAACAAACGCTTTTCTTTAATGCCTTTCTAGCTAGGCATGATGATGACAATGATGCTCACATAAACGATAAGAATTGAAACATAACGGGAGCATCATGAAGCATATGACTAGCGCATTTAAGTCTAACCCACTTCCTATGCATAGGGATTTTGTGAGCAAACAACTTATGGGAACAATAATCAACTTGCATAGGAAGGTAAAACAAGCATAACTTCAAGATTTTAAGCACATAGAGAGGAAACTTGACATTATTGCAATTCCTACAAGCATATGTTCCTCCCTCATAATAATTTTCAGTAGCATCATGAATGAATTCAACAATATAACCAGCACCTGAAGCATTCTTTTCATGATCTACTAGCATAGAAAATTTACTACTCTCCACATAAGCAAAATTCTTCTCATGAATAGTAGTGGGAGCATACTCAACAAAGTAACTATCATGTGATTGAAAATTAAGATCAGGATGACAAGTTTCATGGTTATCATTATTCTTTAAAGCATACGTGTCATCACAATAATTATCATAGATAGGAGGCATGCTTTCATCATAGTAAATTTGCTCATCAAAGCTTGGGGGACAAAAAATATCATCTTCATCAAACATAGCTTCCCAAAGCTTGTGGCTTTGCATATCATTAGCATCATGGATATTCAAGGAATTCATACTAACAAAATTGCAATCATGCTCATCATTCACATATTTCATGCCAAGCATTCTATGTAATTCTTCTTCTAGCACTTTGGCACAATTTTCCTTTCCATCATACTCACGAAAGATATTAAAAAGGTGAAGCGTATGAGACAAACTCAATTCCATTTTTTTGGTAATTTTCTATTATAGACTAACTAGTGCTAAAACAAGAAACAAAAAGATTCGATTGCAAGATCTAAAGATATACCTTCAAGCACTCACCTCCCCGGCAACGGCGCCAGAAAAGAGCTTGATGTCTACTACACAACCTTCTTCTTGTAGACGTTGTTGGGCCTGCAAGTGCACAGGTTTGTAGGACAGTAGAAAATTTCCCTCAAGTGGATGACCTAAGGTTTATCAATCCGTAGGAGGCATAGGATGAAGATGGTCTCTCTCAAACAACCCTGCAACCAAATAACAAAGAGTCTCTTGTGTCCCCAACACACCCAATACAATGGCAAATTGTATAGGTGCGCTAGTTCGGCGAAGAGATGGTGATACAAGTGCAATATGGATAGTAGATATAGGTTTTTGTAATCTGAAAATATAAAAACAGCAAGGTAACTAATGATAAAAGTGGGCGTAAACGGTATTGCAATGGTAGGAAACAAGGCCTAGGGTTCATACTTTCACTAGTGCAAGTTCTCTCAACAATAATAACATAGATAGATCATATAACAAGCCCTCAACATGCAACAAAGAGTCACTCCGAAGCCACTAATAGAGGAGAACAAATGTAGAGATTATGGTAGGGTACGAAACCACCTCAAAGTTATTCTTTCGGATCAATCTATAAAAGAGTTCGTACTAGAATAACACCTTAAGACACAAATCAACCAAAACCCTAATGCCACCTAGATACTCCATTGTCACCTCAAGTATCCGTGGGCATGATTATACGATATGCATCACACAATCTCAGATTCATCCAACCAACACAAAGTACTTCAAAGAGTGCCCCAAAGTTTCTACCGGAGAGTCAAGAACGTGTGCCAACCCCTATGCATAGGTTCCCAATGTCACGAAAGCCACAAGTTGATCACCAAAACATACATCAAGTGGCACATGATATCCCATTGTCACCACAGATAATCACGGCAAGACATACATCAAGTGTTCTCATAAAATACTCAATCCGATAAGATAACCTCAAATGCGTAACTCAATTCATCACAAGTGAGTAGAGGGGGAGAAACATCATAAGATCCAACTACAATAGCAAAGCTCGAGATACATCAAGATCGTGCCATAGAGGAACACGAGAGAGAACACGAGAGAGAGAGATCAAACACATAGCTACTGGTACATACCCTCAACCCTGAGGGTGAACTACTCTCTCCTCGTCATGGATAGCGCCGGGATGATGAAGATGTCCACCGATGATGGGATCCCCCTTCGGCAAAGCGCCGAAACAGGGTTCCGATTGGTTTTTGGTGGCTACAGAGGCTTGCGGTGGCGGAACTCCCGATCTATCTTCTGTTCTGGAGGTTTTAGGGTACAAGAGTATATATGGGTGCAGGGGGTACGTCGGTGGAGCAACGGGGGCCCCACGAGGTAGGGGGGCGCACCCGGGGGGGCCCACCCTCGTGGGCAGCCCGTATCTCCCCTGACGTGCACTCCAAGTTCCCTGGGTTGCTTTCCTTCCAAAAATAACTTCTCCAGTTGATTTCGTTCCGTTTTGACTCCGTCTGATATTCCTTTTCCTCGAAACACTGAAATAGGCATAGAACAGCAAATCTGGGCTGGGCCTCCAGTTAATAGGTTAGTCCCAAAAATAATATAAAAGTGGATAATAAAGCCCAATATTGCCTACAACAGTAGATAAAGAAGCATGGAGCAATCAAAAATTATAGATATGTTGGAGACGTATCACGGCCGATGCGTTTTACATCTAGCACTTTTTGGTGATCTATTTTACATCATCTATTGCAGATGATATTAGAGTCCCACTTTAGATTAATGTTGTCTATCTTGTCCTGCTTCAGCCTCACTGTCGTACACCTCACTGGAGCTGCTCCAACGAGGGAACCATCCATCACAGCGGAGCAGTACCCTCGGCGCCGTTTCCATAGGCCTCAGATCTTCTTCCCTGCCTCCAACAGTCACACCAGCATCACCATCCTCCACATCCAACCCAATGATGCTGAGATCCACAAGGCTATGCCAAAGAGGTTGTACACTCGTCGCATCACTTTGTTACTCTGCATTCATGTCGATCCCTCAGGGATCCTTTGCTATGGAACTACTATGGTACTACTATTCGTGCACTTCGTTAGAAGGAGTGGAGCAAAGCAAAACTGGAGGATTTTTTTCCTTTGGTGTCTCTTTCAAAGAAAAAACGTAGGAATTTTAATATTCACTTGCACGTCCTTTTCAAATTAATATGCATGAAGAACAGAACTAATTGCACTACTGGCATAATAAGATTCGTATTTTTTTTTCATTTTTCACGTGGTTTGACTTTAATTTGACCATGTTTCTCCATTCCTGTGTTCTTCCAATTCATGTGAACCAAACACCCAGGTTGACTAAAATCCTATGTTTCCAATTGCTCTGTTTTGCACGTGCATTCATATCCTATTCCTGTGTTTTTCATGTCCATGCATTTATAGAATCCTCCAATTCTAAGGAGCCCTTACAGATTTACTTCACTTTCAGATAGGCGTCAAAGAAAACTTTGTGTGTTATGTCCTGCTCCTATCGTGCCATCATCCACCCCACCTGAGGTGCACCATCAACAGAAGCATTCACTGCAGCAGAGATCCCCCCTACAGACTTTCTTTTGCTGCCTCAGATCATCTTCCCCATTGCCGGCAGCCATGCCAACTACATTACCATCATCGACTGAGCAGATGAACCTGAGGACTACACAGTTCCGGAAGAGAGGTCGCAGTCTTTCTTGTTTGTTTACGTTATACATCGTTTATTATTACCTGCTACTTTATCGTTCAAACTTGAGTTTTAAAATGCCCATGGGTCTGATATTGAGGCAGCAACGAATAATATATGTCTACTATCTGGTTCATCTGGGGTCTTCTATGTGGTTCATGTTGGGTGGGCAACAAACAATAGATGATCCATTGTCTATCTTTTTAAACTGAAGCTATACTCTAGTTGCTATCATTAGTTTTGGATCCATCCACTCGTTTGCTACCATCAATCTTTATTTTTGCATGCACCCCTTAGGCCTTACAAAATCTAACTATTTTTTTATTATGCATGTCAGATATTGTACACAATCATACTAAACATGTAGAGAAATAGAGAAGACCATTGCGTAAGAATATAATGTCATGCAGATGCCGCTCCATGGTGGGCGAAGTGCCCCCCTCCCGCATTTCCAGATTGTATTCCAGAGGAAGATAACTGTTCAGATGGGGATTCAGAAGGAGGCAACCACTCCTGTTTACCACCTGAGGTGATTTCTGTAACCTGGCATGCTGATGTTGGTCATATCATGCATATGGTGCCTCGCATTGCTTACATTATACATCTTATATGTCATCAGCTTAGTTTAGATTTGCTTTGTGTGAATGCCACATGTTTGGTTTCTATATCATACTCCCACCGTTCCTAAATATTTGTCTTTTTAGAGGTTTCTACAAGTGATTACATACGGAGCAAAATGAGTGAATCTACATTCTAAAATATGTCTATATACATCCGTATCTGTTAGTCCATTTGAAATCTCTAAAAAGACAAATATTTAGGAATGGAGGGAGTATATGGGAATTATGCAATGCCATCGTTTTTAGCCAGGCATCATATACATGAATCATGCAATGCCATCCTGTTTAGCCAGTCATCGTATATGTGAACTATATCGTGCCATATTTTTTTCATAATGTATTCCATTTGTCAAAAATGTTTATACATTCATCTACTCTTCCTGTGCATCAGCCATTTGAGTCGGTCATGGGAAAATCTAGAGTGAAAACAAGGTCTTCTGAGAAGTTAGTGCTGCCTGTCGATGCATATTTCTTGCTGGTTACAGATAGCTCCTCGGAGGAGTATTCAGATACAGATGACCAGTCGTATCCCCCCCCCCCCCCGAGGTGCATGCTCTAACTTGGCAGGGTTATATTGCTCATATCATGCATATGCTGTCTTGCATTGCCATGCCATCTGCTTAGATTAGACATGCTTTGTGTGAATGCCTCTTGTTTGCTTTCTATATTAGATATGTGAGTTATGCAATGCCATGTTTTTCAGCCAGTTATCATATATGTGAATTATGCACCGCCATGTAGCCATGCATCATATATGTGAATTATCTCATGCCATCTTTTTTTTCATTACGTATTCCATTTGTTGACAATCTTTGTATATTGAACTACTCTTCATGTGTATCAGCCATTTGAGCCGGTTATGGAAAAATCTGGAGTGAAAACAAGGTCTTTAGAGCAGGCAATGGTACCAGTTGAAGCATATATCTTGATGGTTATAGGGAGCTCCTCAGAGGAGGATTCAGAGACAGATGACTAGTCCTATACCCCACCTGAGGTGTAACCTCTAAGTTGCAATGTTTATATTTCTCATATCATGCATATGGTGTCTTGCATTGCTTAGTTTAGACATCATATGCACAATATTGAATTCCATCTGCTTAGTTTAGAGATCTTACATGTGAGTGCCAGCTGCTTAGTATATGAATCAATTATGTCAATTATATCATGCCATCCTGTATACTTAGACAACATGTATGTGAATTATTTCATCGCAAGCTATTTTAGAAAGACATCATATAGTTTTGTCATGCCATCCTGTTTAGATAATCATCATATGTTGAATTATGCAGTATATCCTGTTATGTTATCCATCATCTATCTAAGACTTTGTTATGCTATCCTATTTAGTTAGGCATCATATATGTGAAATTTTGTCATGCTGTCCTATTTGGTTAGACAACATATATGTGAATTACCACATCTGTCTATCATACAATGTCTGTATGTTCAATTTATTTTCTTGTTTATCAGCCATTTGAATTGGAGGGGGTGATGGCAGTATCTAAGGGAGAAAAAACCCGTTCTTCACAAAAGACAGTGCTACCTGTTGATGCAGATAGACCCTGGTTGTACTGGCCCACAAACTAGCCCCACCACACATAATCGAGACGCTTCCAGATTGCACACTTACACCGTTGGGCAGAGAACCAGCTACAACCCATCTAACCGCAACCCCAACGGATCGTAACCCACTTCTAGTTGACAAAGCACCATGTCCACCATAGAGTACCCCCACACGAGCAGTTTGTAAAGCAACTGCATTGCCCAAAGCACAAAGACCACCACAGCTAACCCAAACTCCACGTTTAAAGCAGAAGAGCAACTGTTCTCAGGTCAGATTCCATAGCTATGGTCCATACTCCTTTGTTGTTGCATCACTGTATTTACTCATACCAACTACTTTCAAATTTGAAGGACCCAATTGAAACTCCAATGGCGCAACATGTATGTTTTAAACCTATTTCTTTAACTGGATTGCTGTTCTAACTTCTTGCTCTATGTTGATTTCAGTTTAAGTTGTATAAACAGTTATGTTCTCATGTGATGCACATTACAAGTGTTGCCAATATTGTGTAGTTTCTCACACTTATATTCTTTCTATGTTGCTGTGTCTTAAAAATATATGAGTTGAACTATGTCTCTATCTTGATTAGGCAACATAAACTAGAATGATATGGACAATACAGTGACCATAGTACATACATATATGTTTGTTTCATGCAGTTATCATGTCCACCTTACTACTGAACCAGTTTACCAAAATGATTTTCGTATACTACATGCTAAACCTGTGATGTGTCTGCTTGTTTCTCTTGTAGTATGCAAACAAAATATTGGAGAAGAGCACCCCACTATGCAATGGTAGAGAAAGTAATGCAGATAAGGATCAAAATAGTGAGACAACCCTGTTGGTCTCCAAGAAAGGTGATAAAAACCCCACAGTCCTGCATTGATGTAGTGTTCGAGTTACTGGCTAGTACCGCTGGCACAAGCTTTTTGAACTTGCTGACTAAATCACTTTGACTTCTTCAGTCACAGCTACAAGCTGAAAGGCATCAGTCAGTAGTGCTGTGGCAAGAAGCCGAAGGACTGACGAAATCCCTGCAGAATTCAGATGCATACTTTCTTGTGCAACACCAGGCGCTGGAGGATTTAAGAGCCAAACAAGAGAAAGTTAATAAGCTTGCTAAGCATCTTGCCAGCATTATGGGTACCCAGGATATTGTTTCTTGAGATCTTTTGAAGTGGTTTCAGTTCTGGACTTGTTTTGCTGCAGCGTTTATATGCTGCTTTGTTCCCTATATTTGCACTGGTGGCAAACTTTGATGCCGAGTGGATGTAATATGTGTAATAGCCATGATAACCTAGCGTAAGTTGCTTGCTTATTTATTTCCTTGTTTTCTTGTTTATTTGTTTGCCTGTAGTCAGTGCAGTTCTTTCTCCATGGTTTGCTAGTGGCCGCAATAACATATTTTTTAAAACTAGGCCACAATAACCATGGGCTACATATTTATTGTAGTGACACTGGGCCTCCTACCGGCCGTAGAAACAATGGGCCTTCTATGGGCCGTAGACACAATGGGTCTTCTACGGGCCGTATCATCAATGGGCCTTATATGGGTCATATGATCGATTGGCCAAACATGGGCCAATAACAGACCGCATTATGGCCATAAACGGGCTAGAGTTGGAATCGTCCGTTTTCATGGGTCGACTATAATGGGCCACCATTAATAGGCTGTATTTGATGACACTATGGAAACGGCCCAACGTATTAACGGGCCACAAATGGGACGACTGTAACAACGGGCTGAATTTGGACCACAAGCAGAAAATGACAGTAACGGACCGTAAGTAACCGAATGCTGGAAATGAGCCCAAGAATAAATGGGCCCTGAGAAGGCCGAAAGATAACATGGGCTGGAAACGGCCCAATGGAATAATGGGCAGTTAATGGGTATAAAGTGATACACTGTTCATTACGGGCCAGTTCACCACGGGCCGTTAATGGGCCAAGAGTTACAAACAGCCTCATATGGGCTGAAAGACGTCATGGGCCATACATGGGCCGGAAGTTAAAACAGGCTGGAATCATATTGGACGGCACATATGACGCTACTGGGCCTAATTCGGATAGGCCATAACGGGCCCTGGGTCAGCAAGCTGTAAATGGGCTATATGCGAATTGGCCGTTAACAGGCTTTTCGTGGGCCGGCCCGCCACCTTTTGACCAAGTCAAATGGGTCGGCCTTTTCATAGGAATGGGCCTCTGTTGGGCCGTGCCACGTGTTGACGTATCATAGGTGCCATCGGTCCAATGAGTGAATGACATCTGTCCCAACGGTGAGCCGACACGTGTTTCCTCCAGCCAATGATGATTTTACACATGGAAAATCCCCATTGGTCGGGGCTGTTAATGGGTTATCGGATCCAAAACCAGACCTGATAGCTTTATAGCATTCCGTTACGGTGGATGCCACATGTCGGTCACCCTTGACGAAAGCACATCTGTGACGCGCGATTTATCGTCATGGAAGTGGACACCTCCGTGGTGATAATTTTGGTAATGTCATGGAACACTTCTACGACAGCACATATATGACTATCTTGATTCTGTCATAAAATCGTCATGGATGTACATGCCTGACAGAAAACGTGACCTACTGTGACAAACACGTATCATCATGGAAGTGTATTTTTTTTGTAATGCCTGGACGAGGCCTTCGTTAGTAAGTGCCTCTTTGTTGATTTTGCCGGGTTGAGAAGCTGGCTTTATCTTTTCATTGTTGACTGTCTTGTTCTTCTTCTTCACAGGGCACTTCCCGAAGACGCAGAGGACGGCGGAGGAGGCCGTTCGTGTTCAATGGATGCCAGGGAATCCGGACGCCGGGCTTGGCCCGAACGTCCCCTGGAGCTTCTCGGAGATTGAGGGAGTCCTGGACTAAGGGGTTCTCGGGTGTATGGTCTATTCGATGTGGGCCGGACTAATGGGCTGTCAAGATACAAGGATGAAGACCACCTCTCATGTCCGGTTGGGACTCCCGTATGCATGAACGACAAGTTTAGGTGTCCGGATATACTATTTCCTTTTTGTTGAACCAACTTTGTATAACCCTAGGCCTCTTCGATATCTATAGAAACTGGAGGGCTTAGAACGAAGGCGGGATCATAACATTGATAGGCTAGCCAAGTTAGGGTTTAGCCATTATGATCTCAAGGTAGATCAACTCTTGTAACCCCTATAGCCATCGAATATAATCATGCTGGAGTAGGGTTTTACCTCCATTAAGAGGGCCCGAACCTGGGTAAACATTGTGTCCTTTTAATCATTGTTACCACCGATCATCAGACATACAACTTGGGCCCCCCTATCCGAGATCCGCCGGTTTTGACACCGACATTGGTGCTTTCATTAAGAGCTCTGATGTGTTGTCAACAGAAGGATTGATGGCTTGCCTCTTCATCGACGATGACGTTGTGTCCAGGGAAACCTTTTTCCCCGTACAGGTATTTGTGTTTGGCAGCTTCGTGCTTCGTGCCAACTCGACCGGCCACCTTGAGCAGGTCGATAGTTACGCCCCCGGCCACCAAATCAGGTTCAGAAACCTGAACTACGTCGCTGATATCCGAGATCTGATCTTCAAAGGGTTCACAGCCTCGGTTGCCACCCCCTGCCCTCATGAAGGAAGCTCTTTGGATCCGCTCTTGCATCCTGTCCAGGGGTCGACATTCACGCCCACCTCGGCCTTAGATCCGGAGCACGTCGTATCATCCGAACATGGGAGGACCAGCCCCGCCGGATTCTGTTCTATCATGGAACTTCCAACCGGAGACCCAGAAGCGATCTTGGACTCGCCTCTGGACGGCAACTCCGAACTGTTGAGGTCTACGTCGATCAGGCCCGATCAGGTGTCTATCACCGAGCTGAGCCCTGCAGATCTGCAGACTCCTACCCATCTTTCGCCCTTATATGAAGCACTGGGCTTAATGTGGTCTCTCGCCATTACAGAAGCTTTGCCTTCGAACTGCACCCAGCATGGGCTGGGGGATGAGAGTGGGGAATTTTATCACCCGCCCACCACCCACTTAATAGCCATTGTTGAGGATTTAACCGACATGCTAGACTACGCATCCGAAGACATCAACGATATGGACGATGATGCCGACGCTGAATTAGGCCAAGTCCCACCCATCACAGGGCGTTGGACGGCCACTTCCACCTATGACGTATACATGGTGGACACCCCTGATAAAAGGGATGATTATAACCTAAGTGCCGATAAGGTGAAGCCCGTCGAAATCCAGATAAGGTGAAGCCCGTCGATGAACCACCGAAGTGCCGATGCCAGCGGTGCCGCGCACGATCACGTCGGGCAAGGGACAACAATACCGGCACCGAAGACAACGAGACTCCGGACAATGCCGAAGACCCCGAACACCCCATCGAGCCCACGTCCGAACAGGACGAAAGGGAGGAGGGTCAGTACAGCCCCGAACATGCTGATCATGAAGATTCGGAGGACAGCAACTATATGCCAGTCTCCAAAGAGGATGTTAGCCTTGGTGATCAAGATTTTATCGTCCCAGAGGAACCTCTCGAACAAGAATTCTTTAAGCGACAACTCATCGCCACCGCGCGCAGCCTAAAAAAGAAGCAGCAGTAGCTCAAAGCTGAATAGGATACGCTCAATGAAAGGTGGACCAAGGTCCTGGCCACCGAGGAGTACGGCCCCGACTGAACCGTAAAAAGTTACCCCAAGCGCAAGCTGCTACCACAATTCGACGACGAAGCCCTTGAGCCAATACCATCAAAATACAATCATGTAGATCAACTAGACCGACCACCACGTGGACGGGATAAAGCGGCACATCAAGCCGAATACCAGCCCACACCACCTCGACGAAGAGGCAAGGAGACAGCGGATGCGGGCTATACTTATGATTTGCATCAGGACCTGGCCAATAAAGGCGGTCAGACCTGATCGATCTATGGACCGAGAGGCCGTGCCCCGGCGTGAGATAACAGCTATGAAACCCGGCGCGATGAACATTACAATATTCAGGACCAACACCGAACTCAGATGTCATCCCATCTCCGCCGTGATGTTGCACGGTACAGAGGTGCCGTACACCCTATGTGCTTTAGCGATGAGGTATGCAACACCAGTTTCCGGAAGGGTTCAAACCCGTGAAAATCGAGCAGTACAATGGAATGACGGATCCGGCCGTCTAGATCGAAGATTTTCTTCTCCACATTCATATGGCTCGTAGAGATGACCTTCACGCCATTAAATATCTTCCTCTAAAGCTGAAAGGACCAGCACGGTGCTGGTTGAAATGCCTCCCAGAAAACTCCATTGGAACCTGGGAAGATTTAGAAGATGCTTTTCGGGCCAACTTTCAGGGCACTTATGTCTAGCCACCAGATGCTGATGACCTAAGTCACATAATCCAGCAACATGGTGAATCGGCTCGCAAGCTTTGGAATCGGTTCCTAATCAAAAAGAACCAGATCGTGCACAGTCCGGACGCCGAAGCCTTACCGGCCTTCAAACACCGCGTCCATGACGAATCGCTCGCCCGACACCTCGGGCTTAACTGTACACATGACCCGCTTCTGTGCGGGCGAAGATAGCTGGTTGGCTCGTAGAAGCAACAACTCCGGTGACCCCGACACTTCTGAGGCTAGGGACAACAATGGTAGACCACGCCGCAATAAAAACAAACGTCGGAGCAATAATGGCGACACAGATGATACGACAGTCAATGCCGGATTCAGTGGTTCTAAATCTGGTCAACGGAAGAAATCTTTAAATGGCAACAGGGACCGTACATCGAACTTGGAAAAAATCCTTGAGAGGCCCTGTCAGATTCATGGCACACCCGACAAGCCTGCTAACCACACCAACAGAAATTGTTGGGTTTTCAAACAGGCCGATAAGTTAAATATCGAACACAAGGGAAAGGGACCTCCAAGCGAGGATGATGATGAGCCCCGTCAGCTGAACAGCGGGGGCCAAAAGCAGTTCCCCCGAGGTGAAAACAGTGAACATGATCTATGTCACTCACATTCCCAAAAGGGAGTGCAAACGTGCACTAAGGGACGTCTACGTCGTAGTGCCTGTCGCCCCAAAATTTAATCCATGGGCAGCTTGTCCAATCACCTTTCATCGCAGGGATCACCCAACCAGTATCCGTCACGGGGGGTCAGCTGCCCTGGTACTCGATCCAATCATCGACGGATACCATCTCACCAGAGTCCTTATGGACGACGGTAGCAGTCTCAACTTGATTTATCAAGACACTGTCCGCAAGATGGGCAATGACCCATCAAGAATCAGGCATAGTAACACTACCTTTAAAGGTGTGATACCCGGCATGGAGGCCCGTTGTACGGTCTCATTAACACTAGAGGTAGTATTCGGCTCTCCAGACAATTTCCGAAGTGAAGACCTGATCTTCGACATCGTCCCCTTCCACAGTGGTTATCACGCACTGCTCGGACGAACTGCTTTTGCCCGCTTCAATGCAGTCCCGCACTATGCTTATTTGAAGCTTAAAATGCCCGGACCACGTGGCATTATTACAGGCAATGGAAATATGGAGTGCTCCCTCCATACTGAAGAGAACACCGCGGACCTTGCAACCATGGTGTATGGCGGCCTCATTAAGCCAAATAATCGGTTGGACATTAAAGCCAATGACATCTCTAAACGAGTCCGGTCCGTGCATCACTGCGATAACTCGATGAATCCGAACCTCGATTAGCAGTTCGGCCTCCGCCGATTGCCCCATAAGGTTGCGGCTTACGTACCGTGAGTACATAACTATGGACTCAAGATACCTTGGGCAACACTGGAGGTACACTGCGGAAACAGCCCATAGTACGGCTTGACCCTATTTGGACCTTATACATTTTTTCACCGCAGGTTCATTAAGAGCCTTATCTACTCTATGGTTGCATCAGGGACCCTTTCAAGGATAGATTTCCCCTCCGTTATGGACAACCATCAAATACCCCTATCAAAGGATCATTACTAAGGAGAAACGGTGTAGACGTGCGGCAGGGCATCACTGGAGTCACCGAACCATTATTTTTAGGCCCTGTGCTAGACTTTCCCTTATGTAAATTTTTGGGCATGTAACATCACCTCAATATTTATGGCATTGTCCGTCGAAACATGCCTCGACGTACTGATAAGGATATAAAGGAAGCAGATGATCACCACCTTTGGTTTGGTACTTACATTATATCATAATCCATATTCCCTCCTTACTTTCGATTGACGCTCATATTTTCAGCACGGCCTTCATACCAGCGGCTGTTTTCGGCCCCGCAAACTCTTAATGTCCGAACACCTATAGGGAAATCTTCGACATCCTGGATATTGCACTATATGCATCGGCTCCGAATCATGTCTTTGGTCTATAGTTGGGTTGCCTGGCTCCTGTGGTTGCCACCTTACGTTCTGCAAGTTCGGCTAAGGCAGCAAAGGGAGAACTACTGCGATTGTATTTCTGGTTTGTTAGGTCAAGTACCTCATTAGAGAAAGCCGAAAATTGACTGTCATGATATGCGATAGCGGGTCAACAATCTGGTGACTTAGTGTTATACTTCAAATCGTTCGCGATTTATACCATGTTATACGAGGGGCTAGGATTCGACCATCCATATTGCACAGGCGCCGTAATCCGATGGTCGTTCATGCAACAGGGGCTAGTACTTAGCCCCATCGATGGACTCCTATGGCTAAGTGAAAGTAATAAAACCGCATAGTCTGATTGCCTAGTTCATCTCGCAGGACGCCTCCTATACATGACCAAGACATTGGATAAAGTGCAGCCATGCGTTCCCGAACACCCATGTAATATCTACATGGGGGCAAAAGCCGACGACTTGTAACTTTTAGACTTCTAAATAAACGTCCACATAGAAGGATAAATTAGTCAAACCAAAAGACCAAAGCATAGATATTTCACAGCATGAGTTCATTACATGGTTTTTTACAACCCGAACTCCACTACTCAAATATGATATCTTTTGGACATTGGACCACTACAACTCGGGCACCCTCGAGGACCTCGCTGAAGTACCTCTCCGGCCTCCGGTGATCCTTGCCTTCGGGCGGCCCTGCGGTTATAATTTCGGTGGCCTTCATCTTCGCCCACTGCATCTTGACGCGGGCGAAGTCCATCTGAGCACCTTCTATGCAGGCCGACCACTTTATGGCGTTGATCCGAGGACGTGCATTGAAAAGTGATAACCCACAAGTATAGGGGATCGCAATAGTTTTCGAGGGTAGAGTATTCAACCCAAATTTATAGATTCGACACAAGGGGAGACAAAGAATATTTGAAGGTATTAGCAGTTGAGTTGTCAATTCAACCACACCTGGCAATTAATTGTCTGCAGCGAAGTGATTAGTAGCACAATAATATGATAGTTTTGATGATAGCAGTAGTAGCAATAGTAAAAGTAATAGTGATAGCGGTGATATTATAGCAGTAACGATAGCAGTAGTAGTAGTAACTTAGCAAGAACAATATAACGTAAATTCTTAGGCACTGGATCGGTGACTCGTTGGATGATATTCATCATGAGACAATTATAACCTAGGGCAATACGGCACTAGCTCTAGTTCATAAATATAATTTAGGCATGTATTCCATAAATGGTCATACGTGCTTATGGAAAGAACTTGCATGGCATGTTTTATCCTACCCTCCCGTGGCAGCGGGGTCCGATTGGAAACTAAGGGATATTAAGGCCTCCTTTTAATAGAGAACCAGAACAAAGCATTAACACACAGTGAATACATGAACTCCTCAAACTACGGTCATCACCGGGACTGGTGCCGACTGTTGTCACTCCAGGGTTGCTGGATCATAACACGTAGTAGGTGACTAGAACTTGCAAGATCGGATCTAGAACGTGGATATAATGGTGATAACATAAACGGTTCAGATCTGAAATCATGGCACTTGGGCCCAAAGTGACAAGCATTAAGCATGGCAAAGTCATAGCAACATCAATCTCAAAACATAGTGGATACTAGGGATCAGGCCCTAACAAAACTAACTCGATTACATGATGAATCTCATCCAACTCCTCACCGAGCAGCGAAACTATGAAGGAATTAATCACTCCCGGTGGGGAGCATCATGGAATTGGCGATGGAGATGTGTTAGTAATGACGAAGATCGAAGATCCCCCTCTCTGGAGCCCCAAACGGACTCCAGATCTGGCCTCCCGATGAAGAACAGGAGACGGCAGTGGATCCGTCTCGTGAAACGCGATAATTATTTCTCCTTGATTTTTCTGGAAATATGGGATTTTATAGCGTCGGTTTGAGGGTCGATGGGGCCACCAGGTGGGCAGCACCCACTAGGGTGCGCCTGGGGGGGGCTGGCGCGCCCTGGTGGGTTGTGCCCACCCAGGTGCCCCCCCTCAGGTCCCTCCTGGCTCCAGAAATTCTCTTATTTGATATAAAAAATCCTTGCAAAGTTTCATTCCATTCCGAGAACTTTTGTTTCTACACAAAAACAACACCATGGTAGTTCTGCCGATGAAGAATAGGAGACGGCGGCGGCTTCGTCTCGTGAAACGCGATAATTCTTTCTCCTTGAGTTTTTTCTAGAATAATGTGATTTTATAGTGTTGGTTTCAAGGTCATCAAGGCCACCAGGTGGGGACAACCCATGTGGGCGCGCTTGGGGGGGCAGGCACGCCCTGGTGGGTTGTGCCCACCCAGGTGCCCCCTCAGGTGGCTCTTGGCTCCATAAATTCTCTTTATTGGTATAAAAATCCTCGCAAAGTTTCGTTCCATTCCGAGAACTTTTATTTCTGCACAAAAACAACGCCATGGTAGTTCTGCTGAAAACAGTGTCAGTCCGGGGTTAGTTCCATTCAAATCATGCAAATGAGAGTCCAAAACAAGAGGAAAAGCTTTAGGAAAAGTAGATACGTTGGAGACGTATCAACTCCCCCAAGCTTAAACCTTTGCTTGTCCTCAAGCAATTCAGTTGATAAACTGAAAGTGAAAAAGAAAACTTTCACGAACTCTTTTGCTCTTGTTTCATAAATAAGCTTAAATATCACCCAGGTTTTTAGCAAAGATTATAACTAACCATGTCGACAGTAACTCTTAAAAGTTATATTAACTCATATCAATGACATAATCAACTAGAGAGCAATAATAAGATATCTCAAACAGCAACACGTTGTCAAAACAACCATGATACAATATGACAATAGTGGTATCTTGCTAGCCCTTTCTGAGACAGCAAAACATAAATGTAGAGCTCCCCCGAAGTTCAAGCAGCGAATAAACATTGTAATTCATGGTAGAAAAGATCCAGTCATGATGCACCCAACATTAGCTACACACAATGCATCATCATGACAGCAGTGCTCTCAGGTTCTGGCGCTTATTTGAGAAGGTGATGACACAACATAAAAGTAAATAAATAGTCCCTTCACAGAGGGAAGCAGTGATTTGCAGAGGTGCCAGAGCTCAAGTTTTTTAAAACAGAGGTAAATGATATTTTGAGACATGCACCCTTCTCATTTACTTCACGACCATTAGTTATCAATATCTTCCATGCTAAACACGCTAGTGGTGGTTCCCAAGCGGAAATGTAAGGGTTATGACTCCATTGAGAGTTTTTGTTTGCTTATTTGTAAGCTCTTTTATTTTTGCAGTTTGGGACTAGGCATCCCTATTACCGCCCTTTTCTCGTGCGATGGCAAGTGAATAAACACTTGACCTGAGAATAACCCGCTTAGCATGGAAGATACCGACTACCTCCTGTCTTTCCATGAACGATCCAGACACACAAAAAGGATATTTATTTGAAGTTTTTATAGATGGCACATGCAAATTTACTTAGAACGGCAGGGTAATACCGCATATAGGTAGGCATGGTGGACCCATCTGGTATAACTTGGGTTTCAGGTTTTTGATGTACAAGCAGAGTTCCCACTTAGTATAGGCGAAGGCTAGCAAATAGGTTGAGAAGCAGCCAGCTAGAGAGCAACAACGGTCATGAACATGCATTATGCATAAGTAACATTGGATACTAGCATGAGTAGGATATGAACACCATCAACATAAATATCGTAGAGGCTATGTTGGTTTTGATTCAACTGCAGGCATGAACATGTGCGAAGTCAAGCCACTCGAACATTCAGAGGAGGATACCATATCATCATACTACATCACAATCATTTTAACACAATGTTGAAATCCAAGATAAGTCATTATTCACTCCTAGCTAGTTATGCATGGCATGGGAAACTATAATCTCTAATTGTCATTGCAAACATGTTTGATCATAATAGACTGAATCATGGATACTAGGTTAAACATATTTACAAAAACAGAACAACTCGAGTTCATACCCGTTTCTCTCTGCCATGGCCAGTTCATCTTATATCGTCATTATTGGCTTTACCTTGCACAACCGAACGATTTGAAAATAATAATAGTGCAAGAGTGTCGTGGACTAAGCTAGAATCTGCAAATATTTTATTCAAGAGGAGAATACAAGGTAATATGGACTCTTTACTAGATCAATAATGCAAATGAGAGCCACTCAACATTTTCATCGTGGTCTTCTCCTAGGTATGACTCAATAAAAGAAAAACAAATTCAGAAAAACACATAGAAATATTTTTGGAGTTTTTGTTTTTTCGAAAGCAAGCAAATGAAAAGGGGAAAGAAAAAATGAGAAAAACTATTTATACGGAAAAGCTGCCAACAAGTAAAAGAAGAACAAGGAAATATTTTTGGGTTTTATTTTTAGTGCTACAACAATTTAAACTAGGAAGAAAAATAAAAAAAGCAAGAAACATATTCTTGGATTTTCTTAAAGTTTTTCAAACACACGAGAAGAAAGGGAGAAAAATAAATTAACCATGGATGATACAATGAAAAAGTGTGGACACCGACAACTGGAATGAAATGTGTGAACATAAATGTAATGTCGGTGGGAATACGTACTCCCCCAAGCTTAGGCTTTTGGCCTAACTTGGTAATCACCAGTTGTAGAAACCATGAGGTCCAATGTTGAAGTGCTGGGGAGCAGGCACCATAGGGTCCCACTGTTGAGGCTCCTCTTGTGCCGCAGCCTGGTTGTTCCGGTAAGCGACAATGTCCTCAGGCATAATCCTGTATCCGCCCCTGGGAACATGATCAAACAAAGCAGGTGTAGGCAAGGGAATAATACCACAAGTTTTCTCACTGAAAAGTAAGTTGTAAGGCATATCAATATTAGGGTAATCAGCAGCAATAAACTGGTGGTCCTTCATAGCTGCTATATCTAGGTAAGCTTTGGGCAAAGGATGATCATGCTGGCGTATCTGCACATTGAAGTGAGTCACCAGGCGAGTAGCATAAATGCCCCCATGTATTTTACCCTTGAACCTGTTAAGGTGAAGGCAACGTGCCATAATAGCTCCCAAGCTATAAGTGTTGTCGCCATAAAGTGCACGATGCAAAACAGCAGAGTCTGGGGCACTAAGTGAACTCACCTTCTCTCTTGCTAGCAAGCACTTTGCAATAAATAAGGCAAAATAATGCATGGCAGGAAACTGCAAGCTAACGGTAGTGGTGCCGTATACTCCTCTCTCATCTCCCACTGTCAGCGTACGGTAAAAACTTCAAACTCTGAGGGCTTAGGCTCTACCAAATCACCATCATAAGGAAGCATGCATATGTCAAAAAATTCAGTAAGTGGGATCTGGCGGGTTTCAAAATATAAATTAAACTGCACCTCAGGGGGATTATTCCTAGAATGAAAATGAAAGTTTTGCACAAAGGAGTTTGTGAGGAGATGATATTGTTCGCATACAACTGCGATGAAGTCGGTGAGGCCGCCATTAGCAGCATATTGGTTGAACTCTTGAAGAATTGCAGCCCCTGCCATGAACCCATTATGCGGCCACTCGCATGGCCGTAGCTCCGCCAACCTCGGGGTATGGAGATCATTATCAGATGACTCCCTGATAGCCCCCTTGGAGTTCTTCTTGGAAGCAAATTTCCTAAAGGAACTCATCCTTATCATATGATCAAAATTCTAAAAAAATTAGTCCACAAAATTTTTCTCAACAAAACTTCACAAAAATGATAGCTACTACTCATAGGGATGTATAGAGGCCATAGCAAGCATTCAAACTACCTAGAACTCTAAGAATTCAACATGCAAGATCATCTACAGCAGCACCAAGAGTATCTAATTATTCTAAATATAAACCACTAAAACAAAAACTAATTGGACACATGGAGGAGTCACATACCAAGCAACAAATCCCCGAAACAGTTTCAAAAACATAGCTTCGAGCAAAGAGATCGAAATCCACGGTTTCGGGAGCAAGAACACGAGAGAGAGAGAGAGAGAGATAGAGTGATAGTGATTTTTTCTGGGTGAATGGAGTGATGTGGGAAGAAGAAGTAAGTGAGGGGGCCCACGTGGGGACCACAACCCACCAGGGCGCGCCTAGGGGTCCTGGCGCGCCCAGGTGGGTTGTGTCTGGCTGGTGCACCTCCCTTTGATATTATTTGCACCAGAAATTCAGAAATATTCAGAAAAAAATCGTATCAAATTTTCAGAGTATTATGAAAACTTTTATTTTTGGGTCATTTTTACACAGAAAACTCAGAAAACAGACAAAGCATGGCATTTTATTTTATTTAACTAAGAAAAACAGAAAACAGAAGGTAGGGATAGAAGGCAGTGCTCACTAAATTCATCAACTTCTACCTCTAAAAAAGATCCATTAATAAGGTTGATCAAGTCTTATTAACAACCGCTTTAGATTAGCATGAAACCGAAGAACTTTCGTAAATCACTAAGTTACCTCAATGGGGATATGAATGTCCCCCACAATAAGCATTTCATATTTCTTTTTAACAATAGGTAGAGGTAGTTGAAAACTTCCAATAGTGATTGTCGGATATTTTTCAATAACATTAATACCATTCACTTAGAATTGTTTCTTCGGAAAGTGCACCATATACTCATTACAAAAGTGACATTGCTTTTATTGCAATCAATAACAGCCCCTGCAGTATTCAAGAAGGGTCTACCAAGGATAATCGACATGTTGTCGTCCTCGGGCATCTCAAGCATAACAAAGTCAGTCAAAATAGTAACATTAGCAACAACAACGGGCACATCCTCACAAATACTGATAGGTATGGCAGTTGATTTGTCAGCCATTTGCAAAGATATTTTAGTAGGTGTGAGTTTATTCAAATCAATTCTTCTATATAAGGAGAAAGGCATAACACTAACACCAGCTCCCAAATCACATAAAACAGTTTTCACATAGTTTCTTTTAATGGAGCAAGGTATAGTTGGTATTCCCGGATCTGCAAGTTTCTTAGGTACTCCATCTTTAAAAGTATAATTAGCAAGCATAGTGGAGATTTTAGCTTCCGGTATTTTTCTCTTATTGGTGATGATGTATTTCATATACTTTGCATAAGGAGACATTTTTAAGATATCAGTCAAGCGAGTTCGCAAAAAGACTGGCCTAGTCATTTCAGCAAAGCTTTCAAACCCTTCATCATCTTTCTTTTTAGTTGACTTAGGTGGAAAGGGCATAGGTTTTTGAACCCATGGTTCTCTTTCCTTTCCATGTTTTCTAGCAACAAAGTCTCTTTTATCATATCTTTCATTCTTGGGTTGTGGGTTATCAAGATCAACAGCTGGTTCTATCTCAACATCATTGTCTGGTTCTTTATAATTTGGTTGAGTGTCATCATGAACCTCATCATTATCTTTTTCATTATCAGAAGGTGAGTGTTCATTACCAGAGTGAGTTTCGGCATTAGACATAGAAACTTCATTATCATTATCAGGAGGTTTTTCTATTTCAGGTTCACAAGAGGATGGCAAGGTACTATTATTTTTCTTCTTCTTTTTCTTTTTGGAAGGACTGGGTGCGTCAGTGTTAATTCTTTGAAAGTCTTGTTCCATTCTCTTTGGGTGTCCCTCAGGATAAAGTGGTTCCCGAGTCATTTTACCTCCTCTAGTTGCTACTCTAATATGATAGTTTTGATAATAGCAGCAGTAGCAATAATAACGGTAACAGTGATAGCGGTGATATTGTAGCAGTAACGATAGCAGTAGCAACAGTAGTAACTTAGCAAGAACAATATAAGATAAATTCGTAGGCATTGGATCGGTGACTCGTTGGATGACATTCATCATGAGACAGTTATAACCTAGGGCGATACAACACTAGCTCCAGTTCATAAATATAATGTAGGCATGTATTCCGTAAATAGTCATACGTGCTTATGCAAAGAACTTGCATGACATGTTTTGTCCTACCCTCCCGTGGCCGCGGGGTCCTATTGGAAACTAAGGGATATTAATGCCTCCTTTTAATAGAGAACCAGAACAAAGCATTAACACACGGTGAATACATGAACTCCTCAAACTATGGTCATCACCTGGAGTGGACCCTACTGTTGTCACTCCGGGGTTGCCGGATCATAACACCTACTAGGTGACTATAACTTGCAAGATTGGATCTAGAACATGGATATAATGGTGATAACATAAGCGGTTCATATCTGAAATCATGGCACCCGGGCCCAAAGTGACAAGCATTAAGCATGGAAAAGTCGTAGCAACATCAATCTCAGAACATAGTGGAGAAGTCCAAACCCGGGTCAGCAAGATGTATCTCCTACTTGCGAATTTACTCTGTAGAAGAAAAGCCTTACCAGCTGCTATCTGTGTGGCACCCCAGCTTAGAGAAACCGGAATGCCTCGTATTCCAGGCCAGACATCGAGGAGAAGTCTTCTGGAATATGGCACTGCTTAGCATAGAACAAACCAGCTTTCTAGTATTACACGAATATGAATACAAGGTCTCCGATACTACAATGAATAACATCGGCACGGTGACACTACACCATTGTCCGTTGCTCTATGCAAGCAGCAGAACAACTCGAAGCAGCGGAATAACTCTAGTAGCGGAACAACGACGAAGGTGGTGAACTCCACTCCACAGGGACTCTGGCTGGAACGCTTATCCTATCTCGCACGAACGGAAAACACGACAAGCAAGCAATCAAATCCGACATGACCTGCAAGCAGGCATGACACGCCAAGTCAGTACGTTGAATGTACTTGCAAGCTCACACTAACCAGAAGCATTCAAGACAGACAACAGCATGGCAATTACAGGTTAAACAAGAATTATCATGAGATCATCAGAATAACATGGCATGACCAACATAAACATGATACAGCTAGCACAACATGAACATATTAATCCGACAATACTAGCATGCAACATGATGACACTATATGCACCCTTATTCTGCTCGGGTTACCGCATAACCAACACATGCATCACTTACCAATCTCGGACATCACACGATCATCTCAGGACAAAATCAAGCTTGGTATAAACAATACTGTAGTAATCATTAAATGACCACAAGGAGCTTGATATTTACCCACGACTCTCGCACAACATCACAAATATACAATGACTCGGTATCCTCGATACCATCGTGATCCTTACGGCGATCACAATGCGACCAACTCTTGGCCCGTGATCCTTACAGCGATCACAACCCGATCAACACTTGGCCCGTGATCCTTATGGCGATCACAACCCGACCAATAAATGGCCCGTGATACTTACGGGGATCACAACCAACTTATCTCATTGTTATTAAGCACATTATTCTTATTACTGTTGACTCACAGTGCGACCTACTTTCGAACTGGGCCCTTATCTGTGGGCGCGGCTATCGATAGATTTAATATACACTCTGCAGAGGTTAGTACACTGTACCCACACTACGAAACCCATGGCCTCGCACTCCCATTCGGGTGGACCAATGGCGTTCCGACAAAACTGGTCTACTGCCATGACACTCTCCCGGCCACTCCGACGAACTCCCCTCTAGGCTAAGTCATGGGTGGCCCCGTGTCTACCTCAAGACACATCAACGACCACCATCGTGGCCTGTCCAACTCTGGTACCCGGATCCAAAAACTAACTCAACAATGGTCACACAAGGCTTATGTCTGCGTACCTGATCAGGGTAGCGCCCGCGCATAACCTTCCCTCGTTGGAGGCACCGGCGAGAGGCACGACAATAGACCGCATTAGGACCGTCCCATACTGGTAAGCGTGGTTGCACTGGTCAGCATCAATTCAGTGGCACCATGACTTGGGCAACAGTTGTTCAAGTTCAATTTAATCTGGTTAACTTGAATGCAAATATGCTGAGTCATGATAAAATGCATGAACAGGATATCAACATAATCATGAGGGTATCACATAACTATCCATCAAATCAACAATAAATCATATCCACTGAGCATGGCATACTGACTAGCATAACCATCACCAACAGCAACATGTACTACTAGCAAGCATAAACATATGAAAGGAAATACTAGCAGGTAGAACATGACAACAGAGTACAAGACATCATAGCACAAAAGTGAACATGCAAATCTAAACATCACCGGAACAACGATAACCATCTTTTCAACAAGCAAACATTTATTAAATATTCAAGTTGAAAACCATGGCTATTGCATGACTATCATGCAAGTGGGTATTGTGGCTTGCCTGGGAATGAAGAAGGCACCGGGGAGAAGTGCGATGAAGCCGCAGAAAGAATCGACAGAAACAGTTCTCTCTCAGAGGGGGCTGATTAAGGGCAAGGGCATAATGGTCATTTTGAGAGTGGCAAACCATAGCGAAAGCATGACCAACAGAACGGGCTCGACGAAACAAAGAAGTAGGCTTTGGAATCACCTCATTTGGAGTTACGGATAAAAAGATATGAAGTGTTTTCTGCTAGGGACCTATATGCAAAAATAATATTCACAAACAAGTCCCTGAGTGGATAAGGCAGAGGCGCAAAATAGAAATACGTTTTTGGTGGAGGAAAACGTTCTCCGAGGAATATGCTTTCACTTATCCACCTTAGCACCTCGGCTCAATGCATGGGACTTACAGGTGGGGTCGGGGCTGGGCGGGTCCCGCGGGGCGGGGCCCGTCACTTAACCACATGGCAACCAGGGTCAACGCCCTGTGTGGCTGACCAGTTGGCCCGAGGTAGTCGTGGGGCCCACCTGGCCTCGTCTTCTTCCTCCACCCCGCGGTTGCACAGACGCCAGAGGAGGCAGCGCGCTCCGGCGACGACCCCCGGCTGCTCCGACCACCGTTTTTGGCGCACAGGCTATCGGAGAGCTCAGGGCGAAGAGGCGCATCCACCTGGGGGTGGCGCTATCGCCGGGGACCCCGAGGTTGATGAGGATAGGGGCCAAGGCAGAGGGGAGCTACGGATGGAGATGGGCTCATGGCCAAAGTGGTTCCGGCGAGGGGGAAAGGGCAGGGGAATGGGCGCCGGAGTGAGTCGATCTCACTGGTGGTGGCTAGGTGGAGAGGCAGGGGCTGGAGCGCTCGAATTTGAGCGGCAGTCGGCGATGACCATGGCGACGAGGGGAGGGACAGAGAGCTCCTCGATCTCAAACGGGAGGCTAGGGAGGTAGCTAGGAGGTGCAGGAGGCTGCTGGTGTAAAGAAATGGCACTGGGGCGGCCTATATATAGGCGGGGCAAGGGAGGCTGAGCTGGTTGCTGCCGTGCATGCCCGGCCAAGGCACTGGTGATGCTCCTCGATCACGGGGAGGCACGGGAACGTGACGAGGGGGGTGCGGACGAGCCGCGGAGGTCACAGAGAGGAGCAGCGCTCGAGGACACGAGGAGGAAGGAGCCATGGCACGAATAGAGACGATCGGCTAAAGATTTCTCGTGGGCGCACGGCGACGAGCGCTGACGGAGGGGCTGACGGAGGGGGAGAGGGCTCCAGGAGGACGGCGACGACGCGGGGAACACGCTGGACAGGCCCGTGCTCGCTGGTACGCCGAGCAGAGGAAGGGCCCGAGCAAGAAGACATTCTGGGCGCGCTCATGGCATGCCAAAACAGTGGTCACAACGTGCACTTGTGCACACAGTGCCACAAGTGATGCCAAACCATGTCTGGGGTTAGTCCTTCTTGGGTAGGTTTTAACTACGGTGGTAACTTGGTTAAACAGGCTCTGGTTAAACAGTTAGTGAGCTCTGAAGTTTACTGCAGTAAACTTTATCAGCTCAATGTGATCAAAAGGAAATTGCTTGAAGCCAAATAAGTTGTCTGGGGTGTTTAAATATGGAGGGACTATGATCCTGGAGGTTTTGAGGGGAAATGGACCACTATTAATCATAGTTGCTTCACAACTACATATTTGGTCCAGAAATGAAGATCATGATGGCGCACTCACATGTAGTGTCAACTTGAGCTCAAATTGGGCAAGGCTTGATCATTTGGTCAAATGAAAATGCTCAAAAAGTCTCATACCATTTGGCAAAGCCAAACTGGTACTTGCTTCACAAACATCTCCTCTGGATAGAAACTTGGAATAATATTGGTGATCAAATGGATCAATTAAATGATGCCAAAATGGGTGGAGAGATGTGTTTATGGGTATAAGAATGATCTGGTAATTTATCAGGATTTTTGAAGCAATATAAAATATACTTGCTTCACCACCTGAAAATATTGCCAGAAACAAAGATTTGCTCCTGTGCTCACATAGATAATTGGATGGGGCTGCAAATGGGTAGAGGGGATTAATATGAGCACATTAAGGAGTGTGCAAAAGTTCAACTCATTTGGGTACTTCTAGCTAGTACTCCCTTCGCAAAGTCTTTTGTTTGACAGAAACTTTGAAAATTCACTAACGAAGATTGGGCTAGGCAAATAAATTTGAACTTGTGCATGAGGCAATTATTTGGACATATAAACATGCCCAAAAAGGTTGGGAGCCACTAGGAAAAATATAAATGACACTTCCTTCACAAAGTGCCATTCAGGGCAGAATAGAAAAGGGAATATTGGGGAATTATTTTTGAACATGGCAATGAAATTTTTTGCCATATTTGATCAATATATGACCCAAACAATTTATGAGAATTATTTGGGAATTTTTGGAGTGATGGAAATATACGTTGCTTCACAACCTAGGGCAATTTGAGTTATTCCTTTAATGGAAAAGGAATATTACCAATAAAAAGTATATTGGGATTTGGGCTAGGATGGAAATGACAGGGTCTAGGGAAAAATTTGGGAATGACAAGCCACTCTGGAAGCAAAGAAGAGGGCATCTTCTTCAGTTTCCAGACCACAAAGCCACGAAAAAGAAAAACTCAGGCAAAAACCTTGGACAAACGAAAGAAAAAGAAAGGGCCAAAAATCAAGCTGTCACAAACCTTACCCCCTTAAAGAAATCTCATCCTCGAGATTTTGGTTGCTCAGGGAACTAGTATGAATATTCTGACTTAAGGAAACCGTTTCCAACTCGGGTATCCTTTTTTCATTTATTGTTGTTCCCACTAAATTTTATCTGACTGGCCCTGGGGTGGTTTGAATCACTGTATTCTCCTTATGACAGATCTTACCTTGCTTGTTCATGCTTATATAGGCTCCAATTTATTTTTAGATCTGCTGAGTAGCTGAGTGTGATTTAATTATCACGACTGAAATATATGTCCGTCTCACAAATCCAAAAGTGATTTCCGCTGGGTGTGCCACCCGGCACTGACAACCTTTCATGTAATGATGATCAGAATTTTCTAATGAAAACTCAAGCTCTAACTCATTGCATTGGGTTTCTCCACTAAATGCAGGTCCTTTGGGTTCCAAATAGTGAGTTAAAACATAACGGTTTCCTGACAGATTTTGACTCATCGCAGAAGTTTCTGAATCATCTTAACTGGTTCCACTCTCGTGAGTATCGGATACGTACCAAATATTTGATTGTCTCATGTCGCGGCCAGCATAAAGGGTTTGGCCTTTATGATAATATCTACAAACTTGGCTAACGGTGGTTCTGACAGAAATTTTTTGTTCACGACATGCTATCCATGATGATTCATATAAGTGAGGACTCAGGCTTCAAGACTGTTATTCCTCATGCCGATTACTCATGTTGTAGGCATATCCATGTGGATCAATACTAACTTAAACTGTTTGGGGGATCTGCACCATGGGGGTCGTGTACAATTTTCATACCTGCACCACTGGTCTTGCTCCTTCATTATTGTTTTCTTGGTCTGGATCTTTGGCTGAAAGAGCTGGGCCATATTGTTTCTTTGTATGACCATAGGTACTGTTGGTGCAATTTTTCGGCAATCGTAGCTTATCCTCATTTTTCTGACAGGGTAACCCATTAAATGGCAGGTTCAACACCTCTCAAGTTCTGACTGTTGGGAAACAATCATCCGAAACCCTTGCAAGAAATTGGCAAATAATGCAGTAGCCACCAGAACGGTCTTTACAACTCAGATCTGGGACATTACTGAAATAACTCAACCTCGGCTCAAGACGGCCGAAAGCAGCTCAGAGCATGAGACCGGGTCGATAAGAAGAATGTGGCATCTTCCTAAAATAACCAAAAAGCAGCTATATGGCCACTGTCACAAAAAGAAACTCAATAGTTGTACGAGACGGCTGAAAAGCAGCTCAGACTCGTGACAATCGTTGAAGAGAGAAACAAAAATTGGCATCTACCTCGGATAGCTAGAAACAGCTTAGATCACAAGCGTGGTGCCGTCATTGGAGAGAAAGGGGACAAGGGCTCATCAGGATCATTTTCCAGGTTCACGGGTACTTGTATTGAGCTCATTGATGTCGTCAATCCTCATAATCCTTTGTCACACTGTGGTGTATACTGGCTTTTTTCTCGTAATCATCCTCATGTGGTTATCATATCCTCATCCGAGTGACTTGTAAGATCTTGATGGTATGCTCATTGCATATATATGAGGACCTGATTCCGAGACAGACGTGTATGTTGACTGATTCTTGATTCTGACCAAAATGTTGCGGATCTGATTCTTGCGATTCACTACCATATGCTGTCAATTCATAGCGTACTACCTTGTACCAATGTCTTACTGAGGAATATTTGCTAGCTTGTGCTCCAAACTTTCATCGGATAGCTTGCTGAAGAACACTGGGTATCGTGCTTCAGAAGCTTACCCCCTTAAAGACTTTGCTGGAGAAAGACTCAGTACCTTATGCTAGAAGCTTTTGCGGTTGCTTATTGAAGAAGGTAGAGTACCTTGCGCAGAAAATCATCCATGTATCATACTGAGGAAGATAGATGAATCTTGCCTTGGAAACTTCTCTGATATTTTGCAAGGGAAGATTGGGTTGCTTACACCAGAAACTTCTTATTGTGATATGCGGACCGATTTCCACATATACATACCATCTTAATATTTCTGATGTTAATTTCTTGTATGAAACAGGGTTTTACTGGACTATCCTCCTTTCTGAGTATATGCCATATTTTTGTTTGCTTCCAGGTACATCAGGTTCCAAAATCGTCCTCAATAAAAATTAAACTTGTATCTAAGCCATACCTTTGATAATATTCTGTCAACCTTGCACATAATTTATCTTCTTGCTGATTTAATCATTTTGTTGTGATGAGTGCACGCTAACACAAACTTGATACTGACGGTCCATCCATGATTTCTTTTGCATCCAGAGAAGATATTCCAATTTTCATTGCAGTCTACTGATAATTCCATTCTGTTTAGCTGAGTTTCCAAATATATGCAGTTCTTGCTGTCTCTTCGGGTCCGGTGTCGGATGACGAGCAACTTTAATAGGGGAAAAATTTGTAACACCGAAGGCCCAAAGAAAGGAACAATAGAAACGACTAAAACAAAAGCACACAAGCATTCACCTAATATAATTAATCAATCAATCATCACATATTACTGCTACTCACACAATAATATGCATGCACACCTAAGCACACAAATCTCGCAAAACTCCGGTATTGTGGTCTAATATGCTGTGGTGGCATGCACGAAAATTATATCCATCTGTGGAAGGCATTGGCGTAACCAAAGCTACACCAAGCACTGGCTGAACACTGGCTGGATCTGGATGGATACACAGGTGAGGACAGACTTGACGATCAAGTAGCAAGACACAAAAGTCACGACTACCTCATCATCAAGCGTACGAAGGGAATCGTACCCGTACAAAGAATGAAATGACAAGGCAAGATAACAGTGGTAGACTGGGTCTAATGGCATTGCCCTTTTCTGATAACAAAGGTCAGCAAGGTTTGCCAAAAGAACGAGAGGAAGGGCAAGGATGATGATGTGGTCCCATCACACCGAAGAGCAGGCATGATAAGAAGGAGGGCGTAGGTAGTGGATCGGTACCGATACCACCTACACTCACAAGATTAACCGTTAGCAACTAAATTATAATCTATATGCATGCTATGCGACAAACAAATGCAGCAATCAAGTGCAACAAACAAACTGGGGTCTATACTACCGCTTTCTAACGTTAACGTGGTCTAGGGCGTCCTACAGCCAGACCTGCTCTGATACCAAGCCTGTGGCACCCCGACTCAGAGAAACCGTAACGCCCCGTATTCTAGCCCAGAGATCGAGGAGAAGTCTTCTGGAATACGGCACTGCTTAGCATAGAACAAACCAGCTTTCTATTATTACACGAATATGAATACAAGGTCTCTGATATTACAATGAATAACATCAGCACGGCGACACTACGCCATCCTCCGTTGCTCTATGCAAGCAGCAGAACAACTCGAAGCAGCGGAATAACTCTAGCAGTGGAACAACAACGAAGGTGGGAACTCCACTCCGTAGGGACTCTGGCTGGAACGCTTATCCTAGCTTGCACGAACGGAAACCACGACAAGCAAGCAATCAAATCCTGCAAGACCTGCAAGCTGGCATGACACGCTAGGTTAGTACATTGAATGTACTTGCAAGCTCACAATAACCAGAAGCATTCAAGATAGACAACAGCATGGCAATTACAGGTTAAACAGGAATTATCATGAGATCATCAGAATAACATGGCATGAACAACATAAACATGATACAGCTAGCGCAACATGAACATATTAATCCGAAAATACTAGCATGCAACGTGATGACACTATATGCACCACTTATTCTGCTCGGGTTATCGCGTAACCAACACATGCATCACTTACCAATCTTGGACATCACACGATCATCTCAGGACCAATTCAAGCTTGGTATAAACAATACCATAGTAATCATCAAATGACCACAAGGAGCTTGATCTTTACCCACGATTCGCACACAACATCACAAATATACAACGACTCGGTATCCTCGATACCATCGTGATCCTTACGGCGATCACATCCCGACCAACTCTTGGCCCGTGATCCTTACGGCGATCACAACCCGACCAACACTTGCCCATGATCCTTACGGCGATCACAACCCGGCCAATAAATGGCCCGTGATCCTTCCGGCGATCAAAACCAACTTATCTCATTGTTATTAAGCACATTATTCTTATTACTGTTGACTCACGGTGTGACCTACTTTCGAACTAGGCCCTTATCCGCGGGCGCGGCTATCGATAGATTTAATATACACTCTGCAGAGGTCAGTACACTGTACCCACACTACGGAACCCATGGCCTCGCACTCCCATTCGGGTGGACCAATGACATTCCGAAAAAACCGGTCTACTGCCATGACACTCTCCCGGCGACTCCGACTCACTCCCCTCTAAGCTAAGTCATGGGTGGCCCTGTGTCTACCTCAAGACACCTCAACGACCACCATCATGGCCCGTCCCACTCTGGGAACCGGATCCAAAAACTAACTCAACAACCGGCACACAAGGCTTATGCCCGCCTACCTGATCAGGTTAGCGCCCGCGCATAACCTTCCCTCATTGGAGGCACCAGCGAGAGGCATGACAATAGACCGCATTAGGACCTTCCCATACCGGTAAGCGTGGTTGCACTGGTCAGCATCGATTCAGCAGCACCATGACTCAGCCAACAGTTGTTCAAGTTCAATTTAATCCGGTTAACTCGAATGCAAATATGCTGAGCCATGATAAAATGCATGAACATGATATCAGCATAATCATGAGGGTATCACATAACTATCCATCACATCAACAATAAATCATATCCACTGAGCATGGCATACTGACTAGCATAACCATCACCAACATCAAAATGTACTACTAGCAAGCATAAACATATGAAAGGAAATACTAGCAGGTAGAACATGATAACAGAGTACAAGATATCATAGCACAAAAGTGAACATGCAAATCTAAACATCACCAGAACAACGATAACCATCTTTTCAACAAGCAAACATTTATTAAATATTCAAGTTGAAAACCATGGCTACTGCATGACTATCATGCAAGTGGGTATTGTGGCTTGCCTGGGAATGAAGAAGGCACCGGGGAGAAGTGTGGTGAAGCCGCGGAAAGAATCGTCGGAACAGTTCTCTCTCGGAGGGGGCTGATTAAAGGCAAGGGCATAATGGTCATTTTCACAGTGTCAAACCATAGTGAAAGCATGACCAACAGAACGGGCTCGATGAAACAAAGAAGTAGGCTTTGGAATCACCTAATTTGGAGTTACGGATAAAAAGATATGAAGTGTTTTCTACGAGGGACCTATCTGCAAAAAGAATATTCACAAACAAGTCCCTGAGTGGATAATGCAGAGGCGCAAAATATAAATACATTTTCGGTGGAGGAAAACGTACTCCGAGGAATACGCTTTCAATTATCCACCTCAGCACCTCGGGTCAACGCATGAGACTTATAGGTGGGGCGAGGCTGGGCGGGGCCCGTCACTTAACCACGTGGCAACCAGGGTCAACGCCCTATGCGGCTAACCAGTGGGCCCGAGGGAGTTGCCGGGCCCACCTGGCCTCGTCTTCTTCCTCCACCCCGCGGTCGCCCGGATGCCAGAGGAGGCAGCGCGCTCCGGCGACGACCCCCGGCTGCTCCGGCCACCATTTTTGGCGTCGGGGCTACCGAAAAGCTCGGTGCGAAGAGGCGCATCCACCTGGGGGCAGCGCTGTCGCCGGGGACCCCGAGGTTGATGAGGACAGGGGCCAAGGCGGAGGGGAGCTACGGGTGGAGATGGGCTCGTGGCCACAGTGGTTCCGGCGAGGGGGAAAGGGCAGGGGCATGGGCGCCGGAGTGAGTGGATCTCACTGGTGGTGGCTAGGTGGAGAGGCAGGGGCTGGAGCGCTTGAATTTGAGCGGCGGTCGGTGATGACTATGGCGACGAGGGGAGGGACAGAGAGCTCCTCGAGCTCAAACGAGAGGCTGGGGAGGTAGCTAGGAGGTCCAGGAGGCTGCTGGTGTAAAGAAACGGCACCGGGGTGGCCTATATATAGGCGGGGCGAGGGAGGCCGAGCCGGTTGCCGCCGTGCATGCCCGGCCAAGGCACTGGCGACACTCATCTATCACGGGGAGGCACGGGAACGCGACAAGGGGGTGCAGACTAGCCGCAGAGGTCACGGAGACGAGCAACGCTCGAGGACACGAGGAGGAAGGAGCCATGGCGCGAACAGAGACGGTCGGCTACAGATTTCTCATGGGCGCGCGGCGACGAGCACTGACAGAGGGGCTGATGGAGGGGGAGAGGGCTCTAGGAGGACGGCGACGACGCGGGGAACACGCTGGACAGGCCCGTGCTCGCTGGGACGCCGAGCAGAGGAGGGGCCCGAGCAAGAAGACATTTTGGGCGCGCTCATGGCATGCCAAAACGGTGGTCTCCGCATGCACTGGTGCACACAGTGCCACAAGTGATGCCAAACCATGTCTGGGGGTTAGTCCTTCCTAGGTAGGATTTAACTACGGTGGTAACTTGGTTAAACAGGCTCTTGTTAAACAGTTAGTGAGCTCTGTTGTTTACTGCAGTAAACTTTATCAACTCAATGTGATCAAAAGGAAATTGCTTGAAGCCAAATAAGTTGTCTGGGGTGCTTAGATATGGAGGGACTATGATCCTGGAGGTTTTGAGGGGAAATGGACCAATATTAGTAATAGTTGCTTCACAACTGCATATTTGGTACAGAAATGAAGATCATGATGGTGCACTCACATGGAGTGTCAACTTGAGCTCAAATTGGGCGAGGGTTGATTATTTTGTCAAATGAAGATGCTCAAAAAGTCTCATACCATTTGGCAAAGCCAAACTGGTACTTGCTTCACAAACATCTCCTCTAGACAGAAACTTGGAATAATATTGGCGATCAAATGGATCAATGAAATGATTCCAAAATAGGTGGAGTGAAGTTTTATGGGTATAAGAATGATCTGGTAATTTATCAGGATTTTTGAAGCAATATAAAATATACTTGCTTCACAACCTGAAAATATTGCCAGAAACAAAGATTTGCTCTTGTGCTCACGTAGATAATTGGATGGTGCTGCAAATTGGTTGAGGGAATTAATATGAGCACATTAAGGAGTGTGCAGAAGTTCAACTCATTTGGGTACTTCTATCTAGTACTCCCTTCACAAAGTCTTCTGTCTGACAGAAACTTTGAAAATTTACTGAGGAAGATTGGCTAGGCAAGTAAATTTGAACTTGTGCATGAGGCAATTATTTGGACATATAAACATGGCCAAAAAGGTTTGGAGCCACTAGGAAAAATATAAATGGCACTTCCTTCACAAAGTGCCATTCAGGTCAGAATAGAAAAGGGAATATTGGGGAATTATTTTTGTACATGGCAATGAAAAGTTTTGCCATATTTGATCAAGATATGACCCAAACAATTTATGAGAATTATTTGGGAATTTTTGGAGTGATGGAAATATAGGTTGCTTCACAACCTAGTGCAATTTGAGTTATTCCTTTAATGGAAAAGGAATATTACCAATAAAAAGAATATTTGGATTTGGGCTAGGATGGAAATGACAGGTTCTAGGGAAATATTTGGGAATGACAAGCCACTCTGGAAGCAAAGAAGAGGGCATCTTCTTCAGTTTCCAGACCACAAAGCCACGAAAAAGAAAAACTCAGGCAAAAACCTTGGAAAAACAAAAGAAAAAGAAAGGGCCAAAAATCAGGCTGTCACAAACTGCCTCACCTGCAGGATCTCCTGGCGGGTGCTCTGGGACTCAACCCAGGTTTCCTTAATATCCTGGAGAGCCTTGCCGAGTTCAGATGCTTGGTCCAAAGTCTTCTGCTCCAAGGACTTGCACTTAGTAATGGCGTCCTTGAGCTCTTGCTCGACTTCACGCACCCGAGCCTCATGTTTTCGGCGGGTAGTTTGCTCCACCTCTAGCTCCTTCGCCGCCTTGTCAGCGGCTGCCCTGTTCTCCTCGTCCTCTTTTTGGGCTTGGGAAAGCGCGCTCTTGAGGGATTCAACCTCGGCCGTGCCAACTATGATTATAATCATAAAATTCAGTAAGTTAAAAGAATTTATACACATATCACTTCAGGTATGTAAAGTCCCGCATACCTTGCGTTTCGTCAAACCACTTATTGACGCGGTCGAGCTCCTCATCGGCTAATCGAAGCTTCCGATTGAGCTCAGAAACCTCTGCGGCTTGGGTAGTAGCCGCCAACATGGATGCCTGTCTCACACATTAGCATAGTACATTAATCATTTGCTTTGGGATCCTCTATTTGGATTGTTCTAATTCGGACAGAGTCTCAGGGGCTACTGTCTATACATGGGTTCATCCTTTTATATGAAAAACTTGTTAGAGAAATACATCGCATACGTCAAAGCCCGTCAGTAGGCTATTGAAGGCTCCGTTCAGTCCGCTTTTCGCAGACTGAATCTTTTCCATAACCGTACCCATCAGGGTGTGGTGCTCTTCCACGATGGAAGCGCGTTGCAGGGCTTCCTTCAGAGCATGAGTGGCCTCCGGATTAACGGAGGCCACCGATGGAGTTGCTGCTGCTCCCCCCTCCGTCAAAGGGGAACGCTCATCCGAACCCGGGGCCACATTGGTCTCCGAGACAGTGTTCGACAGGGGCCAAAACTGTTGAGACCCTCCACCCTCGGTGGTCATGGGGGTTGATAACCCACAAGTATAGGGGATCGCAACAATTTTTGAGGGTAGAGTATTCAACCCAAATTTATTGATTTGACACGAGGGGAGCCAAAGAATATTCTCAAGCATTAGTAGTTGAGTTGTCAATTCAACCACACCTAGATAACTTAGTATCTGCAGCTAAGTATTTAGTAGCAAAGTAATATAAAAGTATGGTAACAGTATCAAAAGTAACAGTAACAGTTTTGTAGTAATTGTAACAGTGGCAACGGTAAAGTAACTAAGCAAAGAGCAATATGTAAAAAGCTCATAGGCATTGGATCAGTGATGGATAATTATGTCGGATGTGATTCCTCATGTAATAGTTATAACATAGGGTGACACAGAACTAGCTCCAGTTCATCAATGTAATGTAGGCGTGTATTTCGAATATAGTCATACGTGCTTATGGAAAAGAACTTGCATGACATCTTTTGTCCTACCCTCCCGTGGCAGCGGGGTCTTATTGGAAACTAAGGGATATTAAGGCCTCCTTTTTAATAGAGTACCGGACCAAAGCATTAACACTTAGTGAATACATGAACTCCTCAAACTACGGTCATCACTGGTAAGTATCCCGATTATTGTCACTTCGGGGTTAACGGATCATAACACATAATAGGTGACTATAGACTTGCAAGATAGGATCAAGAACTCACATATATTCATGAAAACATAATAGGTTCAGATCTGAAATCATGGCACTTGGGCCCTAGTGACAAGCATTAAGCATAGCAAAGTCATAGCAACATCAATCTCAGAACATAGTGGATACTAGGGATCAAACCCTAACAAAACTAACCTGATTACATGGTAAATCTCATCCAACCCATCACTGTCCAGCAAGCCTACGATGGAATTACTCATGCATGGCGGTGAGCATCATGAAATTGGTGATGGAGGATGGTTGATGATGACGACGGCGTCAGATCCCCCTCTCTAGAGCCTCGAACGGACTCCAGATCAGCCGTCCTGAGAGAGTTTAGGGCTTGGCGGCGGCTCCGTATCGTAAAACGCGATGAATCTTTCTCTCTGATTTTTTTTCTCCACGAACGTGAATATATGGAGTTGACGTCGGTGGAGCTTCAGGAGGCCCACGAGGCAGGGGCACGCCCTGGGGGGGCGCCCCCGACCCTCGTGGAAAGGGTGTGGGCCCCCTGACGTTGATTCTTTTGCCAATATTTTTATTAATTCCAAGAAGTTGCTCCGTGGATTTTCTGGTCATTCCGAGAACTTTTATTTCTCCACAAAAATAACACCATGGCAGTTCAGCTGAAAACAACGTTAGTCCGTGTTAGTTCCATTCAAATCATGCAAGTTAGAGTTCAAAACAAGGGCAAAAGTGTTTGGAAAAGTAGATACGATTGAGACGTATCAACTCCCCCAAGCTTAAACCTTTGCTTGTCCTCAAGCAATTCAGTTGACAAACTGAAAGTGATAAAGAAAACTTTTACAAACTCTGTTTGCTCTTGTTGTTGCAAATATGTAAAGCCAGCATTCAAGTTTTCAACAAAGATTATGAACTAACGATATTCACGAGAACACTTAGGTCTCATGTTTACTCATATCAATGGCATAATCAACTAGCGAGCAATAATAATAAATCTCGGATGACAACATTTTCTCAAAACAATCATAATATGATATAACAAGATGGTATCTTGCTAGCCCTTTCTGAGACCGCAAAACATAACTACAGAGCACCTTTAAAGATCAGGGACTGACTAAACATTGTAATTCATAGTAAAAGAGATCCAGTCATACCCAATATAAATTAATAATAATGCATGCAAATGACAGAGGTGCTCTCCAACAGGTGCTTTTTAATAAGAGGGTGATGACTCAACATAAAAGTAAATAGATAGGCCCTTCGCAGAGGGAAGCAGGGATTTGTAGAGGTGCCAGAGCTCGATTTTGAAATAGAGATAAATAACATTTTGAGCGGTATAATTTCACTGTCAACATAACAACTGAGAGATCTCGATATCTTTCATGCTACACACATTATAGGCGGTTGCCAAACAGAATGGTAAAGTTTTTACTCCCCCTCCACCAACAAGCATCAATCCATGGCTTGCCCGAAATGGGTGCCTCCAACTAACAACAATCCTAGGGGAGTTTTGTTTAATTATTTTGATTTGATTTGATCATGGGACTGGGCATCCCGGTGACCAGCCATTTTCTCGTGAATGAGGAGCGGAGTCCACTCCTCTTGAGAATAACCCACCTAACATGGAAGATATAGACAACCCTAGTTGATACATGAGCTTCTTAAGCATACAAAACAGAATTTCATTTGAAGGTTTGGAGTTTGGCACATACAAATTTACTTGGAACGGCAGGTAGATACCGCATATAGGAAGGTATGGTGGACTCATATGGAATAACTTTGGGGTTTATGGAGTTTGGATGCACAAGCAGTATTCCCACTTAGTACAGGTGAAGGCTAGAAAGAGACTGGGAAGCGACCAACTTAGAGAGCGACAATAGTCATGAACATGCATGAAAATTAATCAACACCGAATGCAAGCATGAGTAGGATATAATCCACCATGAACATAAATATCGTGAAGGCTATGTTGATTTTGTTTCAACTACATGCATGAACATGTGCCAAGTCAAGTCACTCGAATCATTCAAAGGAGGATACCACCCTATCATACCACATCACAACCATTTTAATAGCATGTTGGCATGCAAGTTAAACATTATAAGATCCTAGCTAATTAAGCATGGCATAAGCAACTATACTCTCTAATTGTCATTGCAAACATGTTTATTCATAATAGGCTGAATCAGGAACGATGAACTAATCATATTTACAAAAACAAGAGAGGTCGAGTTCATACCAGCTTCTCTCATCTCAATCAGTCCATCATATATCGTCATTATTGCCTTTCACTTGCACGACCGAACGGAGTGAATAATAATAATAGTGCATGTGCATTGGACTAAGCTGGAATCTGCAAGCATTCAATTCAAGGGAGAAGACAAGGTAATATGGGCTCTCGTTTAAATCTACAATAAAGCATATGAGAGCCACTCAACATTTTCATCATGGTCTTCTCCTCTCGACCCCCAATGAAAAGAAATAAAATAAAACTATTTACACGAGAAATCTCCCAACAAGTAAAAGAAGAACGAGAAATCTTTTTGGGTTTTCTTTTAATTACTACTACAAGCATGCAAAGTAAACTAACTAATATTTTTTTTGGTTTTTCTTAAGGTTTATCAAACACACAAGAATAAAGCAAGAAAAAGAAAATAAACTAGCATGGATAGTACAATGAAAAAGTATGAGCACCGACAACTAGAATGAGTGCGTGAACATGAATGTAATGTCAATGAGAAATACGTACTCCCACAAGCTTAGGATTTTGGCCTAAGTTGGTCTATGCCCATGGATGGCCTTGCGGATATCTGAAGTTGTAACTGGGGTCGTACTGAGATGTGTCATCTGACTGCCACTGGCTGGCGATCTCCTCCGGATCCCACTGATAACAGGATGGTCGATAAGGGTCAAGTGGTGATTCTGGCTCAGGCTCTAGAGCTGATGTCTGGCCCCGGTACGCATAAACGGCCTCCAGCAAGACGAGGTAAGTGCCTGCAGTTAAGTCAAACAAAGAGGGTGCAGGAAGGATAATAGTCTCACTGTGAGTTTTGTGAAATCTCAAACTATACTTAAGCATCTTCTCATCATTTTTAACAATAAACTCATGCGCTACCATGCTCTAGTAATCTAGAAAAGTAGGGGGCAGCAGCTTTTCCTCTTTCTCATAATGCCTAATAGGTATCCTGAAGTGTTTAACAAGGCATGAAGCATGGATACCTCCAAAGATGGGGCCCTTTGTACGGTTCAGACTTAATCGTTTAGTAATAATAGCGCCCATACTAACAGAGTTATCACGAAATAAAGCATGGAACAAAATAATAATATCAAGAACACTAAGGTTTCCACAGTTTCCGAGACCAATTAAGGATCGACTAACAAATATTGCAAAGTAGCGTAAAACAGGAAAATGTATGCTAGTAATTCTTGCATCGGAAACCTTCCTCGTTTCCCCTACAGTAATAGTATCAATAAATCCATCCACATCCTTACGATGTGGTTCCTCTAAGCTGCCCTTGAAGGGTATCTTGCAAACCGGATAAAATTCATATAGTGACATCTCCCTAGCCTCATCATATAAATGAAACTCTACTGAAGGAGGTGATTTCCTAGGATGAAAGTAAATTTTTTGCACGAAAGTATTAGTGAGTAGGAGATACTAATTGAGCTGGTCGTGGAGGAAGTTGGTGAGGCCCGCATTATCAGCCAAAGAATAAAAATCATCATGAATCCCGGCTGCTCTCAAGAAATCATCACAAGGCTATTCAGACGGTCGAACTTCCGTGACGCGAGGGAGATTATTCTTGGGCTTCTTATTCTCCTTACTTTGTTTCTCCTTTGAGCTTTGGCTAGAAGAGCCCCTCAAAAATCTCTTCATCTTTTTTTGAAAATTTCTGAAATTTTTAGTAATTCAAAATAAAAGTGAACCGAACTCAACAAGATTGATAGCAACTACTCCCACAAGTGCCTAGAGGCTATATCATGCATTAGAATTACTTGGGACCATATAAATTTGACATGCAAGCTCAAGAACAGGGTCACCTAGGCAACAAAAATTTGCAATGAATAAAGCACTAGAACAAAAACTAATTAGACCATTGGAGGAGTCACATACCAAAGAACAATCCCCCAAAGCAGTTTTGTGAATGGAGCTTTGAGCAAGGAGATCGAAAATGGCAGCAAAATGAGCTAGAACTCGTGCTTGAGCTAGATAGTGATTTTTTTGGGAGGAAGAAGAAGTGTGTGGGTGCAGGAATAAGTGGAGGGGGCCCACCGTGGGCCCACAAGGCAGGGGGCGCCCCCAGGGGGTAGTGCGCGCCCCTGACCCTCGTGGCCAGGTGCCAGCTCCCCCTGCTGCGTTCTCAGTGCCAGATATTCTCAAATATTCCAGAAAAAAATATATTAAATTTACAGGGCATTTGCAGAACTTTTATTTTTGGGGTATTTTTTATTGCATGGATAATTCAGAAAACAGACAGAAAATACTAATTTTGCTTTATTTATCCTAAATACCAAAAAGTAAAAAGAGGGTACAGAAGGTTGTGCCTTCTAACTTCATCCATCTCATGCTCATCAAAAGGAATCCACTAACATGGTTGATCAAGTCTTGTTAACAAACTCATTCCGAATAACATGGAACAGGAGAAATTTCGAATAACACTAGGTTACCTCAACGGGGATATGCACATCCCCAATAATAAGAATATCATATTTCTTCTTGGCAGTAGGAAGAGGAAATTCAAAACCTCCAATAATGATTGATGGAATTTTTCCAATAGAATTGATACTATGAACTTGAGGTTGTTTCCTCGGAAAGTGTACCGTACGCTCATTACCATTAACATGAAAAGTGACATTGCCTTTGTTGCAATCAATAACAGCCCCTGAAGTGTTCAAAAAGGGTCTACCAAGGATAATCGACATACTATCATCCTCGGGAATATCAAGAATAACAAAGTCCGTAAAGATAGTAATGTTTGCAACTACAACAGGCACATCCTCACAAATACCGACAGGTATAGCAGTTGATTTATCAGCCATTTGCAAAGATATTTTAGTAGGTGTCAACTTATTCAATTCAAGTCTACGATATAGAGAGAGAGGAATAACACTAACACTGGCTCCAAGATCACATAAGGCAGTTTTAACATAGTTTCTTTTAATGGAGCATGGTATAGTTGGTACTCCTGGATCTCCTAGTTTTTTTGGTTTCCACCCTTAAAAGTATAATTAGCAAGCATGGTGGTTATTTCAGCTTCCGGTATCTTTCTTTTATTTGTAATAATATCCTTCATGTATTTAGCATAAGGATTCACTTTAAGCATATCAGTTAAGCGCATACGTAAAAAGATAGGTCTAATCATTTCAGCAAAGCGCTCAAAATCCTCATCATCCTTTTTCTTGGATGGCTTAAGAGGAAAAGGCATGGGTTTCTGAACCCATGGTTCTCTTTCTTTACCGTGCTTCCTAGCAACAAAGTCTCTCTTATCATAACGTTGATTCTTTGATTGTGGGTTATCAAGATCAACAGTAGGTTCAATATCTACATCATTATCGTTGCTAGGTTGAGTGTCAACATAAACATTATCATTAACATTATTACTAGGTTCATGTTCATCACCAGATTGTGTCTCAACATCAGAAATAGAAATATCATTGGGATTCTTAGGTGTGTCTACAACAATTTCATTAGAAGCATGCAAAGTCCTATCATTTTTCTTTTTCTTCTTTTTAGAAGGACTAAGTGCATCTACATTATTTCTCTGAGAATCTTGCTCAATTCTCTTAGGGTGGCCCTTAGGATACAAAGGTTCCTGAGTCATTTTACCCGTTCTAGTTGCTACTCTAACAGCAAAGTCATGTTTATTATTTAATTCATTGAGCAAATCGTTCTGAGCCTTAAGCACTTGTTCTACTTGAGTGTTAACCATAGAAGCATGTTTGCTAATGAGTTTAAGTTCACCTTTAACTCTAGCCATATAATCACTCAATTGTCCAATCATATTAGCATTTTATTTCAATTCTCTACCAAATAAGCATTGAAGTTTTCTTGTCTAGCCATAAAGTCATCAAATTCATCCAAGCATTGACTAGCAAACTTAGTAGACGGGATTTCAACTTTATCATGTCTACAGAGAGAATTTACCTTTACTACATGTGTCGGGTTATCAAGATCATGTGTTTGTTTGATAGGTGGTATATTAAGGCCATGTATTTCTTCAACAGGAGGTAAATTCTTAACATCTTCAGCTTTAATACCTTTCTCTTTCATAGATTTCTCTGCCTCTTGCATATCTTCAGGACTGAGAAATAGAACACCTCTCTTCTTTGGAGTTGGCTTAGGAATCGGCTCAGGAGTTGGCTCAGGAAGTGTCCAGTTATTTTCATTAAGGAACATATTATTCAATAGCAATTCAGCTTGATCGACTGTTCTTTCCTTGAAAAACAACCAGCACAACTATCCAAGTGGTCCTTGGAAGCATCGATTAGTCCATTATAAAAGATATCAAGTATTTCATTTTTCTTAAGAGGATGATCAGGCAAAACATTAAGTAACCGGAGAAGCCTCCCCCAAGCTTGTGGGAGACTCTCTTCTTCAATTTGCACAAAAATATATATTTCCCTCAAGGCAGCTTGTTTCTTATGAGCAGGGAAATATTTAGCAGAGAAGTAATAAATCATATCCCGGGAACTACGCACACAACCAGGATCAAGAGAATTAAACCAAGTTTTAGCATCACCCTTTAATGAGAATGGAAATATCTTAAGGATATAATAGTAGCGAGATTTCTAATCATTCAATTTAGTAAGATGTGCCACAACAGTTTCAGATTCATAGCCATAAAAAGGATCAAATTCAACCAAAGTAATCATCTCAGGATCGACAGAGAAATCATAATCCTTATCAGTAACAAAGATAGGTGAAGTAGCAAAAGTAGAGTCATATTTCATTCTAGCATCTAGAGATTTCTGTTTCAGTCTAGCCAATAACTTCTTAAGATCAGATCTATCATTGCAAGCAATAAAATCTCTACCAGTTTCTTCATCCATAACATAACCCTCAGGAACAACAGGCAATTCATATTTGGGGGGAGAACCTTCATCGTCACTATCATCAATAATATCAGTTTCAAGAATTTCATTCTCTCTACCCCTAGAAAGTTGTTCATCAAGATATGCACCTAATGGCACAGTAGCATCAAGCATAGAAGTAGTTTCATCATAAGTATCATGCACAGTAGAAGTGGCATCATCAATAACATGCGACATATCAGAATTTATAGCAGAAGCAGGTTTAGGTGTCGCAAGCTTAATCATAACAGAAGGAGAATCTAGTGCAGAGCTAGATGGCAGTTCCTTACCTCCCCTCGTAGTTGAGGGATAAATCTTAGTTCAATCATCTTTCAAGTTCCTCATAGTGATCAGCAGATATAAATCCCAAGTGACTCAAAGAATAGAGCAATGCTCCCCGGAATGGCGCCAAAAAATAGTCTTGATAACCCACAAGTATAGGGGATCGCAACAGTTTTCGAGGGTAGAGTATTCAACCCAAATTTATTGATTCGACACAAGGGGAGCCAAAGAATATTCTCAAGTATTAGCAGTTGAGTTGTGAATTCAAACACACCTGGATAACTTAGTATCTGCAGCAAAGTAATATGGAAGTAACAGTAACAACAGCAAAAGTAATAGTAGCAGTTTTGTAGTAATTGTAACAGTGACAACGGTAAAGTAACTAAGCAAAGAGCAATATGTGAAAATCTCGTAGGCATTGGATCAGTGATGGATAATTTGGCGGATGTGATTCCTCATGTAATAATTATAACATAGGGTGACACAAAACTAGCTCCAGTTCATCAATGTAATGTAGGCATGTATTCCGAATATAGTCATACGTGCTTATGGAAAAGAACTTGCATGACATCTTTTGTCCTACCCTCCCGTGGCAGCGGGGTCCTATTGGAAACTAAGGGATATTAAGGCCTCCTTTTAATAGAGTACCGGACCAAAGCATTAACACTTAGTGAATACATGAACTCCTCAAACTACGGTCATCACCGGTAAGTATCCCAATTATTGTCACTTCGGGGTTAACGGATCATAACACATAACAGGTGACTATAGACTTGCAAGATAGGATCAAGAACTCACATATATTCATGAAAACATAATAGGTTAAGATCTGAAATCATGGCACTCAGGCCCTAGTGACAAGCATTAAGCATAGCAAATTCATAGCAACATCAATCTCAGAACATAGTGGATACTAGGGATCAAACCCTAACAAAACTAACTTGATTACATGGTAAATCTCATCCAACCCATCACCGTCCAGCAAGCCTACGATGAAATTACTCATGCACAAGGGTGAGCATCATGAAATTGGTGATGGAGGATGGTTGATGATGACAACAGCATCGGATCCCCCTCTCCGGAGCCCCGAACGGACTCCAGATCAGCCCTCCCGAGAGAGTTTAGGGCTTGGAGGCGGCTCCGTATCGTAAAACGCGATTGTCGGATATCGGGTTCCGGCAAAACCCTTGAGGTTCGAACACTGGGGTGCGCATGAAGATTTCTCCCTACCGAAACACGCCCTCAGCCTCACCGCGATCTCTACGCTAGCTCGATGAACTCATGGCACAAGAGACACAAGGTTTATACAGGTTCGGGCCACCGTTGTGCTGTAATACCCTACTCCTGTGTGTGGTGTGGTGGATTGCCTCTTGGGCTGATGATGAACAGTACAAAGGAAGAACAGCCTCGCGAGGAGAGGTGTTCTTGAGCTGGTGTGGTGTTCTACTTTTCCTGGTTTTGGATCCCCTTCTACTGTGGTGGCTAGCCCTATTTATAGAGACCCTGGTCCTCTCCCCAAATATTGAGCAGGAAGGGATCCAACAACAACCATTTTGAAAGGGGATAGCTTGTACAAGCTATCCTGAGTAAAGGTGGTCTTCGCCTATCAAAGGCGCTGGTGGTGACGCTGTCTTGGGCTTCACGATGACCTTCGTCCCGCCGTCCTGCTGGTCTTGGTCTTGTTGCACCGATATGAAAACCTTTGCTTGATGCCTTGGTACTCCACGCCCGCGCTTGCCTCCTTAACACCATAGAGGAAACGAGGACACTGCGCGGGCTGGCGCCCGCCTGGCCTTCGTCGTCATGGCTTGCGTCATGGGGACCTCGCGAGGTACCCCTTGCCTTGATCTCTCCGCCTCCCTCGCGAGCCTACCTGGCGAGGCTGTGCCTGAGGAGGCCTTGCATCATCCGCCCCGCGAGGCTTGAGTGTTGGCTGATGAAGACGGGTCGTACTGGGCCACTGGTGGAGCCACGCCGCGGGCCGCAGGCAGGCAAGTCTGGGGACCCCCGTTCCCAGAACACCGACAGTAGCCCCCGGGCCCAATGCGCTCTCGGACTTGGCTTAGCGGCGACGCCAAAGGGCAAGTGCGGAGCACCGCGGGCCCCAACATCCTGCGGCCTTGGTCGATGCGTGGCGACTGATTGGACGTGGGCGTCTCCGCTTCCCCATGCCGCCTCAGCAACTTCCCGACTTGACGAGTCCCTGCTGCATGCGAAAAAGGGTCATTATTACCTGCGATCGTGGAGGTCGATGGTTGGTCTTCCTCGGGCTATAAATGGGGAGGGGCGAGAGCCCCCGTCGCCCATCTCTTCCCATTCCGCTTGCTTATCCTCCATTGCTCCTGTTGCTTGCAGCGCCCCCCATGGCGCCTCTGAAGAGGTTTTCGGCCGCGAAGAAGGGGAAGGCTCGCCAGGAAGGGCCCAGCTCTCCTCCACCCAAGCGCGGATGCGGTGGCCCCTGCAAGCACTCTGCGACCCCTACCGTGGCTACTCGCGGTCGCGGCGGTGGCCCTTCGCGTGGTGGTGGCCGCCCATGTCAAGGCAGTCCGGTTGGTGGGGGAAGGCGTGCTGCGGCTGCACGGCCTCCCCGGCCGCGCTTCCACTCGGCGGAGGTGCTGTCGGAGTTCGTCATGTGGTCGGATAACCTGGCCGGCAACTGGCTTCAGCTCCCTCGCTCTGGTTGCAGGTAGATGGCTGCTGCAGCAGGGCCTCCTGGGTCGCAGTGGAGGTCTCCATCACCGGCAACGCAGCCCTAGCCCGAGGCTGGCAGACGTTCGCCCGCGTGCGTGGTCTGGGCAGGCGGTGCACCCTCCATTTCAAGTATGATGGCGACGCGACCCTCTACGTGAGGATGTTTTGAGAAGACGGCCGCCGTGTTGGGTGCTTCCCTGAAGACAACGACGGCGACGAGGTGCTCGGTCTTGGTGATGATCGTAATGAGGGTGAAGGCGAACTTGCTCCCAGCAGCGACCACGGCTCGTCAAGCTACGGTGGCTCTTCCTCCGGTGGAAGCTCCTCCAGCGGCGGCTATGATCAGCCACCACGCCATCATGCCCACCTTGAGGGCGGCAGCGGGTCGTCCCGTCGCCGTGCTTCGGTGAAGCGCGAGGTGAGGTCTGGCTGAGCCCGGGAGGACGCCGTGGATCCCTCCTCACGAACTGTTGTGAGGCGCATGTTGCTTTTGTTTTGTTTTCCTTCTTTCCTGCATCGAGAGAGACAAGTATGGGGCCCCGTGGGGGCGTGCAACAAACTATGATTCCCTAGTTAACATGCTGCATTTATTGTTCCTGTGGTGTGTCATGGCGTCGTTGTTAAGTGTCTGCGTGTAGGAACAACTTAGCTTGGCACGTTTGAAGTAGTTTCCACCACGCGAAGTGCCTGCTTCAGGCCTCGTCGGGCGCCTTAAGAGCTGCAAAAAAAACTCGTTGAGAGACTATCGTTTTCTGAACCTTGGTTGCAAGGGCTGCCTACCATGGCCCGGCGCTTCGTGTCTCAATGCCCGAGGGGCACGGACTGAGAGGGGTGCTCCCATTGCACACTCAAATGAGAGAGCCTCGCGAAAATTAGAAGAAAGAGGCTCGTGAGGGCACCCACACAATCCCCTCGCGAGGCTTGCGAGAGAGAGCTAGTCAGACAAAGAGCTGAAGGCAGAAAATGGAGGCAGGAAGCGGTTAAACAGGACCGGCAAAGAACATCAGAAGCAACTTCTATCAAAGTTCAAACAAGGAAGAGCGAGCCAACTGCAGAAAGCAAATGAAAAGCCGCGTCCGGCACCTAGTCTAGTCTTCGACATCTTCTCACCGACGCGGAGCTAAGTGCTGCCGCTGGGCATGGGAGGGAGCTCCCGAGGCCCAAGGGCGGCACTCCTGAGACTCCGGGGCATGTACATCCTCACTCATTATTACGTTAGAGTGTCATGGGCGATGAGCTTCACAGGCACTGGGCCTTCTTCACAGGCACCGGGCCTTTGTTCGGGCGACGGGCTTCACAGGCACCGGGCCTTCTTCATAGGCACTAGGCCTTTCTTCGGGGGTAGAACTTTCGGAAGTGCTGGATGTTCCAGGCGTTCGGGGTGGGTACCCCATCTTGAGTCTCCAGGCACGCGGCGCTAGGCTTGGAGACATGGGCGACATTGAACGGGCCCTCCCACATGGGTGAGAGCTTGTGCAGCCCTTCCCTGGAGAGCACCCACCTCAAGACGAGGTCACATATCTCGAGCATCCTGGGGCAAATGTTGCGACAGTGATACCGCCGTAGCGCCTGCTAGTACCTTGCCTTCTCCATTTTCATCATCATCGTCATCCTCATGGTATTCTTCTTGAACCACCAACCCACGAGTAGGAGTCTTCTTGGTGAAGTTGTTCTTGTTGGGAAAGGACTTGGCTTTATCTTTTCGGATGAACTTGCCACCATTGTCTTCCCGCTTCTCGTAAGGACAATCCGCAACGAAATGGCTCACATTGCCACAGTTGAAGCAAGTTCTAACTCGTTGCTTGCCCTTGAAGCCACTTGAGTTGTTCTTGTTGAAGTTGGGTCTTGTATTCTTCTTGCTCCAGAATTGTCTTGAAGCAAGAGCCATATGCTCATGATAATCATATTTCGTGTCTTCGGGGTTGCTCTCCTCATCTTCCTCTTCTTCCTCTTCTTTCACACTAACCTTGGCCTTCAAGGCAAGGTTGGGCTTCTTTGCCCTTTGAGAATGGAGCACCGCATTGTCGGTGGTCTTGTCCAAGATGCTCATTGCAACGAACTCATCCAACACTTCACTTGAGGTCATGGAGTGGAAATCCGGTCTTTGATGAATGGCGGAGGACATGGCCTTGTTGTAGGGCATCATGGCCTTGAGGAACTTGCGCTTGATCCAATTGTCATCCGTGTCCTTGCTCCCATGATCTCGGAGTGAGACCACGAGTTTGGTCACTCTTCGAAAGAGCTCACGAGGTTCTTCATCTTATTTCATTGCAAACTCATCGGATTCATCTTGCACCACTTCATAGTTGGAGCGTTGAATGATAGCACTTCCTCGATAGAGAGACACAACGCATTGCCATGCGTCTTTGGCCATGGCATGAGGTAGAAGATGAGGGAGATCTTCGGGAAGGATTGCATCTTGGATGATGAAGAGAGCACTCTCATTGAATTGATTATCCACCACTTCTCTCGGAGTGAAGTTGCTTCGGTCATGTGGATAGAAACCTTCTTCAATGATTCTCCAAAGATTAGTATTCACATGATTTAAATGACGCTTGAAGCGATACACCCAAGAATCAAAATCCTCATTTTTCACAATCTTAGGAGGAGGACCGACGTGATTTAAATGAGTAGAGGGAATCGTTCCTCCATAAATTGGAGGTTCCACATGGGCAAAGATGTCGGTGCCATTTCTACCACTAGTAGAAGGACTCTTTTCACTGTTAGCTTCCCCCTTGTTGGAGATAGCATTCGTTACCTAGTTAGTGGGATCACCCACTTTCATCGGCGAGGTGGACAGTTTAAGTCCTTCAAGAAATTTAGTAAACATGCTTTCAACCTTGGTCATCATGGAGTCTTTCAATGTGTCTAGAGTCACATTGAATTCCTCACGAGAGACTGAGGTTCCCCCATCGGCTGTAGACGAGATAGGATTCACACCGGAGTGCTCCTCCGCACCGTCTGTGGTGTCAACCATACTCTTCGGACGGCAAAGTCCTTAATAAAGAGATGAGGCTCTGATACCAATTGAATGGATCGATATAGTTGACTAGAGGGGGGGTGAATAGGCAACTAACAATTTTTAACTTTTCTTTACCAAATTAAACTTTGCATCAAAGTAGGTTGTCTAGATATGCAACAAGGTGAACAAACTATATGATGCGACAACAACAAGCACACGAGCAAGCAACGGAAACAACACAAGTAAGCTTGCAAAAGTAAAGGTGCGAGATAACCAAGAGTGGAGCCGGTGGAGACAAGGATGTGTTACTGAAGTTCCTTCCTTTTGAGGGGAAGTACGTCTCCGTTAGAGTGGTGTGGAGGCACAATGCTCCCCAAGAAGCCACTAGGGCTACCGTATTCTCCTCACACCCTCACACAATGCGAGATGCCGTGATTCCACTATTGGTGCCCTTGAAGGCGGCGACCGAACCTTTACAAACAAGGTTTGGGCAATCTTCACAACTTAATCGGAGGCTCCCAACAACACCACAAAGCTTCACCACAATAGAGTATGGCTCCGAGGTGACCTCAACCGTCTAGGGTGCTCAAACACCCAAGAGTAACAAGATCTGCTAGGGATAAGTGGGGGGAATCAAATCTCTCTTGGTGGAAGTGTAGATCGAGGCCTTCTCAACTAATCCCGAGCAAATCAACAAGTTTGATTGGCTAGGGAGAGAGATCGGGCGAAAATGGAGCTTGGAGCAACAATGGAGCTTAGAGGTGGAAGAGGTAGTCAACTAGAGGTAGGAGACGCCCATTTTATAGCTATGGAAAAGATCCAACCGTTATCCACATGTCTAGCCCGCAACATGCGGTACTACCGCTCCAGGGACGCGATACTACCGCAAGGCCACGAGGTACTACCGTGGGGGACCATGGTACTTCCGCGGCAGTAGCAGAGGCTAGGACCTGCCTAACTAAGAGCAGTACTCCCGCGAGCGCATTACTACCGCTCCCCCTTGCGGTACTACCGCAAGGCAGGAAAATTCTAGTCTACGAAGAGCGTGGATGAATAAAAATACATCCGTGCCTACTTCCACTGGAAACGAAACAGTGCAAAAATCCGACGCGGTACTACTGCTAAGGCGCGGTACTACCGTAACCCAGCTGAACCAGGCTGCCCGCGGTACTACTGCGCACGAAGCACGGTACTACCGTGGAGGCGCGGATGTAAAAAATTACATCCGCTCCTACTATCGTGACGCAGCGGTACTAGGTATGAGGGCCACGGTACTACGACTCCAATGGAGCAGTACTACCGTGGGCACCCGCGGTACTACCGCGCGGGACGAGCGGTACTACCATGGGGGCGCGGATGTAAAAAATTACATCCGCCCCTACTACCGTACCGAAGCGGCACTAGGCCAGGGAGCCACAATACTAAGACTCCAGAGGAGCGGTACTATCGTGGGCTCCAGCGGTACTACCGCAGGTGCTTGCGGTACTACCGCTCCAGAGAGCAGTACTACCACAAGTTCAGCAGTAGCCGCCAGAAAAAGCACAAAGAGGATAACCGAGGAAAGCTCCAAAGTGCAAGGGAAAGGTGGAGGCAAGGAAGGAAATGTGTACGTGATGATTCCACCCGAACCTTTCCGACACGGACCCCCTCTTAATAGTACGGCTCTCCTATGACTCAAATCCACCAAAAAGAAACGTAGAACAACGTCATCTTCAATAGTCTTCGAGGGGCACCGAATCATCTCGTGCCTAGTGATGAAGCGTCTGAGAAACTCAAGGCACACGATTAGTCCGCAAAAGCATTGTCATCAATCACCAAAACACCTTAGGGATAAATATGCCCTTACAAGGGTCATATTTCATTCTAGCATTCAAAGACTTTTCTTTCAGCTTAGCTAATAATTTCTTAAGATCAGATCTATCATTGCAAGCAAGAAAATCTCTAGCAGTTTCTTCATCCATAACGTAACCCTCAAGCACAACAGGCAATTCATATCTAGGGGGAGAATCTTCATCATCACTTTCATCAATATTATTAGTTTCAATAATTTCATTCTCTCTAGCCCTAGCAAGTTGTTCATCAAGAAATTCACCTAATGGCACAGTAGTATCAAGCATAGAAGTAGTTTCATCATAATTATCATGCATAGCACAAGTGGCATCATCAATAAGATGCGACATATCAGAATTAATAGTAGAAGCAAGTTTAGGTGTCGCAAGTTTACTCAAAACAGATGGTGAATCAAGTGCAGAGCTAGATGGCAGTTCCTTACCTCCCCTCGTAGTTGAGGGAAAAATCTTAGTTCTTTCATCTTTCAAGTTCCTCATAGTAATCAGCAGATATAAATCCCAAGTGACTCAAAGAATAGAGCTATGCTCTCCGGCAACGGCGCCAGAAAATAGTCTTGATAACCCACAAGTATAGGGGATCGCAATAGTTTTTGAGGGTAGAGTATTCAACCCAAATTTATTGATTCGACACAAGGGGAGCCAAAGAATATTCTCAAGTATTAGCAGTTGAATTGTCAATTCAACAACACCTGGATAACTTCGTGTCTGCAGCAAAGTATTTAGTAGCAAAGTAGTATGATAGTAACAGTAACAGTGATAAAAGTAACGGTAGCAGTTGTGTAGTAATTGTAACAGTACCAACGGTAAAGTAAATAAGCGAAGCACAATATGTGAAAAGCTTGTAGGCATTGGATCAGTGATGGATAATTATGTCGGATGCGTTTCCTCATGTAATAGTTATAACATAGGGTGACACAGAACTAGCTCCAGTTCATCAATGTAATGTAGGCATGTATTCCGAATATAGTCATATGTGCTTATGGAAAAGAACTTGCATGACATATTTTGTCCTACCCTCCCGTGGCAGTGGGGTCCTATTGGAAACTAAGGGATATTAAGGCCTCCTTTTAAAAGAGTACCAGACCAAAGCATTAACACTTAGTGAATACATGAACTCCTCAAACTATGGTCATCACCGATAAGTATCCCGATTATTATCACTTCGGGGTTAACGGATCATAACACATAACAGGTGACCATAGACTTGCAAGATAGGATCAAGAACTCACATATATTCATGAAAACATAATAGGTTCAGATATGAAATCATGGCACTCAGGCCCTAGTGACAAGCATTAAGCATAGCAAAGTCAATCTCAGAACAGAGTGGATACTAGGGATCAAACCCTAACAAAACTAACTCGATTACATGGTAAATCTCATCCAACACATCACCGTCCAGCAAGCCTATGATGGAATTACTCACGCATGGCGGTGAGCATCATGAAATTGGTGATGGAGGATGGTTGATGATGACGACGGCGACGGATTCCCCTCTCCGGAGCCCTGAATGGACTCCAAATCAGCCCTCCCGAGAGAGATTAGGGCTTGGCGGCGGCTCCGTATCTTAAAACGCGATGAATCCTTCTCTCTGATTTTTTTTCTCCCAGAACATGAATATATGGAGTTGGAGTTGAGGTTGGTGGAGCACCAGGGGGGCCACGAGGCAGGGGGCGCGCCCCCACCCTCGTGGATAGGGTGTGGGCCCCCTGACATTGATTCTTTCGCCAATATTTTTTATTAATTCCAAAAATAACTTCCGTGGAGTTTCAGGTCATTCCGAGAACTTTTATTTCTGCACAAAAATAACACCATGGCAGTTCTGCTGAAAACAGCTGATACGTCCATTTTGCATCATGCTTTTATATCAATATTTATTGCATTATGGGCTATTATTACACATTATATCTCAATACTTTTGGCTATTCTCTCTTATTTTACAAGGTTTACCATGAAGAGGGGGAATGCCGGCAGCTGGAATTCTGGCTGGAAAAGGAGCAAACATTGGAAACCTATTCTGCACTGCTCCAAAAATCCTGAAACTCTACGAAACCTGTTTTTGAAATTAATAAGAATTATTGAGCGAAAGAAATAAATCAGGGGACCCACACCCTGGCCAGGAGGGTGGGGGCGCGCCCACCCCTACTAGGCGCGCCCCCTGTCTCCTGGGCCCCCTGGTGCCCCCCAGTGTCCATCTTCTGCTATATGAGGGCTTTTACCCTAGAAAAAATCGTGGGCAAGCTTACAGGACGAAACTCCTCCGCCACGAGGAGGAACCTTGGCGGAACCAATCTAGGGCTCCGACAGAGCTGTTTTGCCGGGGACACTTCCCTCCGGGAGGGGGAAATCATCACCATCGTCATCACCAACGATCCTCTCATCGGGAGGGGGTCAATCTCCATCAACATCTTCACCAGCACCATCTCCTCTCAAAACACTAGTTCATCTCTTGTATCCAAACCACAAATTGGTACCTGTGGGTTGCTAGTAGTGTTGATTACTCCTTGTAGTTGATGCTAATTGGTTTACTTGGTGGAAGATCATATGTTCATATCCTTAATGCATATTATTACTCATCTGATTATGAACATGAATATGCTTTGTGAGTAGTTACGTTTGTTCCTAAGGACATCGGTGAAGTCTTGCTATTAGTAGTCATGTGAATTTGGTATTCGTTCGATATTTTGATGAGATGTATGTTGTCTTTTCCTCTAGTGGTGTTATGTGAACATCGACTACATGACACTTCACCATTCTTTGGGCCTAGAGGAAGGCATTGGGAAGTAATAACTAGATGATGGGTTGCTAGAGTGACAGAAGCTTAAACCCTAGTTTATGCGTTGCTTCGTTAGGGGCTGATTTGGATCCATATGTTTAATGTTGTGGTTAGTTTTACCTTAATACTTCCATTGTAGTTGCGGACGCTTGCAATAGGGGTTAATCATAAGTGGGATGCTTGTCCAAGTAAGGGCAGTACCCAAGCACCGGTCCACCCACATATCAAATTATCAAAGTACCGAACGCGAATCATATGAGCATGATGAAAACTAGCTTGACGATAATTCCCATGTGTCCTCGGGAGCTCTTTCCTCATTATAAGAAATTGTCCAGGATTATCCTTTGCTACAAAAGGATTGGGCCACCTTGATGCACTTTATTTACTTTCATTGCTTGTTACTCGTTACAATTTATCTTATCACAAAACTATCTATTACCTACAATTTCAGTGCTTGCAGAGAAAACCTTATTGAAAACCGCTTATCATTTCCATCTGCTCCTCGTTGGGTTCGACACTCTTTTTTTTAGAGAGAAGGCATCGGCCGAGCCCGAGAGAGGGCTCGAACCTAGCCCGGCTTTGAATTAACAAAGCCATCAACCGGCCAGGATTACAAGGAATGACATTACAAAGCAAAGGAAACAAGTGGAGCAAAGATACAAAGTGCTAAGCGGAACGGCACAAAGGCAACAACATACAGTGTTGCGAACGACCACAGCAGTGTCAAACAAGCAACCAAACTAAGGCTACAGGAGGACGACAACTCCGGGCTAGTATTGTGCCGCTGACTGCAACCGCACCGGAAGACAAGAGCAGCACAAGATCTGTCTCTGCTGCCGCAAAGGGCCACAACCCTTTCACCCGGGCTCGACAGGAGCCGCACCGGCGGCCGGCAGAGAGGTTCCACATGAACCCAGACCAGGGCGCCGAGCCACCATAGGGAAACAGCAGAGGCAGACCCACACGCACCAGAAGCTGACCAAGAGCACCGTCGCCGGAAGCCGCAGGACAGGACGTCAGCCGCAAGTCGTCGGACGAAGGCGAAGATCCATGGAGAAGGCCAAAAGGGGCACAGCCAAAGCAGTGATCAGGGATTGGGCAACCGAGACCACGGCGGCCGCCACTGAGAAGAACAGGCTGCCTCACACCGTCACCACGCCACCAGCAGCTCCACCCCACACGAGCAATCCCCGGAAGACGCCTTCAAGAAGGAGCACGGCACCGGATGCCGCCGTCGTCCATGTAGTCTTCACCTATGCTCGAGGGAGGGTGGGAGGGGAGAACCACACCAAAGCCTCCAGGAAGGACCACGACACCGAAGACGTCGCCTTTGGTGAGGCCGCCGCACCGGCCAGGGGTTTCCCCCGGAATCACGCCCAACCACCAGATCCGTCCGTCCAGACCCCCAAGACGGCAACCGAAGCCACCAGGGACTGGAGCAGGCGCAGATCGGAGCAGATCGAGGACGGGGACGGAGCTTCTCCAGGAGCGCAAGACGACCCACGCGGGGGTGCCGCATCGCCAGTGCCCGCCACCCCCTGCCATCCGCACGGCCAGGGAGGCAGCCCATCAGCACCCGCCGGCGCAGCCCGCCTCACCGGCCACGCCGGGCACCACCCATCGGAGCCGCCGCCCCGGACGCCAGGGCCCTCCTCGAAGGCGGAGCCACCAGATTCCCGCCGCCACCTTCATAGGTGTCGCGCAGCCGCGCCGGCGAGCACCTCAGGTGGCGGCGGAGGGAGAGGAGAGCTAGGGGGAGGCGTGGGGGGGATCTAGGGTTTGCCCCCGAGTCGCCTCAGGAGAGGCGACGCGAGGGGAGGGGGGAGTTTTTCTCAGCCACCTTCTTGCTTATCGAAAGGACTACGATAGATTCCCTACACTTGTGGGTCATCAAGACTCTTTTCTGGCGCCATTGTCGGGGAGTGTAGCGTTTTTGGTGAGTGGAACTTGGTAAGGAAACATTTATATAGTGTGCTGAAATTTTCTGTTATTTGTCACTATGGAAACTAATCCTTTGAGGGGCTTGTTCGGGGTATCTTCACCCCGGCCAGAAGATCAAAGAGTTGCTCCTCAACCTACTGAACTTTTTGAAAATATTTACTTTGATATTCCTTCGGGTATGATAGAGAAACTGCTAGCTAATCCATTTGCAGGAGGTGGAACATTGCATCCTGATTTACACCTTATCTTTGTGGATGAAGTTTGTGGATTATTAAAGCTTGCAGGTATTCCCGATGATGTTGTCAAAAGGAAGGTCTTCCCTTTATCTTTGAAGGAAGATGCATTGACATGGTATAGGCTATGTGATGATACGAGATCTTGGTATTATAAACGATTGAAGTTGGAATTTCACCAGAAGTTCTATCCTATGCATCTTGTTCATCGTGATCGTAATTACATATATAATTTCTGGCCTCGCGAAAGAGAAAGCATCACTCAAGTTTGGGGGAGGCTTAAGTCAATGTTATATTCATGCCCCAATCATGAGCTCTCCCGGGAAATGATTATTCAAAAATTTTATGCTCGGCTTTCTCTCAATAATCGCAATCTGCTCGATACTTCCTGTGCTGGTTCTTATATGCTGAAGACTATTGATTTCAAATGGGACTTATTGGAAAGAATTAAACGCAACTCTGAAGATTGGGGTTCCGATGATGGTAAGGAGTCAGGTATGACACCTAAGTTCGATTGTGTTAAATCTTTTATGGATACCAATGCTTTTCGTGGACTTAGCGCTAAGTATGGACTTGACTCTGAGATAGTAGCATCTTTCTATGAATCTTTTGCTACTCGTGTTGATCTCCTTAAAGAGAAGTGGTTTAAATATAATCCTCCCGTTGAACTAAAAGTAGTTGCACCTATTACAGTTGAAGAAAAGACTGTCAACTATAGTGATCCTATTGTTCCTGCTACTTATGTTGAGAAACCTCCTTTTCCTGTTAGGATAAAGGATCATGCTAAAACTTCGACTATTGTTTGTAAGAGTAATACTAGGACTTATACACCTCCCGAGCAAATCAAAGTTGAACCTAGTATTGCTATGATTAAAGATCTCTTGGATGATGATTTAGATGGGCATGCTATTTATTTCTATGGTGAGACTGCTAATATTGCTAGACCAGATACTAAGATACATAGACCTGTCGTAGGCATGCATGTTATTTCTGTTAAAATAGGAGATCATTGTTATCATGGCTTATGTGATATGGGTGCTAGTGCTAGTGCAATACCTGTCACACCCAAGATGCGACCCTATCCTAAATGAACTCGAAGGTCCCACCAAGGATAGAAGCGCATCTTGAAGACGCTTTAGCAAGGTGGATATCATTACATCAACATTACATAATAGATGGGGATACATACAAGAGGCAAACAATGCCACACGAATACAACAATACATCATACATAAAACCAACATCCGACTACGGATGAAACACAAACAGAAGCTCAAACAACATCCACCCTGCTAGCCCAGGCTGCCGACCCGGAACCTATCCCCTGATCGAAGAAGAAGCAGAAGAAGAAACTCCAAGACAAGTAACATCGCTCTCGCGTCATGATCATCGCAAAACCTGTACCTGCAACTGTTGTTGTAGTAATCTGTGAGCCACGAGGACTCAGCAATCCCATTACCATGGGTATCAAGACTAGCAAAGCTTAATGGGAAAGGAAGGGGTAAAGTGGTGAGGTTGCAGCAGCGGCTAAGCATATATGGTGGCTAACATACGCAAATAAGAGCGAGAAGAGAGCAAGCGGAACGGTCGTGAAGCTAGCAATGATCAAGAAGTGATCCTGAACTCCTACTTACGTCACACATAACCCAGAAACCGTGTTCACTTCCCGGACTCCGCCGAAAAGAGACCATCATGGCTACACACACGGTTGATGCGTTTTAATTCAGATCTGGTGTCAATTTATCTACAACCGGACATTAACAAATTCCCATCTACCACATAACCGCGGGCACGGCTCTTGAAAGTTTATACCCTGCAAGGGTGTCCCAACTTAGCCCATGATAAGCTCTCGCGATCAACGAAGGATATTCCTTCTCCCAGGAAGACCCGATCAGTCTCGGAATCCCGGTTTACAAGACATTTCGACAATGGTAAAACAAGACCAGCAAAGCCGCCTGATGCACCGACAATCCCGATAGGAGCTGCACATATCTCGTTCTCAGGGCAACACCGGATAAGTCAAGCTACGAGTAAAACCAGACCTCGAGTTTCCCCGAGGTGGCCCCGCAGGCTGCTCGGTTCAAACCAACACTTAGACAAGCACTGGCCCGGGGGGCTAAAATAAATATGACCCTTGGGTTAATTACTCCCAAGGGAAAGGTAGGTGGTGGTGAGGCAAATGGTAAAACCAAGGTTGGGCCTTGCTGGAGGAGTTTTATTCAAAGCGAACTGTCAAGGGGGTCCCATAAATCACCCGACCGCGTAAGGAACGCAAAATCCGGGAACATAATACCGGTATGACGAAAACTAGGGCGGCAAGAGTGGAACAAAACACCAGGCATAAGGCCGAGCCTTCCACCCTTTACCAAATATATAGATGCATTAATTAAATAAGAGATATTGTGATATCCCAACATAATCATGTCCATCATGGAGCAATCTACAACTTCACCTGCAACTAACAACGCTATAAGAGGGGCTGAGCAGAGCGGTAACATAGCCAAGCAACGGTTTGCTAGGAAGGGTGACAAAGGTTAGAGGCTGACATGGCAAATTGGGAGGCTTGAAGAGCAAATGATAGGTAGCGCAGCAAAGCGATAGAACGAAGCAACTAGCATAGCAATGATAGTAGTGAGATCCAGGGTAGCGGTCATCTTGCCTGAAATCCCGCTAGGAAGAAGAACGAGTCCATGAAGAAGATGAAGCCACGAAGACGAACCAAGCGTAGACGAACGAATCCTCACGATCGCAACGAAACGGGAACTATCGAGAAGAAGCACACAACATGGTAAACACACCACACGTAAACAAGACATGATGCACAACCAAGCATGATGCATGACAAAGCTACATGAAGCTACTCATGGCAAGAGATGATGCATACAAGAACAACACATCAAGGCAAGTTTAAATGAGGCCGAAAACAACATATAACAATTCCGGTAAGTCCTCATATGCAAATTTAGAAAATGGTCCAGAACTGAACAGACATTAAGTTGAAATTGTTAAAAAGCAAGTTAAAATGCACCAAGATGATCTACACGAAATTCTAGTCAAGTTACATATAAAGTTCATTTAGTTCGGAGCTACGGCCTAGAAGATATGAGCAAAACAAGTTAAACATGGAATTGATGCTAAATGCATCCAAACATCAAGCAAACACCTCAAAACAAGGATGAAACATGATAATATGAAACTTCATGCAAAATCAAGTAAGTTTCATATAGAGCACACTCAAAACGGAGCAACGGTTCAACACATACACTCTATACAAGACATAACAACAATCTGTCCAAAACAGCAACTAGGCATCTTGCAAGCATCAAAACAATAAGCTACAGCATTCCAACGTAAGAACAAAAGGCATGGGCATGAATTAAAGGTAAAGCATGACTAAACATGAACACTGAGCTATCTCCAGAAATCACTAGAACATGCTCAAAAGGACATGGCAAGTTTGCAAATAATAACAGTTTCAGACTTGGCAGAAATAACATCAGGTTGCAATGTTTAGAGCTATCAAACAACATGTTACAGGAACTGATCATGGCAAACAAAGGCATGGCATGAATCTACTAATTTCACTAAACAAAAGTCCCTTACTGACCATGAGCCAAAAAGGGTCAGAAGATATGATGGCACCCATGTAAACATGGCAAGTTATATGACAGATTCATACATGGCAGGAACAACAATAAGTAGGCATGTTGGTGAGCTTGTACCACTCACCACAGAGCAATACATGGCATGGCAAGGCAACCAACAGAAAGAAGACATGTTTATGAAGCTAAGCATGGCAAGAGCAAGTTCATAGCATGCTTGGATCACTAACAACAATCATGGCAACATTGAACTTAATGTTAACAGGCTGACAGCAACATTATTTAGCAAGTTGAGAGCAAGATTACAACATGTTACAGCAGGATATAAATGCAACCAAAGGCATGAATGGATAGAGCATGACATGTACAACAAAACATTCTTAGTGAACATCTCCAGATTATGCATAGAATGACTTGTAGTAGCAGGTTTACATAGCAGCAAAATATAACAGAATCAGCCTAGCAAAACAGCAACAGCAAGTACCCTACTAAAAAAGCTCGATGGACTCAGCACACAACTCACAAAAATACATGGATGGCACCTCTGTAAAGATGGCATGACATAGATCAAAACACATGTAGACATCAAGCTCATAGGATGCACACATCAATCATGGCAAAAACGACAAATGGGCATGTTATAACAGTTTCAGTAGGTTAACATCAACTAGCACTCTTGCAACGATGATTAGGGCATCAAGATGAGCTCAAATGAACATGATTCAATGGAATGAAATAAAGTACTCGTTGAGAGGAACAATTCGACATATTACACGCACGAAACGGAGCAGTGTGCAGCAAGTTATGATGTGATGAACATGGCATGATAATGCAAATATTTCGGGGACTTGGACGAAAATTCAACCTCGTAGAACTGGATGGAGCCGTGCGGGATGGAGGGAACCGGGATAGGGCGCGGGCGTTTGGATCGTCTCCCAGTGGATCTGGTCCAGGCGGGATGGATCCGGCCGGAGTGGAACTCCGGCGAGCTACTCCGGTGAGACGGCGAGCCGGGGCGAGGGAGATGGCCGGAGAGGGGGCGGGGCACCGGCGCGGAGGGCGGCGACCGGAGGTGCGGGCGAGGCCGGCGGCGGAAGGCGCGGGCGGCGGACAGGCGCATGGTGGCGGCGCGGTCCGGCGATGGGCGGCGCGCGCGCCGGCGGGCGCGGCCGCGGGAGCTCGGCCTGGCGGCGGCGGAGACCGGGCGCGGGCGCGGAGGAGCTCGGTCCGCGGCGGCGGAGGCCCTCGGGTGGCGCGGCAGAGACGGGAAGGGGACGGGGCACGGCCGGGCGGCCGGCGGCGGCGGTTTCCGGCGAGGCTCGGTCCGGCCAGGGCGGCGCCGGCGGGCGAGCAGGAGGCGGCGGGGAGCGAGCGCTGCGGGCGCGGGTGGACGGGCTCGTCCGGGCCCCGATGGGCTCGGCGGGCCCCAATCTGGGCCGGGAGGGCCGGCGTGGTGGAGACAGTGGCGGGGTGACGTGGCGCGCCCCGATTGGACGAGGGCGGCGGCGGGATTTCTGTCCAGCCGGACCGGACGTGTCCGGCGGCGCGGGGTGGAAGAAGGCTAGGGTTCATCCGCGAATTTTCGGGGGGAGGGCATATTTCTAGGTAGAGGGATCTAGGAGAGTCCAAATGAGGAGCGGTTTTCGGCCACGCGATCGTGATCGGACGACCGAGAGCATGGAAGAGACTTAGATGGGTTTTGGGCCACTTTGGAAGGGTGTTGGGCTGCAAGACAACAGAGGCTTTTGCGGTTATCCGGTTAACCGTTGGAGTACCAAACGACCTCCAAATGGCACGAAACTTGACAGGCGGTCTACCGGTGCTATACCAAGGCCACTTGGCAAACCTCGGGCCATTCCGAGAAAGCTTAACACCCGCTCACAACAAGAGACAAAAGGGGAACGCCGGAGGACATAGGAGTGCCGGATTGCAAAACGGACAACATGGAAAATGCTCGGATGCATGAGACGAACACGTATGCAAAATGAAATGCACATGATGACATGGCAATATGCAACACGCAAGCAAATGACATGGAAGCAACGGCGAATAACTGGCAGACACCTGGCGCATCGAATTCGGGGCGTTACAACACTCCTCCACTAACAAGAGATCTCGTCCCGAGATCTTAGGACCGTGACGGGAGGGAAACGGGATGAGGTGAAAAAAGAACTCAAGAGAAGAAGCAAAGAATCGAGAGCACTCGAGAAGAAGAGACGAACGACGAGAATGACGAGAATCGAAAGCTCACTGAATCAGATAGACTATGAAACCACTCCGGTTAGAACGAGATAGAAACGAATAAGACTGAAAGGATTTAGGCAGCACTCCGGCTGAAACATGGAGGAATAGAACACGAGCTTGAGAGGATGGAATGATACTTGATGAAGACATGACACAAAACCTCCGGAAAGAATTGAAAGAGTTGAAAGAAAGAAAAAAACGGAGAAGAAAGTGACAACTTGTGCCACGAATGAAATTGAAAACACCTTAGAAGAAAGGTTTGAACAGAATTGTTGAGAAAATCAACAACGAAAAGAATAAGCTTGTTGTGGTCTTATAGGTAACCTCTCAAGATCATAAGGTGATAACCAGCCACAAAAGGAAAAGATTGAATAGCTTAGAAGAACGAAGAAATGCAAAACTCCACTTCAAAAGAAAATGAAGAATTGTTTGCACTTCGAGACGCAAGAGGAAAAGATACTTGAACTCCATTAACAAGAATCTTGATGAACTCTTGAGGAATGAATTAAATCATGAAGAACCACCATGAATAACTCCATTGACAAAAGGATGATGAGATAGAATGAAGGATGAAAGAATAAGATGAGCCTTGCGTTGATTTAGATGGGGGGTTCGACGAAATGACCAAGGAAATTTGAACTCTGGAGAAGAAAAGATGAAAACACTTGGAACTAGAATTTATTCAACAAGAACAAACCCCGAAGGAAGGAATTACTTGCTTCGAGGAAATAAGAATAAGATTTATTGTATGCTTATCCTCCACCAATTAAATTGATGTGAAGCAATGGATTTGCATACTACTTATCCTTCTTGATAAGGATTGAGAAGTGACATAACGCAAACTTGAGAATGTCTTCATGAACCACCGGTAGGATTGAAAAGAACGAATGGATTAAAAATGATAATGAAGGAAAAAGAATCTTGAACGAACCACCGTAAGAATTCGAAAATGACTGATGAAAGAGACTGAATCACCGGGAAGAATTAGAAGAACCAATATGCTAGAGGGGATTTAGATGCAAAAAAAACAGAAAGAACTCGAGCTGATTAAAGAACATTTGATCGAAGCGCCGGGATAAATAGAGAATGATAACAGGAATGATGGCCTCCAGTGAAAAGAAATGGAAAAAACAACTCCTGACATACTCCGGATGGATGAAAAGAATATCTGACAAATGGAATAATTCGAGAGGATAGCATGAAGCTTGAACCACGAATCTCTGGGAGAACGGACAAGATTTAAGAGAAATCTTCTTCTTTGGTCTTCAAATGATGACGAGAAACACCACCAAAATTTGTTAAGGCACTCCGGGAGAACGAAAAGCGAAGAGGTTGAGGCAACAATGAAAATGATTTGAAATCAATCTTGGAAAAGTGTCTGACTGATGAAATTCATACTTACGTCAAACTTTGAAAAGGATTTGAGAATAGCTCCGGGAAATCAGAAGAGTCAGGTAAGATCCTGGGAAAAGACCAGTGGGTTAGGGCCCACTAAAAGGAAACATCATTGGAAAGGGATGTTGAAGAGATAGATGATGCACCAGAACAATTGAAATATTTGAATGAGGTGACACCCTCGAATTAATTCGGACACAGACAAATCTCTTAAGATGACTTCTGCACTCCGGAACGATTGAATGGCAAGAGGCGAACGAGCAAAGAAAGCACTTCGAGGAAAAGGATATGATCAACCCGAAAAAACTTGAATTGAATCCACCGGAAAAGAGATGAAGAATGTCAAACGAGACAAAAATTCACGGGTTGAAATAATTGATTGAAGACTGAAGAGGCTTCGCATGAATGAAATTGATGGTCGAAACAGACTCAAACTCCAGGAAGAAGAGGGTGGGAGGGCGGGAAAACAAGGGTAACTAGAAGGGGAGAAACCGATGAAAAACTTGAAGAGAAAAACACCGGTTAAAATTATTGAGGAGAGAAAGCAAAGGCTTCACACGAGTAGGAAGGATACTTGATTATGGACTCCAGTTCCGAGAGGAAGAAGGGTGGGCGGGTGGGAAAATAAAACAACTGAGGATTGATCTCGCAAAAGACAAATAGGTTCAAGTCAACTTGACGAGCAAAGCACCGGATGAAAAGAGATGAGAACCAACGATTGGAAAACCAACTGCGTGATCCTAAAGAAAATTTGGAAGGGAAGAGAAATAATTTAAAACACCTATGTCAAGATTTCTCACCAGAGCGACGAAGGGGCTGAGGAGTAAAAAGAATTCCTACTCTCCGATATAACTAGACGCTGAAAACAGTTTTCTTCTAGACTCAACAACGGCCAAACTACACGATCAATCAAGGGGGCTCCTAAGGTCGGTCGAGGCTCTGATACCAACTTGTCACACCCAAGATGCGACCCTATCCTAAAGGAACTCGAAGGTCCCACCAAGGATAGAAGCACATCTTGAAGACGCTTTAGCAAGGTGGATATCATTACATCAATATTACATAATAGATGGGGATACATACAAGAGGCAAACAATGCCACATGAATACAACAATACATCATACATAAGACCAACATCCGACTACGGATGAAACACAAACAGAAGCTCAAACGACATCCACCCTGCTAGCCCAGGCTGCCGACCCGGAACCTATCCCCTGATTGAAGAAGAAGCAGAAGAAGAAACTCCAAGACAAGTAACATCGCTCTCGCGTCATGATCATCGCAAAACCTGTACCTGCAACTGTTGTTGTAGTAATCTGTGAGCCACGAGGACTTAGAAATCCCATTACCATGGGTATCAAGACTAGCAAAGCTTAATGGGAAAGGAAGGGGTAAAGTGGTGAGGTTGCAGCAGCGGCTAAGCATATATGGTGGCTAACATACGCAAATAAGAGCGAGAAGAGAGCAAGCGGAACGGTCGTGAAGCTAGCAATGATCAAGAAGTGATCCTGAACTCCTACTTACGTCACACATAACCCAGAAACCGTGTTCACTTCCCGGACTCCACCGAAAAGAGACCATCACGGCTACACACACGGTTGATGCGTTTTAATTCGGATATGGTGTCAAGTTATCTACAACCGGACATTAACAAATTCCCATCTACCACATAACCGCGGGCACGGCTCTCGAAAGTTTATACCCTGCAGGGGTGTCCCAACTTAGCCCATGATAAGCTCTCGCGATCAACGAAGGATATTCCTTCTCCCAGGAAGACCCGATCAGTCTCAGAATCCCGGTTTACAAGACATTTCGACAATGGTAAAACAAGACCAGCAAAGCCGCCCGATGCGCCGACAATCCCGATAGGAGCTGCACATATCTCGTTCTCAGGGCAACACCGGATAAGTCAAGCTACGAGTAAAACCAGACCTCGAGTTTCCCCGAGGTGGCCCCGCAGGCTGCTCGGTTCGGACCAACACTTAGACAAGCACTGGCCCGGGGGGGCTAAAATAAAGATGACCCTTGGGTTAATTACTCCCAAGGGAAAGGTAGATGGTGGTGAGGCAAATGGTAAAACCAAGGGTTGGGCCTTGCTGGAGGAGTTTTATTCAAAGCAAACTGTCAAGGGGGTCCCATAAATCACCCGACCGCGTAAGGAACGCAAAATCCGGGAACATAATACCGGTATGATGGAAACTAGGGTGGCAAGAGTGGAACAAAACACCAGGCATAAGGCCGAGCCTTCCACCCTTTACCAAATATATAGATGCATTAATTAAATAAGAGATATTGTGATATCCCAATATAATCCTGTCCATAATGGAGCAATCTTCAACTTCACCTGCAACTAACAATGCTATAAGAGGGGCTGAGCAGAGCGGTAACATAGCCAAGCAACAGTTTGCTAGGAAGCGTGACAAAGGTTAGAGGCTGACATGGCAAATTGGGAGGCTTGAAGAGCAAATGATAGGTAGTGCAGCAAAGCGATAGAACGAAGCAACTAGCATAGCAATGATAGTAGTGAGATCCAGGGTAGCGGTCATCTTGCCTGAAATCCCGCTAGGAAGAAGAACGAGTCCATGAAGAAGATGAAGCCACGAAGACAAACCAAGCGTAGACGAACGAATCCTCACGATCGCAACAAAACGGGAACTATCGAGAAGAAGCACACAACATGGTAAACACACCACATGTAAACAAGACATGATGCACAACCAAGCATGATGCATGACAAAGCTACATGAAGCTACTCATGGCAAGAGATGATGCATACAAGAACAACACATCAAGGCAAGTTTAAATGAGGCCGAGAACAACATATAACAATTCCGGTAAGTCCTCATATGCAAATTTAGAAAATGGTCCAGAACTGAACAAACATTAAGTTGAAATTGTTAAACAGCAAGTTAAAATGGACCAAGATGATCTACACGAAATTCTAGTCAAGTTACATATAAAGTTCATTTAGTTCGGAGCTACGGCCTAGAAGATATGAGCAAAACAAGTTAAACATGGCATTGATGCTAAATGCATCCAAACATCAAGCAAACACCTCAAAACATGGATGCAACATGATAATATGAAACTTCATGCAAAATCAAGTAAGTTTCATATAGAGCACACTCAAAACGGAGCAACGGTTCAACACATACACTCTATACAAGACATAACAACAATCTGTCCAAAACAGCAACTAGGCATCTTGCAAGCATCAAAACAATAAGCTACAGCATCCCAACGTAAGAACAAAAGGCATGGGCATGAATTAAAGGTAAAGCATGACAAAACATGAACACTGAGCTATCTCCAGAAATCACTAGAACATGCTCAAAAGGACATGGCAAGTTTGCAAATAATAACAGTTTCAGACTTGGCAGAAATAACATCAGGTTGCAATGTTTAGAGCTATCAAACAACATGTTACAGGAACTTATCATGGCAAACAAAGGCATGGCATGAATCTACTAATTTCACAGAACAAAAGTCCCTTACTGACCATGAGCCAAAAAGGATCATAAGATATGATGGCACCCACCTAAACATGGCAAGTTATATGACAGATTCATACATGGCAGGAACAACAATAAGTAGGCATGTTGGTGAGCTTGTACCACTCACCACAGAGAAATACATGGCATGGAAAGGCAACCAACAGAAAGAAGACATGTTTATGAAGCTAAGAATGGCAAGAGCAAGTTCATAGCATGCTTGGATCACTAACAACAATCATGGCAACATTGAACTTAATGTTAACAGGCTGACAGCAACATTATTTAGCAAGTTGAGAGCAAAATTACAACATGTTACAGCAGGATATAAATGCAACCAAAGGCATGAATGGATAGAGCATGACATGTACAACAAAACATCCTTAATGAACATCTCCATATTATGCATAGAATGACTTGTAGCAGCAGGTTTACATAGCAACAAAATATAACAGAATCAGCCTAGCAAACAACAACAGCAAGTACCATACTTAACAAGCTCGATGCACTCAGCACACAACTCAAAAAAATACATGGATGGCACCTCTATAAATATGGCAGGACATAGATCAAAACACATGTAGACATCAAGCTCATAGGATGCACACATCAATCATGGCAAAAACGACAAATGGGCATGTTATAACAGTTTCAGCAGGTTAAGATCAACTAGCACTCTTGCAACGATGATTAGGGAATCAAGATGAGCTCAAATGAACATGATTCAATGGAATGATATAAAGTACTCGTTGAGACGAACAGTTTGACATATTATACGCACGAAATGGAGCAGTGTGCAGCAAGTTATGATGTGATGAACATGGCATGATAATGCAAATATTTTGGGGACTTGGATGAAAATTCAACCTCGTAGAACTAGATGGAGCTGTGCGGGATGGAGGGAACCGGGACGGGCCGCGGGCGTTTGGATTGTCTCCCGGTGGATCTGGTCCAGGCGGGATGGATCCGGCCGGAGTGGAACTCCAGCGAGCTACTCCGGCGAGACGGCGAGCTGGGGGCGAGGGAGATGGCCGGAGAGGGGGCGGGGCACCGGCGCGGAGGGCGGCGATCAGAGGCACGGGCAAGGCCGGCGGCGGAAGGCGCGGGCGGCGGACGGACGCACGGCGGCGGCGCGGTCCGGCGACGGGCGGCGCGCGCGCCGGCGGGCGCGGCCGCGGGAGCTCGGCCCGGCGGCAGCGGAGACCGGGCGCGGGCGCGGAGGAGCTCGGTCCGCGGCGGCGGAGGCCCTCGGGTGGCGTGGCAGAGACGGGAAGGGGACGGGGCGCGGCCGGCGGCGGCGGTTGCCGGCGAGGCTCAGTCCGGCCGGGGCGGCGTCGGCGGGCGAGCAGGAGGCGGCGGGGAGCGAGCGTTGCGGGCGCGGGCGGACGGGCTCGTCCGGGCCCCGATGGGCTCGGTGGGCCCCGATCTGGGCCGGGAGGGCCGGCGTGGTGGAGACGGCGGCGGGGTGACGTGGCGCGGCCCGATTGGATGAGGGCGGCGGCGAGATTTCTGTCCGGCCGGACCGGACGTGTCCGGCGGCGCGGGGTGGAAGAAGGCTAGGGTTCATCCGCGAATTTTCGGGGGGAGGGCATATTTATAGGTAGAGGGAGCTAGGAGAGTCCAAATGAGGAGTGGTTTTCGGCCACGCGATCGTGATTAAACGACCGAGAGCATGGAAGAGACTTAGATGGGTTTTGGGCCACTTTGGGAGGGTGTTGGGCTGCAAGACAACAGAGGCTTTTGCGGTTATCCGGTTAACCGTTGGAGTACCAAACGACCTCCAAATGGCACGAAACTTGACAGGCGGTCTACTGGTGCTATACCAAGGCCGCTTGGCAAACCTCGGGCCATTCCGAGAAAGTTTAACACCCGCTCACAACAAGAGACAAAAGGGGAAAGCCGGAGGACATAGGAGTGCCGGATTGCAAAACGGACAACGGGGAAAATGCTCGGATGCATGAGACGAACATGTATGCAAAATGAAATGCACATGATGACATGGAAATATGCAACACGCAAGCAAATGACATGGCAGCAACGGCGAATAACTGGCAGACACCTGGCGCATCGAATCCGGGGCATTACAATACCTTATGACTTATATAAAGAAATTATGCACGACATTGCACCCGTTGAGTTAGAAGACATTGATGTTACCATTAGGCTTGCTAATAGGGATACCATTAAACCAGTTGGGATAGTTAGAGATGTTGAAGTCTTGTGTGGGAAGGTTAAATATCTTGCTGATTTTCTTGTTCTTGGTTCCCCACAAGATGATTTTTGTCCCATTATTTTTGGTAGACCCTTCTTGAATACAGCTAGTGCTAGGATTGATTGTGAAAAGGATAATGTTACAATTGGCATAGGGGGTATGTCTCATGAGTTTAATTTTGCTAAGTTTCCTAGACAACCTCGTGATAGAGAATCACCTAGTAAGGATGAGATTATTGGTCTTGCTTCTATTGTCGTGCCTCCTACTGATCGTTAGAACAATATTTGCTTGACCATGAAAATGACATGTTTATGAAGGAAAGAAGGGAAATAGATGAAGTGTTCCTTAAACAGGAACCTATGCTGAAATACAACCTTCCCGTTGATCCCCCTCCACCCAAGGGTGATCCCGTGTTTGAACTCAAACCATTACCCGATAATCTTAAGTATGCTTATCTTGATGAAAAGAAAATATATCCTGTTATTATTAGTGCTAACCTTTCAGAGCAAGAAGAAGAAAGATTATTGAAAACTCTGAAGAAGCACCGAGCTGCTATTGGATATACTCTGGATGATCTTAAGGGCATTAGTCCCACGTTATGCCAACACAAAATTACAGTGGAGAAAGATGCCAAACCAGTTAGAGATCCTCAATGACGACTGAATCCCAAGATGAAAGAAGTGGTAAGAAAGGAGATACTAAAGCTCCTTGAAGCAGGTATAATTTATCCCGTTGCTAATAGTGAATGGGTAAGCCCTGTCCACTGTGTTCCTAAAAAGGGAGGTATTACCGTTGTTCCTAATGATAAAGATGAATTGATCCCACAAAGAATTATTACAGGTTATAGGATGGTAATTGATTTCCGTAAATTAAATAAAGCTACTAAGAAAGATCATTACCCTTTACCTTTTATTGATCAAATGCTAGAAAGACTATCCAAACACACTCATTTATTCTTTCTAGATGATTATTCTGGTTTCTCTCAAATACCTATGTCAGCGGGGGATCAATCAAAAACTACTTTTACTTGCCCTTTCGGTACTTTTGCTTATAGGCGTATGCTTTTTGGTTTATGTAATTCACCTGCTACCTTTCAAAGATGCATAATGGCTATATTCTCTGACTTTTGTGAAAAGATTTGTGAGGTATTCATGGATGATTTCTTCGTTTATGGATCCCCTTTTGATGATTGCTTGAGCAACCTTGATCGAGTTTTGCAGAGATGCGAAGACACTAGTCTCATCCTGAATTGGGAAAAGTGTCACTTTATGGTTAATGAAGGCATTGTCTTGGGGCATAAGATTTCCGAGAGAGGTATTGAAGTTGATAAAGCCAAAGTTGATGCTATTGAAAAGATGCCATGTCCCAAGAACATAAAAGGTACAAGAAGTTTCCTTGGTCATGCCGAGGAGGTTCATTAAGGACTTTTCTAAGATCTCTAGGCCTCTGACTAATTTATTGCAAAAAGATATTCCTTTTGTCTTTAATGATGATTGTGTAGAAGCATTTGAAATACTTAAGAAAGCTTTGATCACTACCCCTATTGTTCAGCCTCCTGATTGGAATTTACCTTTTGAAATTATGTGTGATGCTAGTGATTATGCTGTAGGTGTTGTTCTAGGGCAAAGAGTTGATAAGAAATTGAATGTTATCCAGTATGCTAGTAAGACTCTTGATACTGCCCAGAGAAATTATGCTACTACTAAAAAAGAGTTCTTAGCAGTTATGTTTGCATGTGATAAGTTTAGACCTTATATTGTTGATTCCAAAGTTACTATTCACACTGATCATGCTGCTATTAAATATCTTATGGAAAAGAAAGATGTTAATCCTAGACTCGTTAGATGGGTTATCTTGCTCCAAGAATTTGATTTGCATATTGTTGATAGAAAGGGAGCTGAGAACCCTGTTGCAGACAACTTGTCTAGGTTAGAGAATGTTCTTTATGACCCACTGCCTATTGACGATAGCTTTCCTGATGAACAATTAGCGGTCGTTAATGCTTCTCGTACTGCTCCTTGGTATGCTGATTATGCTAATTACATTGTTGCTAAATTTATACCTCCTAGTTTCACATACCAGCAAAAGAGAAAGTTCTTTTATGATTTAAGACATTACTTCTGGGATGACCCACACCTTTATAAAGAAGGATAGATGGTGTTATTAGACGTTGTGTACCTGAGCATGAATAGGAACAGATCCTACGCAAGTATCACTCTGAATCCTATGGAGGACACCACGCTGGAGATAGAACTGCACACAAGGTACTACAATATGGTTTTTATTGGCCTACTCTCTTCAAAGATGCTCGTAAGTTTGTCTTATCTTGTGATGAATGTCAAAGAATTGGTAATATTAGTAGACGTCAAGAAATGCCTATGAATTATTCTCTTGTTATTGAACTGTTTGATGTTTGGGGCTTTGATTATATGGGACCTTTTCCTGCCTCTAATGGTTATACACATATTTTAGTTGTTGTTGATTATGTTACTAAGTGGGTAGAAGCTATTCCAACTAGTAGTGCTGATCATAACACTTCTATTAAAATTCTTAAGGAAGTTATTTTTCCAAGGTTTGGAGTTCCTAGATATCTTATGACTGATGGTGGTTCACATTTTATTCATGGTGCTTTCCGTAAGATGCTTGCTAAGTATGATGTTAATCATAGAATCGCATCTCCTTATCATCCGCAGTCTAGTGGTCAAGTAGAGTTGAGCAATAGAGAGCTCAAATTAATTTTGCAAAAGACTGTCAATAGATCTAGAAAGAATTGGTCCAAAAAACTTGATGATGCATTATGGGCCTATAGAACTGCATACAAAAATCCTATGGGTATGTCTCCATATAAGATGGTCTATGGAAAAGCTTGTCATTTACCTCTTGAACTTGAACATAAAGCATACTGGGCTATTAAAGAGCTCAACTATGACTTCAAACTTGCCGGTGAGAAGAGGTTGTTTGATATTAGCTCACTTGATGAATGGAGAACCCAATCCTATGAGAATGCTAAGCTATTCAAAGAAAAAGTCAAACGTTGGCATGACAAAAGGATACAAAAGCGTGAGTTTAACGTAGGTGATTATGTGTTATTATTCAACTCTCATTTAAGATTTTTTGCAGGAAAGCTTCTCTTTAAATGGGAAGGTCCCTACGTTGTCGAGGAGGTCTATCATTCTGGTGCCATAAAAATTAACAACTTCAAAGGCACAAGTCCGAGGTTGGTAAACGGTCAAAGAATTAAACATTATACTTCAGGTAATCCTATCAATCTTGAAACTAATATTATTGAAACCGTAACCCCGGAGGAATACATAAGGGGCACTTTCCAAAACGTTCCAGACTCCAAAAAGGAATAGGTATGTGGTACGGTAAGTAAACCGACTCCAAAACAACTCCAATGGCAATTTTTATTAGTTTTGGAATATTTAAGAATTTTAGGCAGAAAGAAGTAGTCCGAGAGGGACACGGGGCCTCCACGAGAGTGGAGGGCACACCCACCCTTACTGGGCACGCCCCCTGTCTCGTGGACACCTCCTGTGTCTCCTGAACTCCGTTTTCTTGCATGTTACGTATTTTGGTCGGTAAAAATTCATTATATATACTCCCAAAGGTTTTAACCACCGTATCACGCAAATATACTCTGTTTTCGTTTCGAGTTATTTCCGTTGCAGATCTAGAGCACCATGACTTCACCCTCCTCCTCCAACAACAAAGACAAGGATGCTTGACTATTGAAGATAGAGCTGAAAAGAGAAGAACCAGGAGAGATCAACAAGGATGAAGGGATCAAGAAGGCCATGGAGGTTCAAGCTCCGGCGGTGAAATAAGAAGACATCCCTCAACCTTTACCTAACCTCTTTACTCCAACAGAGATTGAAGCTTTCAAGATGATTGAGTTAGCTCGCATACAGAACAAGTATCTCACAGAGGAGAATATTTTGTTGAAGGATCATATCGCCGGACTCAAGGGCATTCGCAAGCTGGAGGAGCTTTTACGCTCGATGTGCGATTATCCACTATCATCATCACCACCTCCATCACCTCCGAGGACATAATCACACGGGTATGGGCACTCCCCTTAGCAACTGCCAAGCTTGGGGGAGGTGCCCCGGTATCGTATCACCATCACACTCCTATCTTTACCGTTTTATTTAGTTCGATCCTTTTAGTAGTATCTTGATCTAGTAGATTGAAGTTTTGATATCAAGTAGTTTTGAGTTTTGCTTTGTGATCTCTTTATGTAATCTAGTTCATGAGTTATCTATAATAAAGATTAGTGTTGAGTCAAGGGCTTTGCTATGTTGCTATGATCTTGAGAAAGTAGAAAGAATAAAAGAGTTCATATTGATCTTATGGTTAGTGATGACTTCACACATAGAAAGTATGAGGCATAGAAGTTGTTGAGAGTTGATAAACGTAGTTTTGGTCATCGTTGCAATTAATAGGAAGTGATAAGGAAAGAGAGGTTCACATACAAATATATTATCTTGGACATCTTTTATGATTGGGAGCGCTCATTAAGTATGACATGCTAAAAGAGTTGACGTTGGACAATGAAGACAATGTAATAGTTTATGTTTTCTCACATCTCAGTTAAAGTATATTGTCATTGACCTTCCAAACATGTTGAGCTTGCCTTTCCCCCTCATGCTAGCCAAATTCCTTGCACCAAGTAGAGATACTACGTGTGCTTCCAAGAATCCTTAAACCCAGTTTTGCCATGACAGTCCACCATACCTACCTATGGATTAAGTAAGATCCTTCAAGTAAGTTGTCATGTTGCAGGCAATAAAAATTTCTATCTAAATATGTATGACTTATTAGTGCAGAGAAAATAAGCTTTGTACGATCTTGTTGTGGAAGCAATAAAAGTGACGGACTGCATAATAAAGGTCCACATACAAGGGGCAATATAAAGTGACATTCTTTTGCATTAAGATTTCATGCATCCAACCCTAAACGCACATGACAACCTCTGCTTCCCTCTGCGAAGGGCCTATCTTTTACTTTATGTTTTTATTTTATGCTTGAGTCAAGGTGATCCTCACCTTTCCCTTTTTCAATTTATCCTTTGGCAAGCTCCTCGTGTTTGAAAGATCATGACATATATATATATATATCCAATTGGATGTAAGTTAGCATGGATTATTATTGTTGACATCACCTAAAGGTGAATACGTTGGGACGCAACACTATAAGCCCCTATCTTTCTCAGTGTCCGGCTGAAACTCCATAACCACAAGTATTGCGTGAGTGTTAGCAATTGTAGAAGACTACATGATAGTTGAGTATGTGGACTTGCTGAAAATCTCTATTCTTGACTCTTTCTGATGTTATGATAAATTGCAATTGCTTCAATGACTGAGATTATAGTTTGTTAGTTCTCAATGAAGTTTCTGAACCATGCTTGACATTGTGAATTGATCGTTACTTGAGCATAAGAAATTACATGATAAAATCTATATATGTTGCTATTATAAGAATGATCATGATGCCCTCATATCCGTATTTTATTTTTATCGAAACCTCTATCTCTAAACATGTGGACATATTTTTTCGATATCGGCTTCTGCTTGAGGACAAGCAAGGTCTAAGCTTGGGGGAGTTGATACGTCCATTTTGCATCATGCTTTTATATAAATATTTATTGCCTTATGGGCTGTTATTACACATTATATCTCAATACTTATGGCTATTCTCTCTTATTTTACAAGGTTTACCATGAAGAGGGGGAATGCCGACAGCTGGAATTCTGGCTGGAAAAGGAGCAAACATTGGAAACCTATTCTGCACTGCTCCAAAAATCCTGAAACTCCAAGAAACCTGTTTTTGGAATTAATAAGAATTATTGAGCGGAAGAAATACATCAGGGGGCACACACCCTGGCCAGGAGGGTGGGGGCGCGCACACCCCTACTGGGCGCGCCCCCTATCTCCTGGGCCCCCTGGTGCCCCCTCGGTGTCCATCTTCTGCTATATGAGGGCTTTTACCCTGGAAAAAATCGTGGGCAAGCTTACGGGATGAAACTCCACCGCCACGAGGCGGAACCTTGGCGGAACCAATCTAGGGCTCTGACAGAGCTGTTTTGTCGGGGACACTTTCCTCCGGGAGGGGGAAATCATCACCATCGTCATCACCAACGATCCTCTCATCGGGAGGGGGTCAATCTCCATCAACATCTTCACCAGCACCACCTCCTCTCAAAACCCTAGTTCTGTTGGGGAACATTGCAGAAAATTAAAATTTTTCCTACGGTTTCACCAAGATCCATCTATGAGTTCATCTAAGCAATGAGTCAAGGGAGTGAGTTTGCATCTACATACCACTTGTAGATCGGGTGCGGAAGCGTTCAATGGGATGGTGATGATGGAGTCGTACTCGCCGTGATTCGGATCACCGATGACCAAGTGCTGAACGGACAGCACCTCCGCGTTCAACACACGTACGGGACGGACGACATCTCCTCCGTCTTGATCCAGCAAGGAGGAAGGAGAGGTTGAGGAAGATTGCTCCAACGGCAGCACGACGGCGTGGTGTTGTTGGTGCAGCAGTACTCTGACAGGGCTTCGCCAAGCACGTACGGAGGAGGAGAGGTGTTGGGGAGGGGAGGGGCTGCGCCTTGAGTTGTGTTCAGCAGCCCTCCCCTCACCCCTCTATTTATAGGGGAAGGGGCAAGGGGGGCCGACCCCTCTAGATGGGATATAGAGGGGGGCGGCGGCCAGGGAGGGGAGGCTTGCCCCCCAAGCAAGGGGGGCGCCCCCCTTAGGGTTTTCCCCCCCAACCCTAGGCGCATGGGCCCAAGGTGGGGGACGCGCCCAGCCCTCCAGGGGCTGGCTCCCTGCCCCTTGCGGCCCATGTGGCCCTCCGGGAGGGGTGGCCCCTCCCGGTGGACCCCCGGAGCCCCTCCGGCGGCCCCGGTACAATACCGATATGCCCCCGAAACTTTCCGGTGTCCGCATGACAACTTCCCATATATAAAACTTCACCTCTGGACCATTCCGGAACTCCTCGTGGTGTCCGGGATCTCATCCGGGACTTTGAACAACATTCGGTAATCACATACAAGTCTTCCTAATAACCCTAGCGTCACCGAACCTTAAGTGTGTAGACCCTACGGGTTCGGGAGACATGCAGACATGACCGAGACGACTCTCCGGTCAATAACCAACAGCGGGATCTGGATACCCATGTTGGCTCCCACATGCTCCTCGATGATGTCATCGGATGAACCACGATGTCTAGGATTCGATCAAACCCCGTATACAATTCCATTTGTCAATCGGTACGTTACTTGCCCGAGACTCGATCGTCGGTATCCCAATACCTTGTTCAGTCTCGTTGCCGGCAAGTCACTTTACTTGTACCGTAATGCATGATCCCGTGACTAACCACTTAGTCACTTTGAGCTCATTATGATGATGCATTACCAAGTGGGCCCAGAGATACCTCTCCGTCATACGGAGTGACAAATCCTAGTCTCGATCCGTGTCAACCCAACAGACACTTTCGGAGATACCTGTAGTGCACCTTTATAATCACCCAGTTACGTTGTGAAGTTTGGTACACCCAAAGCACTCTTACGGTATCTGGGAGTTACACGATCTCATGGTCTAAGGAAGAGATACTTGACATTGAAAAAGCTCTAGCAAACGAACTACACAATCTTGTGCTATGCTTAGGATTGGGTCTTGTCCATCACATCATTCTCCTAATGACGTGATCCCGTTATCAACGACATCCAATGTCCATAGCCAGGAAATCATGACTATCAGTTGATCACAATGAGCTAGTCAACTAGAGGCTCACTAGGGACATATTGTGGTCTATGTATTCACACGTGTATTACGATTTCCGGATAATACAGTTATAGCATGAATAAAAGACTATTATCGTGAACAAAGAAATATAATAATAACACTTTTATTATTGCCTCTAGGGCATATTCCAACAGTCTCCCACTTGCACTAGAGTCAATAATCTAGTTACATTGTGATGAATCGAACACCCATAGAGTTCTGGTGTTGGTCATGTTTTGCTCGCGAGAGAGGTTTAGTCAACGGATCTGCGACATTCAGATCCGTATGTACTTTGCAAATATCTATGTCTCCATCTTGAACATTTTCACGGATGGAGTTGAAACGACGCTTGATGTGCCTGGTCTTCTTGTGAAATCTGGGCTCCTTCGCAAGGGCAATAGCTCCAGTATTGTCACAGAAAAGTTTGATCAGCCCCGATGCATTGGGTATGACTCCTAGGTCGGTGATGAACTCCTTCACCCAAATAGCTTCATGCGCTACCTCCGAGGCTGCCATGTACTCCGCTTCACATGTAGATCCCGCCACTACGCTCTGCTTGCAGCTGCACCAGCTTACTGCTCCACCATTCAACATATACACGTATCCGGTTTGTGACTTAGAGTCATCCAGATCTGTGTCGAAGCTAGCGTCGACGTAACCCTTTACGATGAGCTCTTCGTCACCTCCATAAACGAGAAACATGTCCTTTGTCCTTTTCAGGTACTTCAGGATATTCTTGACCGATGTCCAGTGTTCCTTGCCGGGATTACTTTGGTACCTTCCTACCAAACTTATGGCAAGGTTTACATCAGGTCTGGTACACAGCATGGCATACATAATAGATCCTATGGCTGAAGCATAGGGGATGACACTCATCTCTTATTTATCTTTTGCCATGGTCGGGCATTGAGCCGAGCTCAATCTCACACCTTGCAATACAGGCAAGAACCCCTTCTTGGACTGATCCATTTTGAACTTCTTCAAAATCTTATCAAGGTATGTGCTTTGTGAAAGACCTATGAGGCGTCTCGATCTATCTCTATAGATCTTGATGCCTAATATATAAGCAGCTTCTCCAAGGTCCTTCATTGAAAAACACTTATTCAAGTAGGCCTTAATGCTGTCCAAAAGTTCTATATCATTTCCCATCAAGAGTATGTCATCTACATATAATATGAGAAATGCTACAGAGCTCCCACTCACTTTCTTGTAAACGCAGGCTTCTCCATAAGTCTGCATAAACCCAAACGCTTTGATCATCTCATCAAAGCGAATGTTCCAACTCCGAGATGCTTGCACCAGCCCATAAATGGATCGCTGGAGCTTGCATAGTTTGTTAGCATTCTTAGGATCGACAAAACCCTCCGGCTGCATCATATACAGTTCTTCCTTAAGATGCCCGTTAAGGAATGCCGTTTTGACGTCCATCTGCCATATCTCATAATCATAGTATGCGGCAATTGCTAACATGATTCGAACGGACTTCAGCTTCGCTACGGGAGAGAATGTCTCGTCGTAGTCAATCCCTTGAACTTGTCGATAACCCTTAGCGACAAGTCGAGCTTTATAGACGGTAACATTACCATCCGCGTCCGTCTTCTTCTTAAAGATCCATTTGTTTTCTATCGCTCGCCGATCATCGGGCAAGTCTGTCAAAGTCCATACTTTGTTTTCATACATGGATTCTATCTCGGATTTCATGGCTTCAAGCCATTTGTTGGAATCTGGGCCTGCCATCGCTTCTTCATAGTTCGAAGGTTCACCGTTGTCTAACAACATGATTTCCAGGACAGGGTTGCCGTACCACTCTGGTGCGGAACATGTCCTTGTGGACCTATGAAGTTCAGTAGCAACTTGATCCGAAGTACCTTGATCATCATCATTGTTTTCCTCTTCAGTAGGTGTAGGCATCACAGAAACATTTTCCTGAGCTGCACTACTATCCCGTTCAAGAGGTAGTACTTCATCGAGTTCTACTTTCCTCCCACTTACTTCTTTCGAGAGAAACTCTTTCTCCAGAAAGGATCCGTTCTTGGCAACAAAGATCTTGCCCTCGGATCTTAAGTAGAAGGTATACCCAACAGTTTCCTTAGGGTATCCTATGAAGACGCATTTTTTCGACTTGGGTTCGAGCTTTTCAGGTTGAAGTTTCTTGACATAAGCATCGCATCCCCAAACTTTTAGAAACGACAGCTTAGGTTTCTTCCCAAACCATAATTCATACGGTGTCGTCTCAACGGATTTAGACGGTACCCTATTTAAAGTGAATGTAGCTGTCTCTAGAGCGTATCCCCAAAATGATAGCGGTAAATCGGTAAGAGACATCATAGACCGCACCATATCTAATAGAGTGCGATTACGACGTTCGGACACACCGTTACGCTGAGGTGTTCCAGGCGGCGTGAGTTGTGAAACGATTCCACATTTCCTTAAGTGTGTACCAAATTCGTGACTTAAGTATTCTCCTCCACGATCTGATCGTAGGAACTTTATCTTTCGGTCACGTTGATTCTCTACCTCATTCTGAAATTCCTTGAACTTTTCAAAGGTCTCAGACTTGTGTTTCATTAAGTAGACATACCCATATCTACTCAAGTCATCAGTGAGAGTGAGAACATAACGATATCCTCCGCGAGCCTCAACGCTCATTGGACCACACACATCGGTATGTATGATTTCCAACAAGTTGGTTGCTCGCTCCATTGTTCCGGAGAACGGAGTCTTGGTCATCTTGCCCATGAGGCATGGTTCGCATGTGTCAAATGATTCATAATCTAGAGACTCCAAAAGTCCATCAGCATGGAGCTTCTTCATGCGCTTGACACCAATGTGACCAAGGCGGCAGTGCCACAAGTATGTGGGACTATCGTTATCAACTTTACATCTTTTGGTATTCACGCTATGAATATGTGTAACATTACGCTCGAGATTCTTTAAGAATAAACCATTGACCATCGGAGCATGACCATAAAACATATCTCTCATATAAATAGAACAACCATTATTCTCGAATTTAAATGAGTAGCCATCTCATATTAAATGAGATCCTGATACAATGTTCATGCTCAAACTTGGCACTAAATAACAATTATTAAGGTTCAAAACTAATCCCGTAGGTAAATGTAGAGGTAGCGTGCCGACGGCGATCACATCGACTCTGGAACCATTCCCGACGCGCATCATCACCTCGTCCTTCGCCAGTCTCCGTTTATTCCGCAGCTCCTGCTGTGAGTTACAAATATGAGTAACGGCACCGGTATCAAATACCCAGGAGTTACTACGAGTACTGGTAAGGTACACATCAATTACATGTATATCAAATATACCTTTGGTGTTGCCGGCCTTCTTATCCGCTAAGTATTTGGGGCAGTTCCGCTTCCAGTGACCCTTCCCTTTGCAATAAAAGCACTCAGTCTCAGGCTTGGGTCCATTCTTTGACTTCTTCCCGGTAACTGGCTTACCGGGCGCGGCAACATCCTTGCCGTCCTTCTTGAAGTTCTTCTTGTCCTTGCCCTTCTTGAACTTAGTGGTCTTATTGACCATCAACACTTGATGTTCCTTTTTGATTTCAGCCTCTGCTGACTTCAGCATTGAGAACACTTCAGGAATGGTCTTCACCATCCCCTGCATGTTGTAGTTCATCACGAAGCTCTTGTAGCTTGGTGGGAGAGACTGGAGGATTCTGTCAATGACCGCCTCATCAGGGAGGTTAATGTTCAGCTGAGTCAGGCAGTTGTGCAACCCAGACATCTTGAGTATGTGCTCACTGACAGAACTATTTTCCTCCATCTTACAACTATAAAACTTGTCGGAGACATCATATCTCTCGACCCGGGCATGAGCTTGGAAAACAAGTTTCAGCTCTTCGAACATCTCATATGCTCTGTGATGCTCAAAACGCTTTTGGAGCCCCGGTTCTAAGCTGTAAAGCATGCCGCACTGAACGAGGGAGTAATCATCAGCACGAGTCTGCCAAGCATTCATAATGTCTTGGTTCTCTGGGACGGGAGCGTCACCTAGCGGTCCTTCTAGGACATATTGTTTCCTGGCAGCTATGAGGATGATCCTCAGGTTCCGGACCCAGTCCGTATAGTTGCCGCCATCATCTTTCAACTTGGTTTTCTCTAGGAACGCGTTGAAGTTCATGTTGACATGAGCGTTGGCCATTTGATCTACAAGACATATTTGCAAAGGTTTTAGACTAAGTTCATGATAATTAAGTTCATCTAATCAAATTATTATAATGAACTCCCACTCAGATTAGACATCCCTCTAGTCATCTAAGTGTTACACGATCCGAGTCGACTAGGCCGTGTCCGATCATCACGTGAGACGGACTAGTCATCATCGGTGAACATTCTCATGTTGATCGTATCTTCCATACGACTCGTGTTCGACCTTTCGGTCTCCGTGTTCTGAGGCCATGTCTGTACATGCTAGGCTCGTCAAGTTAACCCTAAGTGTTTCGCGTTTGTAAATTTGTCTTACACCCGTTGTATGTGAACGTAAGAATCCATCACACCCGATCATCACGTGGTGCTTAGAAGCGACAAACTTTAGCAACGGTGCACAGTTAGGGGAGAACACTTCTTGAAATTGTGTAAGGGATCATCTTATTTACTACCGTCGTTCTAAGTAAACAAGATGCATAAACATAATAAACATCACATGCAATTATATAGTAGTGACATGATATGGCCAATATCATATAGCTCCATTGATCTCCATCTTCGGGGCTCCATGATCATCTTGTCACCGGCATGACACCATGATCTCCATCATCGTGTCTTCATGAAGTTGTCACGCCAACGACTACTTCTACTTCTATGGCTAACGCGTTTAGCAATAAAGTAAAGTAAGTTACATGGCGTTCTTCAATGACACGCAGGTCATACAAAAAATAAAGACAACTCCTATGGCTCCTATTGGTTGTCATACTCATCGACATGCAAGTCGTGATTCCTATTACAAGAACATGATCTCATACATCACAATATATCATTCGTCATTCATCACAACTTCTGGCCATATCACATCACATGACAATTGGTACAAAAACAAGTTAGACGTCCTCTAATTGTTGTTGCATCTTTTACGTGGCTGCAGTTGGGTTCTAGCAAGAACGCTTTCTTACCTACGAATAACCACAATGTGATTTTTGTCAACTTCTATTTACCCTTCATAAGGACCCTTTTCATCGAATCCGCTCCAACTAAAGTGGGAGAGACAGACACCCGCCAGCCACCTTATGCAACTAGTGCATGTCAGTCGATGGAACCGGTCTCACATAAGCGTATGTGTAAGGTTGGTCCGGGCCGCTTCATCCCACAATACCGCTGAAGCAAGATAAGACTAGTAGCGGCAAGCAAGTTGACAAGATCTACGCCCACAACTAAATTGTGTTCTACTCGTGCAATAGAGAACTACGCATAGACCTAGCTCTGATACCACTGTTGGGGAACGTTGCAGAAAATTAAAAATTTTCCTACGGTTTCACCAAGATCCATCTATGAGTTCATCTAAGCAATGAGTCAAGGGAGTGAGTTTGCATCTACATACCACTTGTAGATCGGGTGCGGAAGTGTTCAATGGGATGGTGATGATGGAGTCGTACTCGCCGTGATTCGGATCACCGATGACCAAGTGCTGAACGGACAGCACCTCCGCGTTCAACACACGTACGGGACGGACGACGTCTCCTCCATCTTGATCCAGCAAGGAGGAAGGAGAGGTTGAGGAAGATTGCTCCAACGGCAGCACGACGGCGTGGTGTTGTTGGTGGAGCAGTACTCCGACAGGGCTTCGCCAAGCACGTACGGAGGAGGAGAGGTGTTGGGGAGGGGAGGGGCTGCGCCTTGAGTTGTATTCAGCAGCCCTCCCCTCACCCCTCTATTTATAGGGGAAGGGGCAAGGGGGGCCGACCCCTCTAGACGGGATCTAGAGGGGGGGGCGGCCAGGGAGGGGAGGCTTGCCCCCCAAGCAAGGGGGGCGCCCCCTTAGGGTTTTTCCCCCCAACCCTAGGCGCATGGGCCCAAGGTGGGGGGGCGTGCCCAGCCCTCCAGGGGCTGGCTCCCTGCCCCTTGCGGCCCATGTGGCCCTCCGGGAGGGGTGGCCCCTCCCGGTGGACCCCCGGAACCCCTTCGGTGGCCCCAATACAATACCGATATGCCCCCGAAACTTTCCGGTGTCCGCATGACAACTTCCCATATATAAAACTTCACCTCCGGACCATTCCAGAACTCCTCGTGACATCCGGGATCTCATCCGGGACTCCGAACAACATTCGGTAATCACATACAAGTCTTCCTAATAACCCTAGCGTCACCGAACCTTAAGTGTGTAGACCCTACGGGTTCGGGAGACATGTAGACATGACCGAGACGACTCTCCGGTCAATAACCAACAGCGGGATCTGGATACCCATGTTGGCTCCCACATGCTCCTTGATGATGTCATCGGATGAACCACGATGTCGAGGATTCGATCAAACCCCGTATACAATTCCCTTTGTCAATCGGTACATTACTTGCCCGAGACTCGATCGTCGGTATCCCAATACCTTGTTCAGTCTTGTTACCGGCAAGTCACTTTACTCGTACCGTAATGCATGATCCCGTGACTAACCACTTAGTCACTTTGAGCTCATTATGATGATGCATTACCGAGTGGGCCCAGAGATACCTCTCCGTCATACGGAGTGACAAATCCCAGTCTCGATCCGTGTCAACCCAACAGACACTTTCGGAGATACCTGTAGTGCACCTTTATAATCACCCAGTTATGTTGTGACGTTTGGTACACCCAAAGCACTCTTACGGTATCCGGGAGTTACACGATCTCATGGTCTAAGGAAGAGATACTTGACATTGAAAAAGCTCTAGCAAACGAACTACACGATCTTGTGCTATGCTTAGGATTGGGTCTTGTCCATCACATCATTCTCCTAATGACGTGATCCCATTATCAACGACATCCAATGTCGATAGCCAGGAAATCATGACTATCAGTTGATCACAACGAGCTAGTCAACTAGAGGCTCACTAGGGACATATTGTGGTCTATGTATTCACACGTGTATTACGATTTCCGGATAATACAGTTATAGCATGAATAAAAGACTATTATCATGAACAAAGAAATATAATAATAACACTTTTATTATTGCCTCTAGGGCATATTTCCAACAAGTTCATCTCTTGTATCCAAACCACAAATTGGTACCTGTGGGTTGCTAGTAGTGTTGATTACTCCTTGTAGTTGATGCTAATTGGTTTACTTGGTGGAAGATCATATGTTCAGATCCTTAATGCATATTATTACTCCTCTGATTATGAACATGAATATGCTTTGTGAGTAGTTACGTTTGTTTCTAAGGACATGGGTGGAGTCTTGCTATTAGTAGTCATGTGAATTTGGTATTCGTTCGATATTTTGATGAGATGTATGTTGTCTTTTCCTCTAGTGGTGTTATGTGAACGTCGACTACATGACACTTCACCATTCTTTGGGCCTAGAGGAAGGCATTGGGAAGTAATAAGTAGATGATGGGTTGCTAGAGTGACAGAAGCTTAAACCCTAGTTTATGTGTTGCTTCGTTAGGGGCTGATTTGGATCCATATGTTTAATGTTGTGGTTAGGTTTACCTTAATACTTCTTTTGTAGTTGCGGACGCTTGCAATAGGGGTTAATCATAAGTGGGATGCTTGTCCAAGTAAGGGAAGTACCCAAGCATCGGTCCACCCACATATCAAATTATCAAAGTACCGAACGCGAATCATATGAGCGTGATCAAAACTAGCTTGACGATAATTCCCATGTGTCCTCGGGAGCTCTTTTCTCATTATAAGAAATTGTCAGGCTTATCCTTTGCTACAAAAGGATTGGGCCACCTTGTTGCACTTTATTTACTTTCATTACTTGTTACTCATTACAATTTATCTTATCACAAAACTATCTATTACCTACAATTTCAGTGCTTGCAGAGAAAACCTTACTGAAAACCGCTTATCATTTCCTTCTGCTCCTCGTTGGGTTCGACACTCTTACTTATCGAAAGGACTGCGATAGATCCCCTACACTTGTGGGTCATCAACAGCGTCAATCCGGGTTAGTTCCATTCAAATCATGCAAGTTAGAATCCAAAACAAGGGCAAAAGTGTTTGGAAAAGTAGATACGACGGAGACGTATCATGCATCAAGGACATAATTCTTCTATGCAACAATGAGGATAATCCTCATATCACGGACCCAGTCCACATCATTGCTACTATGATCTTTCAACTTAGTTTTCTCTAGGAACATATCAAAAACATAGGGGAGCTACAATGCGAGCTATTGATCTACAATATAGATATGCAAAACCTATTGAGACTAAGTTCATGATAAATTTAAGTTCAGTTAATCAAATTACTAATGTACTCCCACTTAAATTAACATCCCTCAAGTTATTTAAGTGATACATGATCCAAATCAACTAAGCCATGTCCGATCATCACGTGAGATGGGGCAGTCATCAATGGTGAACATCTCTAGGTTGATCATATATACTATATGACTCACGTTCGACCTTTCGGTCTCCAGTGTTCCGAGACCATGCCCGTACATGCTAGGCTCATCAAGTTTAACCCAAGTCTTCTGCATGTACAAAACTGTCTTACACCCGTTGTATGTGAACGTAGAGTCTATCACACCCGATCATCACGTGGTGTCTCGAAACAACGAACTTTCACAACAGTGCATTCTCAGGGAGAACACTTATATCTTGAAAATTAGTGAATGGATCATCTTATAATGCTACCGTCGTTCTAAGCAAAATAAGATCCATAAAAGATAAACATCACATGCAATCACAATATGTGACATGATATGGCCATCATCATCTTGTGCTTTTGATCTCCATCTCCAAAGCATCGTCATGATCTCCATCGTCACCGGCTCGACACCTTGATCTCCATCATTGTGTCGTGGTCGTCTTGCCAACTATTGCTTCTACAACTATTGCTAACGCATAGCGATAAAGTAAAGCAATCACATGGCGTTTGCATTTCATACAATAAAGAGACAACCATAAGGCTCCTGCCGGTTGCCGATAAATTGCAAAACATGATCATCTCATACAATAACGTATATCACATCATGTCTTGACCATATCACATCACAACATGCCCTGCAAAAACAAGTTAGACGTCCTCTACTTTGTTGTTGCAAGTTTTACATGGCTGCTATGGGCTTCTAGCAAGAAGCGTTCTTACCTACGGCGAAAACCATAATGGTGATTTATCAAGTTTGCTGTTTTAAGCTTCTTCAAGGAGCAACCGCAGTCAAATTCGATTCAAGTAAAGTAGGAGAAACAGACACCCACCAGCCACCTTTATGCAAAACTAGTTACATGTCTATCGGTGGAACTGGTCTCATGTACGTGGACATGTAAGGTTGGTCCGGGCCGCTTCATTTTACAATACCACCGAATCAAAATAAGACGTTGGAGGTAAGCAGTATGACCATCATCCACTCACAAGTCTTTGTGTTCTACTTGTGCATATCATCTACGCATAGACCTGGCTCATAATGCCACTGTTGGGAAATGTTGCATGGAAAACAAAAAAATTCTACGCACACGCATCAACTGTTGGGGAACGTAGCAAAAATTCAAAATTTTCTACGCATCACCAAGATCAATCTATGGAGATTCTAGCAACAAGAGTGGGAGAGGATGAGTCTATCTTCATACCCTCGAAGATCGCGATGCGGAAGCGTTACAAGAACGCGGTTGGTGGAGTCGTACTCGCAGCGATTCAGATCGCGGTCGATTTTGATCTAAGCGCTGAACGGACGGCGCCTCCGTGTTCAGCACACGTATAGCCCGGGGACGTCTCCTCCTTCTTGATCCAGCAAGGGGAGAGGAGAAGTTGAGGGAAAACTCCAGCAGCGTGACGGTGTGGTGGCGATGGAGCTCGTGGTTCTCCGGCAGGGCTTCGCCAAGCACTAGGAAGGAGGAGGAGGTGTTGGAGGAGGGAGAGGGCTGCACCAGGGAAAAGGTGCGGCTGCCCTCCCATCCCTCCACTATATATAGGGGCAAGGGGAGAGGGGGAGGTGCCCTAGGGTTTCCCCTAGGGGGCGGCGGCCAAGCAGATTGGATCTCCCTAGGGAAAATCCTAGGGAGACTTGCCCCCCAAGCCAAGCAGGTGGAGGATTGCCTCCCAAGCCAGGTGGAGGCGCCCCACCTCCCCAAATAACGTGGGAAAGGGTGTGGGGGCGCACCACCCCTTAGTGGGCTGGTTTGCCCCTTCCCCTTTGGCCCATGAGGCCCTCCAACACTTGTCGGGGCTCCCGAAACACCTTTCGGTCATGCTGGCCATAGCCTGGTACCCCCGGAACACTTCCGAACTCCAATACCCTTCGTCCAATATATTGATCTTCACCGTTCGGACCATTCCGGAACTCCTCGTGACGTCCGGGATCACATCCGGGACCTTGAACTACCTTCGGTAACCACATACTATTTCCCATAACAACTCTAGCGTCACCGAACCTTAAGTGTGTAGACCCTACGGGTTCGGGAATCATGCAGACATTAACGAGACATCTCTCCAGCGAATAACCTACAGCAAGATCTGGATACCCATGTTGGCTCCCACATGTTCCACGATGATCTCATCGGATGAACCACGATGTCGGGGATTCAAGCAATCCCGTATGCAATTCCCTTTGTCAATCGGTACGTTACTTACCCGAGATTCGATCGTTGGTATCCCAATACCTCGTTCAATCTCGTTACCGGAAAGTCACTTTACTCGTTCCATAATGCATGATCCCGTGACTAACTACTTAGTCACATTGAGCTCATTATGATGATTCATTACCGAGTGGGCCCAGAGATACCTCTCTGTCATACGGAGTGACAAATCCCAGTCTCGATTCGTGCCAACCCAACAGACACTTTCAGAGATACCTGTAGTGCACCTTTATAGCCACCCAGTTACGTTGTGACGTTTGGTACACCCAAAGTATTCCTACGGTATCCGGGAGTTGCGCAATCTCATGGTCTAAGGAAATGATACTTGACATTAGAAAAGCTTTAGCAAACGAATTACACAATCTTGTGCTATGCTTAGAATTGGGTCTTGTCCATAACATCATTCTCCTAATGATGTGATCCCGTTATCAATGACATCAATTGTCTATGGTCAGGAAACCATAACCATCTATTGATCAACGAGCTAGTCAACTAGAGGCTCACTAGGGACATGTTGTGATCTATTTATTCACACATGTATTACGGTTTCCAGTTAATACAATTATAGCATGAACAATAGACAATTACCATGAACAAGGAATTATAATAATAACCATTTTCATCATTGCCTCTAGGGCATATTTCCAACAACAACCTATCCATAGAGATGCATAGCAAATAGGGGGAGAGTATGTCTACGTACGCTCATAGACCGTAATCAGAAGCGTTTCACAACGCGGTTGATGTAGTCGAACTTTCTTCGTGCTCCAATCGATATAGTACCGAACGCACGACACCTCCGCGTTCTGCACATGTTCAGCTCGGTGATGTCCTCCTCCTTCTTGATCGAGCAAGACGGCGAGGTAGTGGATGAGCTCCGACAACACGACAACATGGTGACAGTGATGACAAAGTGATTTCCGCAGGGCTTCGCCTAAGCACTACGAAAATATTACCAGGGGTGTAAACCGTGGAGGGAGGCGCCGCACATGGCTAGGCAAAATGTCTGTTCTGTGCTAGTCACCCCCTCCCACATATATATAGGTGGGAGGGAGGGAGGAGCAGCCAAAGGTGGCGCCCAAGTAGGAGGAATCCTACTTGGGGTCCCTCCCAAGCCGCGCCCCCTTTCCTTATTTGGAGTGCGGGGAAAGGCAGGGAAGGCTGGCGCCCCCCTTTCCTTTCTCCCATGAGAGGGAAAGGCAGGAGGGGCTATCCCTCCCCCTTTTCCTTCTCTAAGGCAGGCCAAACAAGGGAGGAGGCGCACGAGCCCCCTTGTTGGCTGGTCTGTCCCCTCCTTTGGCCCGTAAGTCCCATAACTTGCCGGGAGGGTGCCTAGAACCCCTTCTGGTGACCCGGTTCCTTCCTGGTAAGTCCCGAAACACTTCTGGTGTCCAAATACCATCGTCCTATATATTAATCTTTACCTCTCGACCATTTCAAGACTGCTCTTCATGTTCGTGGTCTCATTCGGGACTCCGAACAACATTCTATCACCAAAACATATAACTAATATAACACTATATCGTCAGCGAATGTTAAGCGTGCTGACCCTACAGGTTCGAGAACTATATAGAGATGACCGAGACACCTTTTCAGTCAATAACCAATAGCGGAACCTGGATGCCCATATTGGCTCCTACATATTCTACGAAGATCTTTGTCGGTCGAACCGTTATGACAACATACATAATTCCCTTTGTCTAGTGGTATGTTACTTGCCCGAGATTCAATCTCGTTACCGGCAAGTCTCTTTACTCGTTCCGTAATACATCACCTCGGGACTAACTCCTTATTCATTTGCTTGCAAGCTTATGATGTGTATTACCGAGAGGGCTGAGAGATACCTCTCTGATACTCGGAGTGACAAATCCTAGTCTCGATCTATGCCAACTCAACAAACACCTTCGGAGATACTTGTAGAGCATATTTATGATCACCTAGTTACATTGTGACGTTTGATAGCACACAAGGTATTCCTCCGGTATCCGGGAGTTGCATAATCTCATAGTCGAAGGAATAAGTATTTGACATGAAGAAAGCAATAGCAATAAACTGAACAATCATTATGCTAACCTAATGGTGGGACTTGTCCATCACATCATTCTCCTAATGATGTGATCCCGTTATCAAATGACAACACATGTCCATGGTTAAGAAACCTTAACCATCTTTGATCAACGAGCTAGTCTACTAGAGGCTTACTAGGGACATGGTATTTGTTTATGTATTCACACATGTATTTAAGTTTCCGATCAATACAATTCTAGCATGAATAATAACCCTTTATCATGAATAAGGAAATATGAAATAACAACTTTATTATTGCCTCTAGGGCATATTTCCTTCGTGTACTAGCTAGGTGATGGTCTTATGTTGGATCCGTATCCAGATGGTAGATATTTCTTAGTAGCTTTAGTACATGGCTCTCTCTGTGTTTCTTATCAGAAGCAAACTCACGACAATGATGCATAGCTCCTAAAAATCAGGAGCCATATTGCATTTTTATACAAGTTACTGGATGTTGCTTTATTTACATTTATTAATTCACTGTTGATCGCACTATTGTATTATTCTTTTCAGGGAAAGATCAAATGCAGGGAAGGCTATTGGTTTGTATTATCCAATCTAAACCAATTCTGATAATATCTAATTTATATTCTATTGCCTGGTCGATTTCCTATCTTGGAATAGCAGTTCTAGGTTAAGGAGGCTGTAAAAAATATGGAGAGTTGATAGAAAGCATCATTTTAGTGTTATGCCATTCTCTTTTTTTATGAACCAGGTATTGATGATCATTTAGAAGATGCGGAGCTTGCACGGGCTCTGCAAGAATGTCTAAAAAATGAACATCCTCTTTGTCAGAATGTTCTATTGGGAGTGGTGTCCTCATATGGCACTCCATCAGTTCAATTACATTGGTTGCAGCCTTTTTTCAACAAATAACTTAAGAGTAGAAAAGACCAGACGACTACACTGCTTGCTTGATGTAATTAAATTGAAGACATAGAATAGAACCAAAGAGGCCATTATGTGAATATTTAGTGGTTATAATAGTGTGATAATTATGGAGAACTATGAATAAACAACTCAACAACAATTGGTTCATAGGTGATCCATTTACCGAAATCAAGTGAACAGTAAACATGCATGGCTTCAGGGAGATACTTAATCTTGAATGTATTCTGATATATTTGTCCACTTTTGGATTTTGTCTAACCTTTTAGGCATGATTGTGAATATAGTTTTATTTCGATGTAAGATTTTATAAATGATGTCATTGTCACTCCTAAAACGTTTATGGATGTTCATCACCCTACTTCTCCATCATTATCTTGTGTCTCTTTTGAAACAAGGCAAACTTCTACTCGTTCACCCAATTATTGACGCTTGACACATGTTTCTTAACTTGGCATTGATGGTCATATGTTCTTTTATTTGCATGTATGCATTTGAGGAATCATTCTATGCATTTGCAATATTTGTATGGTTTGCTGCTACCATCTTTGTTTCCACAAATGTTGCACTATGCTCATGTACGAGGCTATCAAAATAAGTGAGTACAGATTCCATGGCATTTTTTCGTCAATTTTGACATGAATGTACATAAGAAAATATTTGTACAACAATAGTTTCGAACCTATCCACTAAAGGATCCAATATCTCTAGTGTTTGCACATATGAATTTCCAGTTGTTTTTGGATGCAGATCTTGTAACCGTAGGATTTGTAGCAAATTTCCCAAATTATATATTTCCAAGAATGCCTTTTCCTCGCAGCCCTTTGAGGAGGACATTTCTCCGGAGAATCACAAGGTATAAAAGGTGACCATAATTTGTGTAGTTAACCGCCTAATGGAACTACTAGTATTGTTTTATCCTTCTTATCATGCTCTGCATTGGTTACTGAGAAAATATGATGACACATCAGCTATTTCATGCTGAAACAAGTTCCTAATGTATGTAAATTTCTTATTTTCTCATGGATGTCCATATTTTGAGGAACACATATTATGCTCTTAGTGTACATGATATGTTTAGAAACTTCTGCACAATCTGGGAATGGTCCTTCATGTTGTAGTAGTGAATGTACTGTTAGCCGGTCAGTTTGTTAAGGTTTCATCATTTGGAACTCCCGCGATTGCTATCAATCCATGTTTTGACAAAAGATATCATTCTGCACACTTCACAAGTAGCGTGTAGCTAACCCTATTTAAACTCATCGTCCTCCTACTACATGCACAAGGGCTCAAAGACATCAACAAATAAACTTGACATATTCACGAATTCCTGACTTATATATTGCCCAAGGTGATGCATGTAACTCAATAAAGATTTGATCGTATCACCTATACCCAAAAGAAAATTTTGATTGTATCACATGTACCCACAACACCCAGCTACCAAAGATCCAGCAATCCTTATACTGGCCCAACACCAGCACACAACCAAGTTCAAGAATTTGGTCAAGTCATTTGCTACTTTATAACAGGTACCAACCCCATGGGAGGGCGAATCAGAACACTGCAGAACATCTACTCTATCACCATAAGAAATGAAATCTTCTTTTTTCCTTCATGTAGTGCACTCTATTTTATCAAGCCCACATAACATCCGTATTGTTTCAAGGTTATGATTATTTTTTGCCCACATAAAAAGCAATATACACAAACAATGCAATCTCGGAGACACAAAATGAATACCGAACTAAAAGTGCCAATCTATTTTTCAACAAAAATCATCAACTTAGGAATATTCACCTACTATACAACAACATATATCATTGCCAATAAACAAGGCACGGCGTGCCGCCGCGTGGGTATCAGCTAGCATAGACTGATTTCGTAATAAGTCTAGTTCGGGTTGGATCGTATCTGTCACTTGGTTGGACTAGATTGGTTAAGTGATGAGGCTAGCGCGAGCACTATGTTTCACTTAGTTTTACTCATGCGCATAAGTTTCATGTGTGGGTCGGCCTATCTCCGTCGGTTTTTTCCTTTTCTGTTTAATATTTATTTGTATGTTTCTATTTTCTTTCTGCTTTCGTTTTTCTTTTAATTCCATGTTTTATTTATTTATGGGTTTTTATTAACTTTTTTTTACTAAGTGAATGAATTTTAAGATTTGAACCTTTTTGAATCATGAACATTTTTAATTCACACGATGATCAATTTTTAAAATAATGAAACATTTTCCAAAATCATAGATTTAAAAACATTGAACATTTTAAATCTGAACCATTTTACAATTTTTATATTTGGAAATCATGAACAATTTTAAAAACTAAACCTTATTTAATCATGATAACCTTACAAAAAGGAACACATTTAAAATCTTTTAACTTTATAAAAGTCATGAACATTTTTTATACAAAATAGAAAGAAATAACACCTTACCTAACGTCAAAAAGAAAAGATTGAGAGCTCCTATGTGCCGCTTATTGCGGCACGCAGTCGGTGCTTCGCACAGGGGACCACCAGACTGGGGCGTGTGGATACTGTAGCAAGTCATGAACATTTTTTATACAAAATAGAAAGAAATAACACCATACCTAATGTCAAAACGATTGAGAGCTCCTATGTGCCGCTTATTGCGGCACGCAGTCGGGGCTTCACACAGGGGACCACCCGACTGGGGCGTGTGGATACTGTAGCAAGTCATGAACATTTTTTATACAAAATAGAAAGAAATAACACCTTACCTAATGTCAAAACGATTGAGAGCTCCTATGTGCCGCTTATTGCGGCACGCAGTCGGGGCTTCGCACAGGGGACCACCCGACTGGGGCGTGTGGATACTGTAGCGGGTAGCGGGCGAATAATTCGCAAAAAATTATACGCGAAATAGAAAGAAATAACACCATACCTAATGTCAAAACGATTGAGAGCTCCTATGTGCCGCTTATTGCGGCACGCAGTCGGGGCTTCGCACAGGGGACCACCCGACTAGGGCGTGTGGATACTGTAGCAAGTCATGAACATTTTTTATACAAAATAGAAAGAAATAACACCTTACCTAATGTCAAAACGATTGAGAGCTCCTATGTGCCGCTTATTGCGGCACGCAGTCGGGGCTTCGCACAGGGGACCACCCGACTGGGGCGTGTGGATACTGTAGCGGGTAGCGGGCGAATAATTCGCAAAAAATTATACGCGAAATAGAAAGAAATAACACCATACCTAATGTCAAAACGATTGAGAGCTCCTATGTGCCGCTTATTGCGGCACGCAGTCGGGGCTTCGCACAGGGGACCACCCGACTAGGGCGTGTGGATACTGTAGCAAGTCATGAACATTTTTTATACAAAATAGAAAGAAATAACACCTTACCTAATGTCAAAACGATTGAGAGCTCCTATGTGCCGCTTATTGCGGCACGCAGTCGGGGCTTCGCACAGGGGACCACCCGACTGGGGCGTGTGGATACTGTAGCGGGTAGCGGGCGAATAATTCGCAAAAGATTATACGCGATGGAGTGGGTTCGAACCGTAGACCTCCTGCTATGCTTGATAGTCCATTGCCACCTGACCTAACATCAGTTACTCACTAGAATTGCAGCGCAAATCTTTAAGAAGGAAAGCCAATAACAGATCTGATTTTTAAATAAAGTTCAAACGCAACCTTTTCTATGCAAACGTGCATATTATTTTGAAACGCGATTTTCTGAAACATAGTAAATAGTATTTCAGAAAAACGAACTCAAACAGTTTTCTAAAGCATAAAATATTTTTTTGGAAAATCTTGATTATTCTTGAAAACATCAACATTTTTTAATCATTGATCAATTTGAGAAACGGGAACATATTTTCAAAACTTTGGACGAAGTTTGCAAAACAGGAATATTTTTTAAAACTTTGAACAAATTCAAAAGTACGAACATATTTAGGATCTACAAAAAATTGAAATCGGGTATTTTTGAAATTCCAATTTTTTTTGGAAACAGCTAACATTTTTTGAAAACAGGAACATTTTAAACTGCCGAACAAAATATTAAAACGAGATTTTTTTTAATAAACGAACATTTTTTTATACTTCGTAACAATTTTTGAAAATGAGAACATTTTCCAAAACTCCTGATTTAAAAAACATGAACAATTTTGAAAGCACAATATTTTTTTGAAAACGGGAACATTTTAAACTCCCGAACAAAATATAAAAATGCGAACAATTAATGAAAACACGAACATTTTTTTAAACTCCGGAACAAATTTGGAAAATGGGAACATTTTATGAAACTCTTGAGTTTTTTTTTAAACACGAAGAATTTTGAAAACACAAACATTTTCTGAAAACGGGAACATTTTAAACTCCCGAAGAAAATAAATTAACGCAGACAAATTTAGGAAATACGAACATTTTAAACTCCGGAACTGATTTGGAAACTGGGAATACTTTACAAAACTCTTCAGTTTTTTTAGAAAACACGAACAATTTTGAAAACACAAACTTTTATTGACAACGGGAACATTTGAAACTCGTGAACAAATAAAAAAAGCGAACAAAATTTGAAAAGATGAACTTTTTTTAAACTTCGGAACAAATTTTGAAAACGGGAACATTTTTTGAAACTCTTGATTTTTGTTTAAAAACATGGACAACATTGAAAACCCAAACATTTATTGAAACTGGGAACAATTTTTGAAATTGGAACATTTTTTGAAACTCCTAAAAAAATGAAAACATGAACAATTTTTCGAATTTGTGAACAGTTTTTGAAATGTAGAATAACTGGAACATTTTTAGAAAATCCCAATCTACAATTTAAAAGCGAACATTTTCTGGAATAAGGAACATATTTTCAAATTTTGAACATTTTTTTGAAAACCCAAACATTTTTTGAAAACCCTAAACATATTTTCAAATTCACAAACAATTTTGAATTCTATACATTTTTTATAATTCTGAATTTGTGAAGAAAGAAACGGAAAAAGAAAAGGAATTAAGAAAAAAAGAAAGGAACAGGAAAGATAAAACCAAAACGAAAATAAAAAAAGAAACAGAAGAGAAAATAAACGAAAAAGAAAAAGCCTATAAGAAAACCAGCCAGAAAAACAACAGGAAAACAACCAATTTGGGGAACCTTCTAGAAGGTTCCCAAAACCGGGAGAAACCACCGAAATCACAAGTTAAGGAGTACTTCTTGTGGAGATCACTCCAACTTTCTCTGGTTTCGACAAGTGGCGCGCTGCATGTGCACCACTTATCGCAATCTGGGAGTTTTCTCTTTTTTCGTAGATTCGTTTATTTAAAACGTTTTATCTCTTAAACCGTGCGTCCAAATCTCGAACCGCTTTCGCCGTTGAATTCCTCGCGTCGAGATCTTCAAAACTAGATCCCATGTTGATAGGTTTTGATGAACTTTTTTTCACGAAAACCAGACGAAAAAATCAAATTGGGAACACGGTTTTTTCCCCTTTCTGAAAGAGGCACGCCCATGCCTCTAACGAAATCATAATCGTGCCTCTCGCGGATGAAAAAAAACAAAAACCATTTTTTTCCTTTCCAAAGAGGCACGCCCGTGCCTCTCGCAAAAGCACAACCGTGCCTCCTGCGAAAAAAAACAGAAAACGCGTTTTTCCCTTTCTGAAAGAGGCACGCTCGTGCCTCTCGCGAAAGCACAACCGTGCCTCTCGCGAAAGCAAAACCGTGCCTCTCGCAAAAGAAAAAAAAACAAAAAACGTGCTTTTTCCCTTTCCGAAAGAGGCACGTCCGTGCCTCTCGCGAAAGGACAACCGTGCCTCTCGCGGGAAGTAAAACTGTGCCTCGTGTGGGAGGAAAAAAACAGAAAACATGTTTTGTTTTCCATTTCCAAGAGGCACGGCCGTGCCTCTCGCAAAAACAAAACCGTGACTCTCGCGATTTTTTTTTCATTTTTTTGCGCAAAAAAATATTTTTTCGAAAATTATTTTTTGGTCGACAAGCTAGGGAAGACCGGTGGAAAACCAAAACGTCAAAAAACCCGTTTAAAAAGCCGAAAATGCGAAAAAAAAATTCCGAAGGGAGCGCCCAGAGCGCGACACGTGGCGAATGGCTGAGAGCGCGCCAAGTGGCGCTGATCGTTGCGAGGCTCTCAAAGGAGCGCTCGTTAATTAGTTGCTCCCAGAAACCACGCGCCCATACGTCCGCTAACCGCTAACGGGCCGGCCCAGATTGCGTCGCTCGCGCATGAACTTGTGCGTTTCCTCGACAGTTTGCCGCAGCGTGCGTCAAATAGGATATTTTAAAACGATTCTACCGTGTCAGCTGGGCCAAAAAATGAAGAGAAAACAAGCTTTTACCATGTATTGGGCCGGCCCATGCGGAATCCTACTGTGACTGTGAGCGAGCGGTCCCCGTGCTCGCTTCAGTACAGATATATAGGGCGACCCCCAGGTAGGGTTCCCCCCCCTCCCCTCCCGCGCCGCCGACGCCGCCACCCCTCTCCTCACAGCAACGATGTTCCGTGCGGCACCAGCGGCGGCGGTCGTGAGTATTGCAGGCGATGTCCCCACAGAAGGCTCCGAAGGGGAGAAGGTCTTCATCGACGACGATGACATCATCAATGAGATACACCTGGACGAGGAAGGTCAATATACTACCTATACAAGTACCATGTCATACACAGAAACAGCTTGTAGTCTCTCAGTTCTGCTTGCTCCGTGCTTAATTTTTCCTTGCTCAGATCTCCCCGACCAAGACGATGATGACGAGCAGGACGAAGACATGATGGGTATGTGCCTTTTTTTGTTACTACCTCGGAACCATAAAAAGTGTCGGAAAAAACAACTAGTTCACGTACAATTTAGACCTACGGTCCCGACACTTTTTGTGGATCGGAGGGAGGATCTTTCATCTGTTTTTAGTATAGCTGTACTGTCACTGCGTACATGGTTAACTATTATGTTTGTGTCCGTTCTTACTTGAGAGCGATGATCTTAACGGAATAAGATACTGTCTTGTACTACTAGTGATGACTGAATATTGCCTTCTAAACTGTTTTTTCTTGCAAGTGAGCAGCTCAGGCTTCTAGGGTACCTTATTATTTATTTTATATAAACCTTGGCACCATGCTATTCGTTATCTGGTTGTTCATTTTACATGCAGTACACTTTAGACAACCTAGTTCTTTACCCCCTGACAGTATAATGTGCTAGTAATTCAAGTGCCCTTTAATTTATGTTGTTTCAGATGAGGTTGAGGATCATTCAGCATAAGCATTTCATGGGCATACAGGCAAGATCTCGTTGAACGAACTAGCTTACAATGTCTTGTGACTATGATTTGTTGTTTGCACTTATACGTTTGACACACCATGCAATTTGTCGTCTCTTGTATCATCCGCTTCCAGAGTACCTTTGCATTGAAAATCACATATATTAATAGCTGCTCTTGATATTTTGGGTACAGATGAGGTATTTGCTGCTGCGTGCAGTCCTGTAGATGCATCACTTGTTGTTTCTGGAGGTAAAGATGACAGAGGGTTTCTTTGGAGGATTGGATCTGCAGAGGATGTTCAAGAGCTGCCTGGTATGGTTGACTCATTTTCTTAGTCTAATTGGGAATTCCTTAGTCGATTTGTTGCATGTAAATGTTTCTTGGGACTTTCCCTATGCTTATCACTTTTACTATTAGTTCTTAAATGTGCTGTTTCTATTTTTGTTAGCTATAACTCCAAACGTATTATTGATATATTGCAGCAAGTCTTCTTCTTTGTTTTTTTAGGAAAATCTTTATATTTATGTTCCTGTTGCATCGGCTTTTGTACCTTAATTTATGGATGCATCCCTAGAATTGTCTATGAAGCTTATATAATATTTGTTGCTGATACAGGACATAACGATACTGTCTGCACGGTGGCTTTCAGTTCAGATGGGAAATTAGTGGCTTGTGGAAGTATGGATGGACAGATAAATGTATGGAATACAGCTACACGAACACTTCAGGGAACCCTTGAGGGCTCTGAATCAGGCTTTGAGGTGAGATGATGCTGATCACTTTAATCTGTTTAGCTGAACATACCTCCCATCTGTTTCAATTGCAAAATCCGTGTTTCCTGCTGTTAAACTGTATATATAGGTACTCGATGATTAATTATATGCCTCTGGCTTTGTAGTGGCTTAAATGGGATCTGCGAACTCACTTTATAATTGCTGGATCAGAGGACTTCAACATATGGATGTGGAATGCGGACCTCAATGCCTTTGTGAATACATTTGCTGGGCACAGTAACACAGTGACATGTGGTGATTTTACACCTGATGGTACTGAGTAATTTTCTCTAATGCTATTTAATTTGATATATGTTAACGTTATGAAGCTGCCTCTTAGTATGGTATAAAATATATCACCCCAGTCTGGACTTTATTGGGTCCTCCTTTTTGAAATGTCATGCGTGAAAAATTTCACCTTATGTGACAATCTGTTTTTAGCTATCAACATATTTGTTCAGATTCCAGAGGAACTTATGGATCATGGTGTATCTAATATTTCTGCTATTAACTTGTGTTCTAATTTGATCTCAGTGAAACTAGAAGTTGATCATAAATGTAAATAACAGAATGACTTCTATGATGGGTTAACATCTTAGATCCATTTTCGTTCAGATCCCCGATGTAGCATACCCTTTTTTTTAGCTAATTCACATGTTTCCTTTTGAAGGTAAGCTTATTTGTAGTGGATCAGATGATGCAACACTAAGGATATGGGACATTGAAAGTGCACACTGCAGACATGTTGTTCGAGGTAAATTATTGTCTATGTTGCAGTTACCATATATTCATATGGTTGTTTTTCTGTGTTCTCTGTTAACCTGAATGTTACTATCTGACCGTTTTACCGCCATCCAGGTCATGGTTATCATACTCAAGGACTGACATGTTTAGCTATTACATGGGACTCCCAATCAATTGTTAGTGGCTCTCAGGATAGTTCTGTGCACATCGTGAGCATAAAATCAGGCCAGGTGGGTGTATGTTGTGTTTTTGCACTATTTTTTTAACAAAAAGGTTAATGAGTCACTCCCATATATGCTGAATGAGCTTTGAATCCTTCTCATCCAAGTTGGCTTACAATGGAAAGTATTTGATGCAGTTTATGGCTCTACCCTTTTTTTTTGCATTGTAGATCATGTAAAATAAAAAAAATTATTGATCACCTTATTTTGCTTGTAGTGATTTCTGCAGAGTTCTTGTTTTTGAGATACTGTAGGATTTGTTTTCTTAGGATAGTCGCATACTCAGTTGGTAGTTTTAAAACTTTTAGACGCATGTGCCATTGTTTTGCATCTAACTCTGAAGGTAAGATCTGATTTGGGTGTAACAAGTTTTGTTGGTTGTTTTTGCAGGTTGTCGGTTCACTAGTTGGCCACACTAATTCCTTCGAGTGCATTGGCATCTCACCGAGGTACTTTTTCGTGATACGTTCGTGGAATGTTGGAGTCTATATGATAGATCTGTTGCACAATACATATGGACTTCCTATTGACCTAGCTAGCTTCACCCCTGTTCTCTGCAGGTACAACTGGGTGGCCACAGGGAGCATTGATCAGACTCTCATCATCTGGGACCTCACTCACCAAGCAATTCGATCCATTTGCGAGCATGATGTGGGTGTAGAAATCAGTTGACCTTTATGGTTCTCTTGTATTTTTATTTATGTCGCTGTCAACTTATTGCTGTTGATGGTGTTTGACAAGCAGGACGGCGTGACTTGCCTGGCGTGGATAGGTTCGTCGAGGTATGTAGCGTCAGGATGCATCGACGGCACAGTGCGCATCTGGGACAGCCTCTCTGGGGAGCTGGCCCGCATACTGAGCGGGCACCGTGATTGTGTGCAGTCGCTGGCCGTCTCCGCCGATTGCAACTCCATTGTTTCGGTCTCCTCGGATAAGTCTGCCCGCGTCTTTGACATATCCATGTTCAAGTAAAAATATCGAGATTGGTTTCATTGGCTTGCATGGTCAGGAACTGTACTTCTGGTCATCATGGGGATCTTGGAACTTGGCACTGATCTTTGAGATGTACTCCCTAAAATTTGTCTTTCTAGAGATTTCAACAAGTGACTACATACGGAGCAAAATGAGTGAATCTACACTCTAAAATATGTTTATATACATCCGTATGTGGTAGTCCATCTGAAATCTCTAAAAAGACAATATTTAGGAACAGAGGGAGTAGTCAGTTGTGCAAGCTTAACAAGTGTAAGATAAGGGATTTTTTTGAAATGTAATTTAAGGGACTTAATGTTGTGTTTGAAATCGCTTGGTATTTTGCTGCATTAATGTTGTGTTTGAAATCGCTTGGTATTTCGCTGCATTCCACGTATCTCTGCTGGAAGCAAGATAAGTTTACTAACTGCCCATTTTGGCTTAGACTAGTAAGATGCTCGTGCTACTCTATGAAATCACAAAAGATCTAGTGGGAATTTTTTACATTATTAACCGAAATCACAAAAGATCTAGTGGGAATTTTTTACATTATTAACCGTTAGTAGCCTACTGAACAATAAAAGATGTACCAAGACATCAATCTAGTGGGAATTTTTTACATTATTAACCGTTAGTAGCCTACTGAACAATAAAAGAGGTACCAAGACATCAATCAAAGTGATAGCATATTGTTGATAAGTACACATCGAAAAAAAAATCAAACATATGGTTTCTGTCCGATGAACCCCTTCTTTGGGAAGTAGAAAATCCGTCCACACACATTTTGCAATTGCGACGACCCCAACCAACTTTTGATTAACACATGATCCACCTCTAGTTTGCACCCCATTAACCGCAACAAGAATTTGCATACATCGCCACCATGAAGAGAAGCAATATTTTAGACCCATTCATGCTTAGTTACATTGGCATCTATGAGGCCATGGAATCATTCGCCAAGCATAAAACTTGCCAGAGTGCATTACTTGTATCAAGATTTAAAATAGAGACCATCCACCTAAATACTGACAGTAAAGTAGCACCTCCGGACTATTAGAAACACTAATTTACAATATTTTGAAGCTCACCTTCTTGGTAACAAGAATAACATGAGTATATAATTACTCATGCATAAGCTTTCACATGGTCAAGCATGTCGAGAATACAAGCTTCCTCTAATAAAGGTATTGTGCAAATTTGCACTTCTATTATCCGGAACTTTATGGACATGCAACTTATTCGTATTCCATGATTCTGTGAGCATGCGACTACCCACAGTACGGAGTAACTTCGACTAGTAACATGAATAGGTTACTAGTCTATGTTACTACCTCTATAGTGGAGAGTAACATATGTGTGGTGTCTTGCAACACTTCATTTATTAGGTTGTAGACTCATCATATCTTCATATGTGTAATAGTACTTATAGAATGAGTAACTACCTATGTTACCACATGTCTATCTTTTCTCATTAATTACTTGTCACATCATCTATTTTGCCTAAATATGTGTGATGCTACCACCTATGTTACTCCCATTGTGGATAGTCTAAGCCTTTTCAGCAATTTTTCTCCCTGTCTGCAATCAGGTAATTGGCCCAAGTGATTATAAATTATTACGCTATTGATTGGTCTATCTCTCTAAAAAAGCCGATCAAATAAGCAATATTGGGGAGGAAACAGTGTCAAGTAGTGCAGGTCTGAAGTTCGTCAAATAAGCAAATCACATAAGCAATATTGGGGTTGAAATAAATGTGCGCGCACTTCCCGACAGATGGAATCACAACAGCGAAGCATGGAGGTAGAATACAACAACATCGACACGGACGCCGCACTGTGCCAGTGTGATTGCGCTACCACTAGTAGCACATATTCATGGAAGCGGAGAATTAATATGGGGCGGCCTCATCACGGTAATATGTGCAGTTCAGAGCTTAGATTGCAAATGCTAGCGAGAATAAACACAGGATACTCCTCGTCGGGCATGCAAGGGACACAACCCGTGGGAGACAGATTCTGGCGTACACACCGGCACCTCAACGTCCCTTGGCGACGACAACCTGGAGATCCTATCGGGGTGGCCGGGAGCAGAGACCTGGACAGCGTGGCCATCTTTCTTTTTTTCTCGAATACGCCTTTCGGCAATGTGCTACCCCTAGAGGTTAGCATCCACATCCATCATGACAATACCGACAATTAACCCACCTTGCCCAAACTCAAGAGAAACAGTGGCGAAGAGGATGGACACAGAGCATACAGGTCGCGTCCCCTATACCAAACACCTCAAAATACGACAAAAACACCTAACCAAACTAGATCAACGCACTCTCCACCCTTGGTGCCTAGAGGATCGGCGAGCGGACAATGGGAGCTAGTACTCACTTATACCTTTTCGAGCACGGTGTGCTTTGTTATTTTTGAAGAAATGCTCTCATGCTTCAGTTAGATTTATTTGGGAGTTAGTAAAATTTTAAGGAATTCTCTCTTGCTTCACTTAGATTATTTTGAGAGAAAGAAAAAATTACGCTCATGATCTTCACTTATATTTGTTTGAGCTCATCAAAAGCAACATATGAAAATAGTCCAAAAGTGATAGATATCCAAGGAGGATATAATAAAAACTTTAATGAAGATCATTGAACAAAATAAATTTGATTCTTAGTAACGGTTTTGAGATATGACGATATGATGTGAGTCATGTTGATGAGTAATTGTGCTTTACTAAGAATATTGATATTAAGGTTTATGATTCCCTATGCAAGCACGAAAGTCAATAGTTATGCAATGCAATTTATATCCTATTTATGGTGCATTATTTGGTGTTACTTATGCTTAATGCTTGGGTACGAGATTTTTTGCTTTTTGGTTGGTCGCTTCTCAATCTTTTTGCTAGCCTTCATTTTGCACTAAGTATGATCACTACTTGTGCATCCAAAACCCTTTAAACCAGTTTTGCCATATGAGTCCACTATACCTTCCTATATGCGGTATTTCCATGCCGTTCTAAGTAAATTTGCATGTGCCATCTCTAATGTTCAAAATAAATTTCTCTTTTATGTGCTCTACTACTCGTGAAGCGGTAAATGGTAGCCAATATTTTCCATGCTAGATGTGTTATTCTCACGATGAGTGTTCATTCACTTTTCATTGCACAAGAGTACGGCAAAGGTACTAGGGATGCCCAGTCCCAAAATAAATAATGAATTTACTTTATGTTGTCAAATAATACATTCTTTGGAACGTGTTGGTATGGAGGGCACGCGTGGATACGGTTAGCCATGGAAAGTGAAAGTTATGATGGAAAAATGAATAAACTTTATTTTCTGTTTGGGAACCGCCTATGATGTATCTAGCATGGAAAGTGTTGGGATGCTCCAAGTCGTTTTTGTTGGTGGGAAAAGTATGCCTCTTAAAAATATTTTTTTATCTCTCAATTTAAGCTTTGAGCTCTGACACCTCTACAAATCCCTACTTCCCTCCGCGAAGGGCCTTTCTTTTACTTATGCAATTTTTATTTTGAATTTGAGTCTCCATCTTCTCTTATAAAGCACCAACTAAGGGGCACTATGATCGTATTTGAGCATTGGGTGTAGCTAATATTCAAGTGTGTTTCATGAATGGATCAATGATTGAGCATGATGGGCTAGGGATAACTTGCTTTAGTGTTGATATTTGAAAGACATGGTTGCTTGTTGGTATGCTTGAGTATTAAAGTCTTCATGTCAAAACTAGACTATTGCTCTGAATCACATAAAATTTCATATGTCCATGCTATAAAGAAAAGAAATGTGATGGACATGTTAGGCAACATTCCACATCAAAAATTCTGTTTTTATCATTTACCTACTCGAGGACGAGCAGGAATTAAGCTTGGGGATGTTGATACGTCTCCAATGTATCTATAATTTTTGATTGTTCCATGCTGTTATATTATCATTCTTGGATGTTTTACAATCATTTTATAGTCATTTTATATTATTTTTTGGTACTAACCTATGACATAGTGCCCAGTGCTAGTTGCTGTTTTTTGCATATTTTTTACATTGCAGGAAATCAATATCAAACGAAGTCCAAACGCAACGAAACTCCTAGAGGATTTTTTTGGGCCAAAAGAAAGCCAGTGGGCCAAGGAAGCACCTAGGGGGCTGCTCGAGGGGAGCAACACCCACCAGGGCGCGCCAGGAGGCCCAGGCGCGCCCTGGTGGGTGCTACCCACCTCGGGTGCCCCTGGACCGCCTCTTCACTCTATAAATACCACAATATTCCAGAAACCTTAGGAGAGTCGACGAAAATCAATTCCAGCCGCCGCAGAGTCCAGAACCACCAGATCCAATCTACACATTGTCATGGAGGGGTTCACCACTTCCATTGGTGCCTCTCCTATGATGCGTGAGTAGTTCTTTGCAGACCTACGGGTCCGTGCTTAGTAGCTAGATGGCTTCCTCTCTCTCTCTCTCTCTCTCTTGATTATCAATACAATGGTCTCTTGGAGATCCATATGATGTAAGTCCTTTTGCGATGTGTTTGTTGGGATCCGATGAACTTTGAGTTTATGATCAGATCTATGTTTTTATCCAAGAAAGTTATTTGAGTCTTCTTTGATCTCTTATATGCATGGTTGCTTATAGCCTCGTATTTCTTCTCCAATATTTGGGTATTATTTGGCCAACTTGATTTATTTATCTTGCAATGGGAAGAGGTGCTTTTTAGTGGGTTCGATCTTACGGTGCTTGATCCCAGTGACAGAAGGGGAACCGACACGTATGTATCGTTGCTACTAAGGATAACAAGACGAGATCTATATCTCCGCAATAGATAAACGGATCTCATCTACATCATGTCATCGTTCTTATTGCATTACTCCATTTTCTCATGAACTTAATACACTAGATGCATGCTGGATAGCGGTCAATGTGTGGAGTAATAGTAGTAGTTGCAGGCAGGAGTCGGTCTACTAATCTTGGACGTGATGCCTATATAATGATCATTGACTGGATATCATCATGGTTATTTGAAGTTCTATCAATTGCCCAACAGTAATTGTTTTCCCACCATTTGCTATTTTTCTCGAGAGAAGCTAACCTATGGCCCCCGGGTCTCTTTTCATCATATTTGCCTTTGTGATCTATTTTCCCTTGCATTTATTTTCAGATCTATTAAACCAAAAATACAAAAATACATTGCTGCAATTTATTTGTTCCGCGATCTATTTATCCTATCTACCACTTTTACCTCACATTATTTGCCTATCTTGAGGCGCCGTACCCGGAAGGGATTGAAAACCTCTTTAACACGTCGGGTCACGAGTATTTGTTATTTGTGTGCAGGAGCTGTTTACGTGGTGTGAGGAGGTTCTCCTACTAGTTTGATAACCTTGGTCTCATCACTGAGGGAAATACCTACCGTCGGTATATTGCATCATCCCTTCCTCTTTGGGAAAATACCGACGTAGTTCTAGCAGACATCACGGAGGCACAGCTAGCCGTGGGAGACGGGAGCAGGCAGGACCAACGGCATGGTTTGGTTTGGGCGGCTGGAGGAAGAAGACAAGAGATAGAAGAAACATGATAGATGTTGGATGTCAATCCAATGGCTGGTAGGCAGAATCATTTGTTGACTAAGTCGACACCACCTTGGATAGGCTTTTTCCTCGTGGGTCCCAAATGTCAGAATCCAAATCTGTCACGACCATGCATCCTTTATTATGAAGAATCACAACCCATTTGGTGTGCTAGCTGAAAATAAGTTTATGGGGGCTAATCACTTGGGTTCTGTAATGCACAATGAGCGCAAGCAGCCAGTGAGAGGGATGTTAGTTCCCTTGGTTGGGATTTGTTACAATATTTCTCTCTTAATTAAATAAATGCCAAGCCATTAGCCTTGATTCAAAAAAAATATGTCAGTCACAGTCGAGTTGAAAAGGACAACAACATCTAACTCAAGCTTACAAACGGTACAAAAGCCCAAGGATTAATTGCTCATTGGGTTTAGACAAAACCACGATTGAACATAGCAATAACATCTAAAACCCACCACTGTTTTTGGCAGTCACAAACCAAAATGGATCTGTCTGTTCCGTAAAATCCAATCTCGTGCCAAAAAATTTACTGGATTATGACCACACGTTATTGTAAATAGAAGCCGAGCACGTTCAAAAGCCCATTTGTCCACCTGAAACTTCTTTTTTGCTGTTCAACATATCCATCCGTGAGAAATTTCTTGTTGAAAAATGTAAGCCTCATGGACAATAGTAACCTCGCGTTCAATAGGAAGAATGTGACAAAGCTTCTGTTTGCCTAGTTGGATGCATATCCTTCCATCGTTATTGTCCTCCAAAGAATGTCATGAGAACTGAGAAAGTCCCGATGCTTATTACGCCATCGATTGGTTATATGTTTTTCTCCATGTGTGTCGGGGGTATAACCCGCGGTATAACCCAACCTGAAGTATGACCCGGTCGGGACTTGGCGCCTCATCAGTAACCCGCCCAGACTTGGCAGCTCGTGAGAGAGCCGACTCAAGGAGTGGCCTGGACGGACGGCTCACGGAGAAGGTCCAAGAGGAGCAAGACCTGGCAAGGGAAGCAAGACCCGGACTTGTATCTGACTTGTAATAGAAGATAGACTAGTCCTAATCCTACTAGGACTCTACATGTAAGCCAGCCCCTTCAACTTATATAAGGAGGGGCAAGGCACCCCAAGAGGCACAAGTTTTTAGACAGACAGACAAGTCTTAGACAAGATGAAAGTAGATTCTCTCGAGATAGAGGTAGCGAAACACCGCCCTTGTAATCGAGATCATCATCATCATCAATATCAATCAAGCAGGATGTAGGCTTTTACCTCCACCGCGAGGGGCTGAACGTGGGTAAAACCCGCGTCTCTTGATTCTGACCAACCCCATTCAAGCGATCACCTAGCTACGATGGCCTCACATCTAAGTCCTCACAAAACCATGACAATTGGTGCCCACTGTGGGGCCGCGCACGGTGGTGTTATTTCTTGGAGGGAATTTTTTAAGGATCGATAAGCTTGCGTTTGGCCAGACCGGGAAAAGCCGGGGCGCATGGATCTGTGTCAACAACCAATTTCAAGTGCTCAATGTGAAGTTTTTTGCCGCCGCCCCACAAGAAGAACTACAACCTGTTGAAAAGAAAAGGGAGTGCCACTAGCTACAAGGCATCCGCGGAACAGATCGACCAATTAAAAGGAGCAAGGAAAAATTTCCATGGAAAATCTGGTGATCCATCAAAACCGTGCGGAAGTTGCCCTTGGGCATGATCGGCCAACATAGTCACTTGATTTATTAATGGCCACACACGTCGACCTGGCAATCCACTTGCAACCAAGTTCGAGTTTTGAGATTGACCAGATTCCACTGCAGCATCAGAAAACTCCAAGTCTAGACAAAATCGGAGCCACGCCTGTGTTACCAAAAGGAGAACCCTTACCCTTTTCAAAATCGGTTTGTGATCTACACAGTTGGGCTTAATTTTTGAGGTAGTATCAGACAGACAACCGGACAGTCGCATAGTGCCCACTTTGAATCAGTGTCCGAGTTTTCTACAAAGGAAAAATTGGTTCGGAGAAGATGGCCATGACCCGGACTACTCCGCCACGACGACTTCCCCTCGCCAGTGCACAGCCGCACCTCGAGTTGCCTATCGCCTCAAGCCGGCCTTGTTTCCGCTGCTTCTCACCAGTTCACTATCAGGCCACAAACAACAAATTATCATTGAGCAACAACCGCCGAGGTCATCGACACCGGGCAGGGGATCGCCGGGCACGTCTTGGTCTCATTTCAGATGCCAGCCACTTCAATCTCCAAGCCACTATAACTAAATGTCATGCAAGACGCGCCGCCAGAGAACTCAACATTAGGCAAGGCCGCCTCCGGCATGAGTTGTGCCATGCCGTGATCCAACGGGCGTAGATCCGGCGAGACGGCTCCTACGGCCGAATTAAGCAAGCATGCGGCAGAGCCGCCGACCACAACCGCCTCCGCCAGTGCCTCGCCAAGCCGCCGCCGTAGCGTGCCTCGCCTCCTGAAGCCGCCATCCATAGCCGGCTACCGGAGTGTAATGCCCCGGATTCAATGCGCTAGGTGTCTGCCAGATATTCGCCTTCGTTGCCATGTCATTGCTTGCGTGTTGCATTTTGCCATGTCATCATCTGCATTTCATCTGCATGTTTTTCAAAACTTGCGTCCGTTCGGGTTCCCCCGGTTCTCTCCGTTGTCCGTTCGGAGTCCAGACCACACTCGTCCGCGCCCGTCGCCCCTCAGACCTCGTTTCGTGAGTGGCCGAAAAATGTTCTCGGAATGGGGTGATACTTGGTGTGCGGTCTTATTATAGTGTAGACAGGCCGCCTGTCAAATTTTGTCGCATTCAGAGTCCGTTTGACTGCCCAACCGTTAAACATATAGCGGTACCGTTGCCGGTACCTTTGTCGGACATTTTCGGTATCCGGAAACAATTGCCGGGCTGCATTTCTTCCCTTTGCTCTCAGCCCAACCCTCTCTTCACAGCCCACCTAGGCCTTCCTAACCCTCCTCGCGTCCGGAACCACCCGATCGAGATCGGAGGGCTCCGAAACCCTCCTAAAACCAAACCCTAACCATCCCTGCCTATATATGGACACCCCCTTCCAAATTTGGCAGCCTAACCCTTCCCCTACCTCCCAGCCGCAGCCATCCCTTCCTCGGAATCAGAGCCTCCCACCTCCAAATCCGCACCGGCCACCTCGCCTCCGCCACTTGGCGCATAGCCATTGGCTGCACCGCCACCGTGCAGCCTCCCTCGCCCACTCCCCTTGCGCCACCTGTCCCCCCGCCTCCCCGCGCCGCCAGGCCTGTGCCAGGCCCGCCCGGGCCCCGATCTGGGCCCCGAGGGCCGCAGCCAGCCCGAGCGCCCCGCTCTCTCCTCCCGTCGCCTCTGCCCGACCCCATCGTCGGCGTGCCGCCGCCGGGTCGCCGGACCCCGCTCCGCCGCGCCTCCGTCAGGTCGCTGGACCGTGTTCCCCCGCCGCCGCAGATGAGTCTCGCCGCCCTCGCCTTCTTCCCTTCTCCTCCCTTTTCCCTTGGGCCTCACCCCTCTCTGCCCGTGGACAGGAGCCGCCGCCGGAGTTCCACGCCTCGCCGTCCCATCGCCGTCTGGCCTCGTCGTCGCCGGGAATGGCCTCCCCGGGGCCAGATCCGCCCAGATCCGGCCGGAACCGCCGCCCCCATGGCCTCCTCCGCCCTCGCCGGCCCCTGCCGGAGCCATCCACCGTCGCCCTGGTCAGAGGTCGAGCGGAGGAGCCGCTCGACCCGACCGTCCGCTCGCATCGCCGTTGTGGGCCGGCGTCCCCACGGCCCCGGCCCAGTACACCTCCGCTCCGGCCTCCTAGGCCCAGCCCAGGACCGACAGGCCCAAGGGCCCTAGGTGAGCACCCGATGGCTAACCCCCGCCATGTGCGTGAGATAACTATATGACGCACATCTCGTTTTTTTTCTGAAAAATTGGCCAAGTCCCCAGATCTGCTACATTTTATGCCCCTGTTCATCACATCATAACTCTGCATCTGTAGCTCCGTTTCATGCATATGATATATCAAAATGTTCGTCATGAGATGCTCTTCATCTCATTCCATTGTGCCATGTTTGTTTGAGTCCATCTTAATGCTCTAATCTTCGTTGCAAGAGTGCTATATGATGTTAACCTGCTGAAACTGCTATAACTTGATGATTTGTCATTTTTGTTGCATTTGATGTGTGCATCCTATGAGCTTGATGTCTACATGTGTTTTATACTACATCATGTCATCTTTACAGTGGTGCAATCCATGTATTTTTGTGAGTCTTTTAGTAAGTGCATCGAGCTCGTGATGTAGGGTATTTGCTGTTACTGTTTTGCTAGACTGTTTCTGTTACAACATGATGCTATGTAAACCTGCTGCTACAAGTCATTCTATGCATAATCTGGAGATGTTCACTAAGGATGATTTATTGTATATGTCATGCTCTATCCATCCATGCCCCTGGTTGAATTTATAGCCTGCTGTAGCTTGTTGTTATCTTGCCCTCGAAATTGCTAAATAATGTTGCTGTCAGCCTGTTAACATTAAGTTCAGTTTTGCCATGTGTTTTGCTAGTGATCCATGCACCCTATGAACTTGCTCTTGCCATTTTTAGCTTCATAAATATGCCATCTTACTATTGGTTGCCTTGCAATGCCATGTATTGCTATGTGGTGAGTGGTTCAAGCTCACCAACATGTCTACTTATTGCTGTTCCTGCCATGTATGAATCTGTCATAATAACTTGCCATGTTTACATGGGTGCCATCATATTTTCTGTGCCCTTTTGGCTCATGGTCAGTAAGGGACTTTTGTTATATGCAATTAGTAGATTCATGCCATGCCTTTGTTTACCATGATAAGTTCTTGTAACATATTTTTTGATAGCTCTAAACATTGCAACCTGATGTTATTTCTGCGAATGACAAACTGTTATTATTTGCAATCTTGCCATGTCATTTTGAGCATGTTCTTGTCATTTCTGGAGATAGCTCAGTGTTCATGTTTTGTCATGCATTACCTGTACATCATGACCATGCCTTTTGTTTTCATATTGTGGTATTGTAGCATGTTGTTTTGATGTTTGCTAGATGCTTAGTTGCTGTTTTGGTCAGATTGTCGTTATGACTTGTATAGAGTGTATCTGTTGAACCGTTGCTCCGTTTCGAGTGTGCTCTATATGAAACTTGCTTGATTTTGCATGTAGTTTCATATTATCATGTGGCATCCTTGTTTTGAGGTGTTTTCTTGATGTTTGTATGCATTTTGCATCAATGCCATGTTTAACTTGTTTTGCTCATATCTTCTAGGCCGTAGCTCTGAACTAAATGAACTTTATATGTAACTTGACTAGATTTTCGTGTAGATCCTCTTGGTGCTCTTTAACTTGCTGTTTAACAAATTCAACTTAATGTTTATTCAGTTCTGGACCTATTTCTAAATTTGCATATGAGGACTTACCGGAATTGTTATATGTTGTTTCCGGCCTCATTTAAACTTGCTTTGATGTGTTGTTCTTGTTTGCATCCTCTCTTGCCATGAGTAGCCTCATCTAGCTTTGTCATGCATCATGCTTGGTTGTGCATCATGTATTGTCTATGTGTGGTGTGTTTACCATGTTGTGTGCTTCTTCTCGATAGTTCCCGTTTCGTTGCGATCGTTTTTTTTTGACCCACTAAAATAGTAGGAGAGGCTCCTACTGCAAATAAATTAAAGAATCAGCAGCTGTACATGGTTTGTATGTTACAGGGCCATCCCACTTTGTGGGTGGTGGAGGAGGGGGAGGGTGAAGTGCTAAGTTACAAAGTAGCTAAGTATGAAAGCAAGAAGGGTTTATTCTTATCTCCCACCCTATAAGTGAGGAGGGACATGTCTTCTTTAAGTCTAGAGAGCCAAGAGCTTGTGGATGGGGTAATTTCTCTGAAGTGCTTGTTGTTCCTTTCCTTCCAAATGCTCCAAGCCGATTGGAGAAGGATTTCCACAAATAATGGCCTATTCCATGCGGTCTTGGCTGATTCCACCCAATCCAGCCTATCCCCTTGAGTAGATCCTTGCATTCCAAGCTTGGCCCAGCAATTTAAGCTAAAAGGGCATTCAAAGAAAAGATGCTCCACCGTTTCATCCATGCATGTTGGGCAAAGCAGACAGCCAAACGTGTTGCCAATGTTGAAGTGACGTCGTTTGAGCATATTTCTGGTGTTTAGCCTATCAGATAGTAGTAACCAGCCAAAGACTTTGATCTTTATAGTTGTTTTGGACTTCCATAGCCATGAGTAAGCAGGGTGAGCTTGGATATCTCTGAAGAAAAACTCATAAAATTTGTTGGCTGCGAAGTGGGTGGATCCCCAGGTGTATGTCCAATCATCGTGTGTAGTTTGGCTAGCCAGTTGAATGTCCAAGGTAAGGCTTTGTAGATTTCTAGTCTCTTCATGGGCTTGCTCCGAAAGTGGCAGATGAAACGTTTCCTGCAAACTGGTGGCCCCTAGGAACGCGCGAACAGATATGTCTTCATCTTTAGCAAACGAGAAAGCACAAGGATGAGTTTCGGCCAGGATCTCACCCAGCCACATGTCTTTCCAAAAGAGGGTGGTTGCTCCATTACTCACATTGACCATCGTGATTCCTCTATAAGTGGGCATGAGCTTGGAGATATCATGCCACCAGAAGGAGCCACAAGGATCGGCAGCATGGGGTATCTTGGAGGTGTAGTAGGTATTCCAAATCAACTCAACCCAGGGCAGGTCCTAGTGGTTGTAGAACTTATGAAGAAATTTGAGAAGCAAGGCCTCGTTCTGGATTTTCAGGTTTAATACCCCCAGACCACCACATTTCTTTGGTTTGCAAACCATGTCCCAAGCTGCCAGTGAGGTGCACTTGTCACCTTGATCAGTTTTCTTTGTCCATAAACATTTGCGGTGAATCTTGTCAAGGAGTTCAATGGTTCCTGCTGGGAGTTTAAGAGTACACATGGCGTAGATTAGGAGCGAGGTAATGACCGAGTTGAGCAGAGATAACTTGCCACCATATGAGATCATATTAAGTGTTGCTGAGAGTCTTCTTTCTAGTCGACAGACCAAAGGCATGAGATCATGAATAGTAGGTTTAGTAGTCCCCAAAGGAAGGCCTAGGTAGGTAAAAGGCATCTTTCCCACCACACAACCAAAAATATTCGCCAAGTTGGTATAAAGTGCCTCATCACAGTTGATTGGGATAAGTGTGGATTTATGGAAATTGATTTTGAGTCCAATAGAGGTGGCGTAGTCCGACAGAATATTTTTGATAGTTTGAGCCTGTAGAGGACAAGCTGGCATTGCAAGAATCGTGTCGTCCGCATATTGAATGACCGGGTAATCTTTTTGTGTAGCACATGGGAAGGGTAACTTGATGAGGTCTTCGGCAAAAGCATCATTAATAGCAGCTTGTAATAAATCTGCAGCTAGGACAAAGATTAGGGGGGACAAAGGGTCACCTTGGCGGACCCCACATTTGCAATGAAATTGTCTTCCCGGTAAGCCATTCAGGAGGACAACAGATTTCCCCGAGGCAAAGATGCATTTAATACAACCAAGCCACTTATCATTAAAGCCCATGTTTCGCATGATCTCAATCATTGCATCATGATCAATGGTGAGGATTCGTTCATCTACACTTGGTTCGGCTTCATCCGTTCGTCTTCTTCATGGACTCGTTCTTCTTCCTAGCGGGATTTCAGGCAAGATGACCGCTACCCTGGATCTCACTACTATCATTGCTATGCTAGTTGCTTCGTTCTATCACTATGCTGCGCTACCTATCACTTGCTCTTCAAGCCTCCCAGATTGCCATGTCAGCCTCTAACCTTTTCACCCTTCCTAGCAAACCATTGCTTGGCTATGTTACCGCTTTTGCTCAGCCCCTCTTATAGCATTGTTAGTTGCAGGTGAAGTTGAAGATTGCTCCATGGTGGACAGGATTATGTTGGGATATCACAATATCTCTTATTTAATTAATGCATCTATATACTTGGTAAAGGGTGGAAGGCTCGGCCTTATGCCTGGTGTTTTGTTCCACTCTTGCCGCCCTAGTTTCCGTCATACCGGTGTTATGTTCCCGGATTTTGCGTTCCTTACGCGGTTGGGTGATTTATGGGACCCCCTTGATAGTTCGCTTTGAATAAAACTCCTCCAGCAAGGCCCAACCTTGGTTTTACCATTTGCCTCACCTAGCCCTTTTCCCTTGGGTTTCCGGAGCCCGAGGGTCATCTTTATTTTAGCCCCCCGGGGCCAATGCTTGTCTAAGTGTTGGTCCAAACTAGAGCACCATGCGGGACCATACCTTGGCAACTTGGGTTACGTCGGTACCTGTACGCTTAGCTTATCCGGCGTGTCCTGAGAACGAGATACGTGCGACTCCTATCGGGATTGTCGACACATCGGGCGGTCTTGTTGGTCTTGTTTTACCATTGGCGAAATGTCTTGTAAACCGGGATTCCGAGACTGATCGGGTCTTCATGGGAGAAGGAATATCCTTCGTTGATCGTGAGATCTTATCATGGGCTAAGTTGGGACACCCCTGCAGGGTATAAACTTTCGAGAGCCGTGCCCGCGGTTATGTGGCAGATGGGAATTTGTTAATGTCCGGTTGTAGATAACTTGACACCAGATCCGAATTAAAACGCATCAACTGCGTGTGTAGCCGTGATGGTCTCTTCTCGGTGGAGTCCGGGAAGTGAACACGGTTTTGGGTTATGTTTGACGTAAGTAGGAGTTCAGGATCACCTCTTGATCATTGCTAGCTTCACGACCGTTCCGTTTGCTCTCTTCTCGCTCTTTTTTGCGTATGTTAGCCACCATACATGCTTAGTCGCTGCTGCAACCTCACCACTTTACCACTTCCTTTCCCATTAAGCTTTGCTAGTCTTGATACCCATGGTAATGGGATTGCTGAGTCCTCGTGGCTCACAGATTACTACACAACAGTTGCAGGTACAGGTTATGCGATGATCATGATGCGAGAGCGATGTTTGCTTGTTTTGGAGTTCTTCTTCTGCTTCTTCGATCAGGGGATAGGTTCTAGGTCGGTAGCCTGGGCTAGCAGGGTGGATGTCGTTTGAGTTCCTGTTTGTGTTTCATCCGTAGTTGGATAGTGCTCTTATGTAAGATGATGTTGTATTCGTGTGGCATTGTATGCCTTTTGTATGTATCCCCATCTATTATGTAATGTTGATGTAATGATATCCACCTTGCAAAAGCGTCTTCAAGATGCGCTTCTATCCTTGGTGGGACCTTCGAGTTCCTTTAGGATAGGGTCGCATCTTTGGGCGTGACAAGTTGGTATCAGAGCCTTGACCAACCTTAGGAGCCCCTTGATTGATCGTGTAGTTTGGCCGTTGTTGAGTCTAGAAAAAAAACTGATTTTTGAGTCTAGTTTTATCGGAGAGTAGGAATTCCTTTTACTCCTCAGCCCCTTCGTCGCTCTGGTGAGGAATCTTGACGTAGGTGTTCTGAATTACTTCTCTTCCCCTTCAAACTTTCTTTAGGATCACGCGGTTAGTTTTTTCGTTCGTTGGTTCTCAGCTCTTTTCATCCGGTGCATTTCTCGTCAAGACGATTTGACCCTCTCTGTTTTTGCAAGTTCAATCCTTAGTTGTTTTCTTTTTCCCACCCGCCCACCCCTTTTTCTTCTTGGAGCCGGAGTCCGTAATCGGGTATCCATCCTACTCGTGTGAAGCCTTTGCTGTCTTTCAACCGGTGTTTTCTCTTCAAAATATTCGTCGGTTTCCCCTTCCAAGTTGCCTTTGTTTTCCCGCCCTCCCACCCTCTTCTTCCCGGAGCCTGAGTCTCTTTCGAGCATCAATTTTCATTCGTACGGAGCCTCTTCAGTCCTCCCTCAATTGTTTCAACCGGAGAATTCTCATTTTGTTCGACATTCTTCAACTCTTTTTTCTTTTCCGGTGGACTCAATTCAAGTTTTTCGGGTTGATCACATTCTTTTCCTTGGATCAAGTGTTCTCCTTACTCGTTTGCCTCTCGCCATTTAATCATTCTGGAGTTCGAAAGACATCCCAGGAGATTCGTCTGTGTTCCAATTAATTCGAGGTTGTCACCTCATTCAAATATTTCAATTGTTCCGGTGCATCATCTATCGGTTCAACAACCCTTTCCAACGGTGTTTCTTTTAGTGGGCCCTAACCCACAGGTCTTTTCCGAGGATCTTACCTGACTCTTCTGATTCCTCCGGAGTTATTCTCAATTCTTTTTAAGTGTGACATAAGAATGAATTTCATCAGTCAGATGCCATCTCCAAGATCGCTTTCAAATTCTTTTCATGTTTGGTTCAACCCTTCCTTTTTTTTCATTCTCCCGGAGTATCTCAGTAATTTTGGTGGTGTTTCTCGTCGTCATTTGAAGACCGAAGAAGAGTTTTTCCTCTAAAATCTTGCCCATTCTCTCGAAGTTTCGTGGTTCTAGCTTCATGTTATCTGATGTCTACTACACAACCTTTTTCTTGTAGACGCTATTGGGCCTGCAAGTGCACAGGTTTGTAGGACAGTAGCAAATTTCCCTCAAGTGGATGACCTAAGGTTTATCAATCCGTAGGAGGCGTAGGATGAAGATGGTCTCTTTCAAACAACCCTGCAACCAAATAACAAAAAGTCTCTTGTGTCCCCAACACACCCAATACAATGGTAAATTGTATAGGTGCACTAGTTCGGCGAAGAGATGGTGATACAAGTACAAAATAGGTAGTAGATATAGGTTTTTGTAATCTGAAATAATAAAAACAGCAAGGTAACAAGTGGTAAAAGTGAGCGTAAACGGTATTGCAATGATAGGAAACAAGGCCTAGGGTTCATACTTTCACTAGTGTAAGTTCTCTCAACAATAATAACATAGATAGAACATATGACAAGCCCTCAACATGCAACAAAGAGTCACTCCAAAGACACTAATAGCGGAGAACAAACGTAGAGATTATGGTCGGGTACGAAACCACCACAAAGCTATTCTTTCGAATCGATCTATAAAAGAGTTTGTACTAGAATAACACCTTAAGATACAAATCAACCAAAACCCTAATGTCACCTAGATACTCCATTGTCACCTCAAGTATCCGTGGGCATGATTATACGATATGCATCACACAATCTCAGATTCATCCAACCAACATAAAAGTAATTCAAAGAGTGCCCCAAAGCTACTACCGGAGAGTCAAGAACGTGTGCCAACCCCTATGCATAGGTTTCCAAGTGTCACGAAACCCGCAAGTTGATCACCAAAACATACATCAAGTGGATCAATAGAATAACCCATTGTCACCATGGTTATCCCACACAAGACATACATCAAGTGTTCATAAAAGACTCAATCCAATAAGATAACTTCAAAAGGGGAAACTCAATTCATCACAAGAGAGTAGAGGGGGAGAAACATCATAAGATCCAACTACAATAGCAAAGCTCGGGATACATCAAGATCGTGCCATAGATGGAACACGAGAGAGAGAGATCAAACACATAGCTACTGGTACATACCCTCAGCCCTGAGGGTGAACTACTCCCTCCTCGTCATGGATAGCATCGAGATGATGAAGATGGCCTCCGGTGGTGGGATCCCCCTCCGGCAGGGTGCCGGAACAGGGCCCCGATTGGTTTTTGGTGGCTACAGAGGCTTGCGGTGGCGGAACTCCCGATCTATCTCCTGTTCTGGAAGTTTTAGGGTACGTAGGTATATATGGGTGAAAGGGGTACGTCGGTGGACCTCCAGGGGGCTCATGAGGTAGGGGGCGCGCCCAGGGGGAGGGGCGCGCCCCCCACCCTCGTGGGCAGCCCTGGGATCCCCTGACATGCACTCCAAGCCCATCTGGTTGGTTTCCTTCCAAAATTAACTTCTCCAGTTGATTTCGTTCCGTTTTGACTCCGTCTGATATTCCTTTTCCTCGAAACACTGAAATAGGCATAAAACAGCAAATCTGGGCTGGGCCTCCGGTTAATAGGTTAGTCCCAAAAATAATATAAAATTGGATAATAAAGCCCAATATTGCCTAAAATAGTAGATAAAGTAGCATGGAGCAATCAAAATTTATAGATACATTGGAGACGTATCAAGCATCCCCAAGCTTAATTCCTGCTCGTCCTCGAGTAGGTAAATGATAAAAAAGAATTTTTGATGCGGAGTGATACTTTGGCATAATTTCAATGTAAATCTTCTTAATTGTGGCATGAATATTCAGATCCGAAAGATTCAAGACAAAAGTTCATATTGACATAAAAATAATAATACTTCAAGCATACTAATCAAAGCAATCATGTCTTCTCAAAATAACATGGCAAAAGAAAGTTCATCCCTACAAAATCATATAGTTAGGCTATGCTTCATTTTCGTCACACAAAGATGTTCCCAACTTCTATACCCCCGATGACAAGCCAAGCAATTGTTTCATACTCAAATAATCTCAAACTTTTTCAACCTTCATGCAATACATGAGCGCGAGCCATGGATATAGCACTATGGGTGGAATAGAATATGATGATGGGGATTGTGTGGAGAAGACAAAAAAGGATAAAGTCTCATATTGACGAGGATAATCAACGGGCTATGGAGATGCCCATCGATTGATGTCAACATGAGGAGTAGGGATTGCCATGCAACGGATGCACTAGAGCTATGAATGCTCAACAAAAGAAAACTAGTGGGTGTGCATCCAACTTGCTTACTCATGAAGACCTAGGGCATTTGAGGAAGCCCATCGTAGGAATATACAAGCCAAGTTCTATATGAAAAATTCCCACTAGTATGAACAAGACAATATATGACACTCACTATATAAAAAATATGGTGCTACTTTGAAGCACAAATATATGAGACTCACTACATGAAGAACAAGGTGCTACTTTGAAGCACAAGTGTGGTAAAAGGATAGTAACATTGCCCCTTCTATCTTTTTCTCTCATTTTTTTGGGCCTTCTCTTTTTTTTTTCATTTGGCCTTTCTCCTTTTCTTTTTTTTTCGTCCGGAGTCTCATCCCGACTTGTGGGGGAATCATAGTCTCCATCATCCTTTTCCTCACTGGGGCAATGCTCTAATAATGATGATCATCACACTTTTATTACAACAACTTGATATTACAACTCGAAACTAGAACAAGATATGACTCTATATGAATGCCTCCGGCGGTGTACCGGGATGGTGCAATGAATCAGAGTGACATGTATGAAAAATAATGCATGGTGGCTTTGCCACAAATACGATGTCAACTACAAGATCATCCAATGGCAATATGACAAAAGTAAAGTATGTCATGATGAACGGAACGGTGGAAAGTTGCATGGCAATATATCTCAGAATGGCTATGGAAATGCCATAATAGGTAGGTATGGTGGCTGTTTTGAGGAAGATATAAGGAGGTTTATGTGTGAAAGAGCGTATCATATCATGGGGTTTGGATGCACCGGCGAAGTTTGCACCAACTCTCAATGTGAGAAAGGGCAATGCAGGATACCGAAGAGGCTAGCAAATGCAGAAAGGTAAAAGTGCGTATAATCCATGTACTCAACATTAGTCAAAAGAACTCATCTACTTATTGCAAAAATTTAGAAGCCATCAAAAATCAAGTACTACACACAATGCTCCTAGGGGGATAGATTGGTAGGAAAAGACCATCGCTCGTCCCCGACCGCCACTCATAAGGATGCACAAGCCAAGTACACTTCATGCTTCAAATTTGTTACACAACTTTACCCATACGTGCATGCTACGGGAGTTGCAAACTTCAACACAAGTATTTCTCAAATTCACAACTACTCAACTAGCACGACTTTGATATTATTACCTCCATATCTCAAAACAATTATTAAGCATTAATTTTATCTTAGTATTCAATTCACTCAAAAGAAAGTTTCACTTATCTTGAACACTAAGTATATCAACATTAAGCAAATTACCATGTTATTAATGAATCTCAAAATAATCTAAGTGAAGCATGAGAGATCAAGTTTCTTTAAAACAAATCCACCACCGTGCTCTGAAAGATATAAGTGAAGCACTAGAGCAAAAACTATCAAGCTCAAAAGATATAAGTGAAGCACAAAGAGTATTCTAACAAATTCCAATTTGTGTAAGGCTCTCTCTCATTAAAGAATTTCAGATCTTGATACTTATTCAAGCATCAAGCAAAGCTAAAGTAAACTACAATGCAAGGATAGCACAACTCATGTGAAGAAGCAAAAACTTAGGCTCAACCAATACTAACCGATAGTAGTTGAAGAAGAAAGATGGGATGCCTACCGGGGCATCCCCAAGCTTAGATGCTTGAGACTTCTTGAAATATTATCTTGGGGTGCCTTGGGCATCCCCAAGCTTGAGCTTTTGTGTCTCCTTAATTCCTGTCATACCATGGTTGTTATTTTTATCAAAAGCTTCATTCACAACAAACTCAACAAGAACTCGTGAGATAGGTTAGTATAAACCAATGTAAAACCTTATCATTTTCTAATGTAACAAATCACTAAAATTATTATTCAACATTTCATACTAAATGCCTCTGCATATTTAATACTCCTATCATCAAATAGAATCATTAAACAAGCAAACATATGCAAACAATGCAACCATAACAGCAATCTGCCAAAACAGTACAGTCTGCAAAGAACGCAAGAGTATCAATACTTCCATGACTCCAAAAATTATGAACTAAAATTCCCACTGTAATAAATTTATCAGAGCTCAATATGCAAAAAGATTCAACGTTATACCATGCTCTGACTTTTCTAGGGAATTTTTGCAAGAGCGGTAAACTTTCTGTTTTCAAACAGCAACATGCAAACTAGCAAAATAAGCATGGCAAAGGCTATCCTTGACTTTTTTATTGAAACTAAAGAGGCAAAACACTTCTAACTAACAGCAAGAAAAAACTAACAAAAGAAATTGACGCTCCAAGCAAAACACATATCATGTGGCGAATAAAAATATAGCTCCAAGTAAAGTTACGGATGAACGAAGACGAAAGAGGGGATGCCTTCCGGGGCATCCCCAAGCTTAGTTGCTTGGTTGTCCTTAAATATTACCTTGGGGTGCCTTGGTCATCCCCAAGCTTAGGCTTTTTCCACTCCTTATTCCATAGTCCATCGAATCCTTACCCAAAACTTGAAAACTTCAACCACACAAAACTCAAAACAAAACTCATAAGCTCCGTTAGTATAAGAAAATAAAACCACCACTTAGGTACTGTAATGAACTCATTCTAAATTCATATTGGTGTAATATATACTGTACTCCAACTTATCTATGGTTCATACCCTCCGATACTACTCATAGATTCATCAAAATAAGCAAACAACACATAGAAAACAGAATCTGTCAAAAACAGAACAGTCTGTAGTAATCTGTATAAAACGTGTACTTATGGAACCCCAAAAATTATAAAATAAATTGCTGGACCTGAGAAATTTGTCTATTAATCATCTGCAAAAATAATCAACCTAAAATCACTCTCCAGTAAAAAATGGCAGCTAATCTCATGAGCGCTAAAGTTTCTGTTTTTCACGGCAAGATCACATAAACTTCACCCAAGTCTTCCCAAAGGTTCTACTTGGCACTTTATTGAAACAAAAGCTATAAAACATGATTACTACAGTAGCATAATCATGTGTACACACAAAAACAGTAAGAATAAATATTGGGTTGTCTCCCAACAAGCGATTTTCTTTAATGCCTTTTAGCTAGGCATGATGATGACAATGATGCTCACATAAAAGATAAGAATTGAAACATAACGGGAGCATCATGAAGCATATGACTAGCACATTTAAGTCTAACCCACTTCATATGCATAGGGATTTTGTGAGAAAACAACTTATGGGAACAATAATCAACTAGCATAGGATGGCACAACAAGCATAGCTTCAAGAATTTAAGCACATAGAGAGGAAACTTGACATTATTGCAATTCCTACAAGCATATGTTCCTCCCTCATAATAATTTTCAGTAGCATCATGAATGAATTAAACAATATAACCAGCACCTAAAGCATTATTTTCATGATCTACAAGCATAGAAAATTTTCTACTCTCCACATAAGCAAACTTCTTCTTTATAGCATACGTATCATCACAATAATCATCATAGATAGGGGGCATGCTTTCATCATAGTAAATTTGCTCATCAAAGCTTGGGGGACAAAATATATCATATTCATCAAACATAGCTTCCCCAAGCTTGTGGCTTTGCATATCATTAGCATCATGGATATTCAAGGAATTCATACTAACAACATTGCAATCATGCTCATCATTCAAAGATTTAGTACCAAACATTCGATAGATTTCTTCCTCTAGCACTTGAGCACAATTATCCTTTCCATCATACTCACGAAAGATATTAAAAAGGTGAAGCGTATGAGACAAACTCAACTCCATTTTTTTGTAGTTTTCTTTTATAAACTAGACTAGTGCTAAAACAAGAAACAAAAAGATTCAATTGCAAGATCTAAAGATATACCTTCACTTATCTAGCCTCCCCGACAACGGCGCCAGAAAAGAGCTTGATGTCTACTACACAACCTTCTTCTTGTAGATGTTGTGGGCCTGCAAGTGCACATGTTTGTAGGACAGTAGCAAATTTCCCTCAAGTGGATGACCTAAGGTTTATCAATCCGTAGGAGGCGTAGGATGAAGATGGTCTCTCTCAAACAACCCTGCAACCAAATAACAAAAAGTCTCTTGTGTCCCCAACACACCCAATACAATGGTAAATTGTATAGGTGCACTAGTTCGGTGAAGAGATGGTGATACAAGTGCAAAATAGATACTAGATATAGGTTTTTGTAATCTGAAATAATAAAAACAGCAAGGTAACAAGTGGTAAAAGTGAGCGTAAACGGTATTGCAATGATAGGAAACAAGGCCTAGGGTTCATACTTTCACTAGTGTAAGTTCTCTCAACAATAATAACATAGATAGAACATATGACAAGCCCTAAACATGCAACAAAGAGTCACTCCAAAGACACTAATAGCAGAGAACAAACGTAGAGATTATGGTCGGGTACGAAACCACCACAAAGCTATTCTTTCGGATCGATCTATAAAAGAGTTCGTACTAGAATAACACCTTAAGATACAAATCAACCAAAACCCTAATGTCACCTAGATACTCCATTGTCACCTCAAGTATCCGTGGGCATGATTATACGATATGCATCACACAATCTCAGTTTCATCCAACCAACATAAAAGTACTTCAAAGAGTGCCCCAAAGCTACTACCGGAGAGTCAAGAATGTGTGCCAACCCCTATGCATAGGTTCCCAAGTGTCACGAAACCCGCAAGTTGATCACCAAAACATACATCAAGTGGATCAATAGAATAACCCATTGTCACCACGGTTATCCCACGCAAGACATACATCAAGTGTTCATAAAAGACTCAATCCAATAAGATAACTTCAAAAGGGGAAACTCAATTCATCACAAGAGAGTAGAGGGGGAGAAACATCATAAGATCCAACTACAATAGCAAAGCTCGAGATACATCAAGATCGTGCCATAGATGGAACACGAGAGAGAACACGAGAGAGAGAGATCAAACACATAGCTACTGGTACATACCCTCAGCCCCGAGGGTGAAGTACTCCCTCCTCGTCATGGATAGCGCCGGGATGATTAATATGGCCTCCGGTGATGGGATCCCCCTCCGGCAGGGTGCCGGAACAGGGTCCCGATTGGTTTTTGGTGGCTACAGAGGCTTGCGGCGGCGGAACTCCCGATCTATCTTCTGTTCTGGAAGTTTTAGGGTACGTAGGTATATATGGGTGAAAGGGGTACGTCGGTGGACCTCCAGGGGGCTCACGAGGTAGGGGGCGTGCCCAGGGGGGAGGGGCGCGCCCTCCACCCTCGTGGGCAGCCCGGGGATCCCCTGACGTGCACTCCAAGCCCATCTGGTTGGTTTCCTTCCAAAATTAACTTCTCCAGTTGATTTCGTTCCGTTTTGACTCCATTTGATATTCCTTTTCCTCGAAACACTAAAATAGGCATAAAACAGCAAATCTGGGCTGGGCCTCTGGTTAATAGGTTAGTCCCAAAAATAATATAAAAGTGGATAATAAAGCCCAATATTGCCTAAAACAGTAGATAAAGTAGCATGGAGCAATCAAAAATTATAGATACGTTGGAGACGTATCATTATCCTCTCGAATTATTCCATTTGTCAGATATTCCTTTTCTTACCCATTCTGAGTATGTCAGAAGTGGTTTTTCCATTTCGTTTCACCGAAGGCCATCAGTCCAGAAGAATTCTTGGTCCTCACATTCCAGCTATCGTTCTACATTATCTTGGCGCATCTGTCAAATGTTCTTTAATCAACTTGTTATCTCTTCATTCTTTTGCATCTAAATCCCCTCAAGCATATTTGTTCTTCTAATTCTTCAAGGTGATTCATTCTCTTTCATCATTCATTTTCGAATTTTTACAGTGGTTCGTTCAGGATTCTTTTTCTTTGATTATCATATCAATTCATTCGTTCTTTCCAAATCCTACCGGTGGTTCATGAAGACTTTCTCAAGTTTTGCGCTATATTCCCCTTAATACTTTTCAATAAGAATAAGTAGTATGCAAAAATCCATTGCTTGTCATCAATTTAATTTGATGAAGGATAAGCATACAATAAATCTTATTCTTATTTCATCCAAGTGAGTAATCCCTTCTTTATAGTTTGTTCTTGAGGAATAAATTCTAGTTCCAAGTGTTTTCATTTTTTTCCTTTTCCGAAGTTCAATTTCCTCAGCCATTTCGTCGGAACCTCCATCTAAATCATCGCAAGGCTTGAATCTTTATTCTTTCATCCTTCATTTCTATCTCATCATCCTTTTGTCACCGGAGTTCTTCATGGTGGTTCTTCATGATTTAATTCATTCTTCAAGAGTTCATCAAGATTTTGTTGGAGGAGTTCAAGTATCTTTTCTTCTCACGTCTCGAAGTGCAATTAATTCTCCATATTCTTTTGAAGTGGAGTTTTGCATTTCTTTGTTCTTCTTAGGTATCCAAACATTTCTGTTTGTGGCCGGTTATCACCTTATGATCTTGAGATGTTACCTATAAGACCACAACAAGATAATTCTTTTTGTTGTTGATTTTCTCAACAACTCCGTTTAAACCTTCCTTCTAAAGATGCTTTCAATTTCATTCATGGCAAAACTTGTCATTTTCTTCTCCGTTCTTTCATTCAACTCTTTCAATTCTTTCCGAAGGTTTTGTGTCATGTCTTCATCAAGTATCATTCCATCCTCTCAAGCTTGTGTTCTATTCATCCATGTTTCAGCCGGAGTGCTGCCTAAATCATTTTCAATCTTATTCATTTCTTATCTCGTTCTAATCGGAGTGGTTTCAGAGTCTATCTGATTCCTTGAGTTTTTGATTCTCGTCATTCTCGTCGATCCTCTCTTATTCTCGAGTGCTCTCAATTCTTTGCTTCTTCTCTTGAGTTCTTGTTTCACCTCATCCCCTTTTCCCTTCCGTCTCGGTCCTAAGATCTCGGGACGAGATCTCTTGTTAGTAGAGGAGAGTTGTAACACCCCGGATTCGATGCGCCAGGTGTCTGCCAGATATTCGCCTTCGTTGCCATGTCATTGCTTGCGTGTTGCATTTTTCCATGTCATCATCTGCATTTCATCTGCATGTTTTTCAAAACTTGCATCCGTTCGGGCTCCCCCGGTTCTCTCCGTGGTCCGTTTGGAGTCCAGACCACACTCGTTCGCGCCCGTCGCCCCTCTCAGACCTCGTTTCGTGAGTGGCCGAAAAATGTTCTCGGAATGGGGTGATACTTGGCATGCGGTCTTATTATAGTGTAGACAGGCCGCCTGTCAAATTTCGTCGCATTCGGAGTCCGTTTGACTGCCCAACTGTTAAACACATATCGGTACCGTTGTCGGTACCTTCGTCGGACATTTTCGGTATCCGGAAACAATTGCCGGGCTGCATTTCTTCCCTCTGCTCTCAGCCCAACCCTCTCTTCACAGCCTACCTAGGCCTTCCTAACCCCCCTCGCGTCCAGAACCGCCCGATCGAGATCGGAGGGCTCCAAAACCCTCCTAAAACCAAACCCTAACCATCCCTGCCTATATATGGACACCCCCTTCCAAATTTGGCAACCTAACCCTTCCCCTACCTCCCAGCCGCAACCATCCCTTCCTCCTCGGAATTAGAGCCTCCCACCTCCAAATCCGCGCCGGCCACCTCGCCTCCACCACTTGGCACGTAGCCATTGGCTGCGCCGCCACCGTGCAGCCTCCCTCGCCCACTCCCCTTGCGCCACCTGTCCCCCCTGCCTCCCCGCGCCGGCAGGCCCGTGCCAGGCCCGCCCGGGCCCCGATCTGGGCCCCGAGGGCCGCAGCCATCCCGAGCGCCCCGCTCTCTCCTCCCGTCGCCTCTGCCCGACCCCGTCGTCGGCGTGCCGCCGCCGGGTCGCCGGACCCCGCTCCGCCGCGCCTTCGTCAGGTCGCCGGGCCGTGTTCCCCCGCCGCCGCAGATGAGTCTCGCCGCCCTCGCCTTCTCCCCTTCTCCTCTCTTTTCCCTCGGGCCTCACCCTTCTCTGCCCGTGGACAGGAGCCGCCGCCGGAGTTCCACGCCTCGCCGTCTGGCCTCGTCGTCGCCGGGAATGGCTTCCCCGGGGCCAGATCCGCCCGGATCCGGCCGGAACCGCCGCACCCATGGCCTCCTCCGCCCTCGCCGGCCCCTTCCGGAGCCAGCCACCGCCGCCCTGGTCAGAGGTCGAGCGGAGGAGCCGCTCGACCCGACCGTCCGCTCGCATAGCCGTCGTGGGCCGGCGTCCCCACGGCCCCGGCCCAATACACCTCCCCTCCGGCCTCCTAGGCCTAGCCCAGGACCGACAGGCCCAAGGGCCCTAGGTGAGCACCCGATGGCTAACCCCCGCCCTGCGTGCGAGATAACTATATGACGCCCATATCGTTTTTTTCTAAAAAATTGGCCAAGTCCCCAGATCTGCTACATTTTATGCCCCTGTTCATCGCATCATAACTCTGCATCTGCAGCTCCGTTTCATGCATATGATATATCAAAATGTTCGTCATGAGATGCTCTTCATCTCATTCCATTGTGCCATGTTTGTTTGAGTCCATCTTGATGCTCTAATCTTCGTTGCAAGAGTGCTATATGATGTTAACCTGCTGAAACTGTTATAACTTGATGATTTGTCATTTTTGTTGCATTTGATGTGTGCATCCTATGAGCTTGATGTCTACATGTGTTTTGTACTACATCATGTCATCTTTACAGTGGTGCAATCCATGTATTTTTGTGAGTCTTTTAGTGAGTGCATCGAGCTCGTGAAGTAGGATATTTGCTGTTACTGTTTTGCTATACTGTTTCTGTTACAACATGATGCTATGTAAACCTGCTGCTACAAGTCATTCTATGCATAATCTGGAGATGTTCACTAAGGATGGTTTATTGTATATGTCATGCTCTATCCATCCATGCCCCTGGTTGAATTTATAGCCTGCTGTAGCTTGTTGTTATATTGCCCTCGAAATTGCTAAATAATGTTGCTGTCAGCCTGTTAACATTAAGTTCTGTTTTGCCATGTGTTTTGCTAGTGATCCATGCACCCTATGAACTTGCTCTTGCCATTTTTAGCTTCATAAATATGCAATCTTACTGTTGGTTGCCTTGCAATGCCATGTATTGCTATGTGGTGAGTGGTTCAAGCTCACCAACATGTCTACTTATTGCTGTTCCTGCCATGTATGAATCTGCCATATAACTTGCCATGTTTAGATGGGTGCCATCATATTTTCTGTGCCCTTTTGGCTCATGGTCAGTAAGGGACTTTTGTTATATGCAATTAGTAGATTCATGCCATGCCTTTGTTTACCATGATAAGTTCCCGTAACATATTTTTTGATAGCTCTAAACATTGCAACCTGATGTTATTTCTGCGAATGACAAACTGTTATTATTTCCAATCTTGCCATGTCATTTTGAACATGTTCTTGTGATTTCTGGAGATAGCTCAGTGTTCATGTTTTGTCATGCATTACCTGTACATCATGACCATGCCTTTTGTTTTCATATTGTGGTATTGTAGCATGTTGTTTTGATGTTTGCTAGATGCTTAGTTGCTGTTTTGGTCAGATTGTCGTTATGACTTGTATAGAGTGTATGTGTTGAACCGTTGCTCCGTTTCGAGTGTGCTCTATATGAAACTTGCTTGATTTTGCATGTAGTTTCATATTATCATGTGACATCCTTGTTTTGAGGTGTTTGCTTGATGTTTGTATGCATTTTGCATCAATACCATGTTTAACTTGTTTTGCTCATATCTTCTAGGCCGTAGCTCCGAACTAAATGAACTTTATATGTAACTTGACTAGATTTTCGTGTAGATCCTCTTGGTGCTCTTTAACTTGCTGTTTAACAACTTAAACTTAATGTTTATTCAGTTCTGTACCAATTTCTAAATTTGCATATGAGGACTTACCGGAATTGTTATATGTTGTTTCCGGCCTCATTTAAACTTGCTTTGATGTGTTGTTCTTGTTTGCATCCTCTCTTGCCATGAGTAGCCTCATCTAGCTTTGTCATGCATCATGCTTGGTTGTGCATCATGTCTTGTCTATGTGTGGTGTGTTTACCATGTTGTGTGCTTCTTCTCGATAGTTCCCGTTTCGTTGCGATCGTGAGGATTCGTTCGTCTACGCTTGGTTCGGCTTCATCCGTTCGTCTTCTTCATGGACTCGTTCTTCTTCCTAGCGGGATTTTAGGCAAGATGACCGCTACCCTGGATCTCACTACTATCATTGCTATGCTAGTTGCTTCGTTCTATCGCTATGCTGCGCTACCTATCACTTGCTCTTCAAGCCTCCCAGATTGCCATGTCAGCCTCTAACCTTTTCACCCTTCCTAGCAAACCATTGCTTGGCTATGTTACCGCTTTTGCTCAACCCCTCTTATAGCGTTGTTAGTTGCAGGTGAAGTTGAAGATTGCTCCATGGTGGACAGGATTATGTTGGGATATCACAATATCTCTTATTTAATTAATGCATCTATATACTTGGTAAAGGGTGGAAGGCTCGGCCTTATGCCTGGTGTTTTGTTCCACTCTTGCTGCCCTAGTTTCCGTCATACCGGTGTTATGTTCCCGGATTTTGCGTTCCTTACGCGGTTGGGTGATTTATGGGACCCCCTTGACAGTTTGCTTTGAATAAAACTCCTCCAGCAAGGCCCAACCTTGGTTTTACCATTTGCCTCACCTAGCCCTTTTCCCCTTGGGTTTCCGGAGCCCGAGGGTCATCTTTATTTTAGCCCCCCCGGGCCAATGCTTGTCCAAGTGTTGGTCCAAACTAGAGCACAGTGCGGGACCATCCCTTGGCAACTTGGGTTACGTCGGTACCTGTACGCTTAGATTATCCAGTGTGTCCTGAGAACGAGATACGTGCGACTCCTACCGGGATTGTCGACACATCGGGCGGTCTTGCTGGTCTTGTTTTACCATTGTGAAATGTCTTGTAAACCGGGATTCCGAGACTGATCGGGTCTTCCTGGGAGAAGGAATATCCTTCGTTGATCGCGAGAGCTTATGATGGGCTAAGTTGGGACACCCCTGCAGGGTATAAACTTTCGAGAGCCGTGCCCGCGGTTATGTGGCAGATGGGAATTTGTTAATGTCTGGTTGTAGATAACTTGACACCAGATCCGAATTAAAACGCATCAACCGCGTGTGTAGCCGTGATGGTCTCTTCTCGGTGGAGTCCGGGAAGTGAATATGGTTTTGGGTTATGTTTGATGTAAGTAGGAGTTCAGGATCACCTCTTGATCATTTCTAGCTTCACGACCGTTCTGTTTGCTCTCTTCTCGCTCTTTTTTGCGTATGTTAGCCACCATATATGCTTAGTCGCTGCTGCAACCTCACCACTTTACCCCTTCCTTTCCCATTAAGCTTTGCTAGTCTTGATACCCATGGTAATGGGATTGCTGAGTCCTCGTGGCTCACAGATTACTACACAACAGTTGCAGGTACAGGTTATGCGATGATCATGATGCGAGAGCGATGTTTGCTTGTTTTGGAGTTCTTCTTCTGCTTCTTCGATCAGGGGATAGGTTCCAGGTCGGCAGCCTGGGCTAGCTGGGTGGATGTCGTTTGAGTTTCTGTTTGTGTTTCATCCGTAGTTGGATGGTGCTCTTATGTAAGATGATGTTGTATTCGTGTGGCATTGTATGCCTTTTGTATGTATCCCCATCTATTATGTAATGTTGATGTAATGATATCCACCATGCAAAAGCGTCTTCAAGATGCGCTTCTATCCTTGGTGGGACCTTCGAGTTCCTTTAGGATAGCGTCGCATCTTTGGGCGTGACACGGAGCTCCGAGATCGTCGTGACCGCCACCTCACCTCGTCGTGACCGCCACCTCACCTTGCCGCAGGCCTCCTCAGCCACTGTCCTTGTGGCTGTGGCTGCGGCCTCGCCTGTCGTCCCTGCATCAAGCCGCTACCTCAAGCAGCCTCCACTGATCCTCCTTCGTCGAGTGGCCCTGCTTTGTAGCAGCACCAACTTGACTCGCCCTCACACCACCTAACCTTGCGGCCACACCAAAATCGCCCTCCTCGCCGGGTCACCTCCGCATCAGCCGCACGCCCGGAGCCACTCCCACGGCCTCACGCTGAAATCGCAGCCGCCGCCCACCTTCATCGCCGCGTTTGTGTCAAGCCTCCACCCAACTCCATAGCAAGCAGCCCCGAGCTGCCTTCAATATACCTTCGTCGAGCTGCGGGCCTCATGACCAGCTTCGCTTCAGGTCGCTACTACTTCTTGAGCTTGCGTTGGTTTTTCCCTTGAAGAGGAAAGGGTGATGCAGCAAAGTAGAGATAAGTATTTCCCTCAGTTTGAGAACCAAGGTATCAATTCAGTAGGAGAAGAATGCACAAATCACCAATAGATGTACAAACAATCAAACAAATTGCACCCAATGCAATAGAGTTGTTGTCAATCCCTTCATGGTTACTTGCAAAAGTGAGATCTGATAGAGATAGATAAACAAAAGATAAAATATTTTTGGTTTTTTTATTTAAAGATCTAGAAATAAAAGATTGCAAAATAGTAGATCGAAAACTATTATGATGGAAAATAGACCCGGGGGCCATAGGTTTCACTAGAGGCTTCTCTCATGAAGGCAAATAATACGGTGGGTGAACAAATTACTGTCGAGCAATTGATAGAAAAGCGCATAGTTATGACGATATCCAAGGCAATGATTATGCAATATAGGCATCACGTCCATGTCAAGTAGACCAAAACGGTTCTGCATCTACTACTATTACTCCACACATCGACCGACTCCTGCCTGCATCTAGAGTATTAAGTTTATAAAGAACAAAGTAACACATTTAGTAAGATGACATGATGTAGAGGAATTAACTCAAGCAATATGATGAAAACCCCATCTTTTTATCCTCGATGGCAACAATGCTATACGTGCCTCGCTACCCCTACTTTGTCACTAGGTGAGGACACCACAAGATTGAATCTAAAGCTAAGCACCTCTCCCATTGCAAGAAAAACCAATCTAGTTGGCCAAACCAAACTGATAATTCGAAGAGAAATAAAAAGATACCAAATAATGCATATAAGAATTCAGAGAAGATTCAAATAATATTCATAGATAAGCTAATCATAAATTCACAATTCATCGGATCTCGACAAACACACCGCAAAAGAAGATTACATCGTATAGATCTCCAAGAACATCGAGGAGAACATGGTATTATGAATCAAAGAGAGAGAAGAAGCCATCTAGCTACTAGCTATGGACCCGTAGGTCTATGGTGGAATACTCATGCTTCATCGGAAGGGCTATAGAGTTGATGTAGATGGCCTCCATGATCATATCCCCTCCGGCAAGGTGCCGGAAAAGGTCCCTAGATGGGATCTCACGGGAATAGAAGGTTGCGGCGGTGGAAAAGTGTTTTCGTGGATGCTTCTGGTGGTTTGGGAATATTTGCAAATATATAGGAGGAAGATCTAGGTCAGGGGGTCACCGAGGGGCCCACAAGGTAGGGAGGCGCGCCCTACCCCCTAGGCGCGCCCTCCACCCTTGTCGCCGCCTCGTGGCTCTTCTAACTTGCACTCCAAGTCTCCTGTGTGTCTTCTGGTCTAAGAAAAATCATCGTGAAGTTTTATTCCGTTTGGACTCCATTTAGTATTCCTTTTCTTCGAAGCTAAAAAACATGAAAAAAAACAGAAATCAGCACTGCGCTCTAGGTTAATAGGTTAGTCCCAAAAATAATATAAAATAGCATATTAATGCATATAAAACATCCAAAACAGATAATATAATAGCATGGAACAATACAAAATTAAAGATACATTGGAGACATATCAAGCATCCCCAAGCTTAATTCCTGCTTGTCCTGTAGTAGGTAAATTAAAAAAAATTGATGTGGAATTCTACCTAACATATTTATGCATGTAATTTTCTTTATTGTGGCATGAATGTTCAGATCCATAAGATTTAAAACAAAAGTTTAGTATTGACATAAAAACGATAATACTTCAAGCATACTAATAAAGCAGTTATGTCTTCTCAAAATAACATGGCCAATGAAAGTTATCCCTACAAAATCATATAGTCTGGCTATCCATCTTCATCACACAAAATATTCAAATCATGCACAACCCTGATGACATGCCAAACAATTGTTTCATAATTTTGGTGTTCTCAAACTTTTTCAACTTTCACGCAATACATGAGCGTGAGCCATGGAGATAGCACTATAGGTGGAATAGAATATGGTGGTTGTGGTGAAGGCGAAAAGAAGGAGATTGTCTCAAATCAACTAGGCGTATCAACAGGCTATGGAGATGCCCATCAATAGATATCAATGTGAGTGCATAGGGATTGCCATGCAACAGATGCACTAGAGCTATAAGTTTATGAAAGATCAAATAGAAACTAAGTGGGTGTGCATCCAACTTGCTTGCTCATGAAGACCTAGGGCATTTGAGGAAGCCCACCGTTGGAATATACAACCCAAGTTCTATAATGAAAAATTCCCACTAGTATATGAAAGTGACAAAACAGGAGACTCTCTATCATGAAGATCATGGTGCCACTTTGAAGCACAAGTGTGGAAAAAGGATAGTAACATTGCCCCTTCTCTCCTTTTCTCTCACTTTTTTGAATGGCTTATTTGGCCTCCTTTTTTATTTAGGCTTCATTGGCCTTTTTTTATTTCCTCGCATGGGACAATGTTCTAATAATGATGATCATCACACTTTTATTTACTTACAACTCGATACTTAGAACAAAATATGACTCTATATGAATGCCTCCGGCGGTGTACTGGGATGTGCAACAACTCAAGAGTGACATGTATGAAAATTATGAACGGTGGCTTTGCCACAAATACTATGTGTTGCGGGAAACCATGACCACCTATGGGACCATGACGGCCCCTTGCTATTCGACAGGGGGGAGTCGCGTTGCACAAAGAGCAGACCAACGCAAGGCAACATGACAGAGATCACACGGGCAGTTTTACCCAGGTTCGGGCCGCCGCGAAGCGTAAAACCCTACTCCTACTTTGGTTGATTGATTGGGAAAAGGTGGTGGTGGTGCATAGTACACTTGCCCGGCAGGGGTTGCCTCGGGGCAGCAGCGACTACGCGCGTACGAGGGTGTGAGTGGTCTAAGCCTCCAACCTCTCTAATCGTTGGCATGGGCCTCCTTTTATAGTCCAAGGGGTTACCACAGTGGCAAATCAGTCATTAGACACTGATATGATAGCGAACAGTGCTATCATACCTAACTCTGCAGGCTCACAACGTGCATTTAATGTGCCTCTTAGTGTCACATCGTTGGTCGCCCGGCAAGGCTTGCCGGGCTAATTTGCCAGCGCCACACCTGCTTGCTTGACACTTCTCTGGACGGGTGTCATTTGTGGGTTCACTTGGTAGGAAGTGGCCGCCATGTGGCGGATGGCTGCCACTTAATCATCCTGCATCTTGACACCGCACTAATCCACGATTTGGGTCATGGTGGAGCAGTCGGTGGGGTGATCTGGTCTCCGCGAGTCCCGCAGGCCATGTAGGGACGCCTTGGTCCTCTTCTTCTAGGGGTGGCTGTCGGTGTCAAAACCGGCGGATCTCGGGTAGGGGGTCCCGAACTGTACGTCTAAGGCTAATGGTAACAGGAGGCGGGGGACACGATGTTTACCTAGGTTCGGGCCCTCTCGATGGAGGTAATACCCTACTTCCTGCTTGATTGATCTTGATGATATGAGTATTACAAGAGTTGATCTACCGCGAGATCGTAGAGGCTAAATCCTAAAAGCTAGCCTATGATTATGATTGTTGTCCTACGGACTAAACCCTCTAGTTTATATAGACATCGGAGGGGGATAGGGTTACATAGAGTCAGTTACAGAGAAGGAGATCTACATATCCGAATTGCCAAGCTTGCCTTCCATGCAAAGGAGAGTCCCACTCGGACACGGGACGGAGTCTTCAATCTTGTATCTTAATAGTCCAACAGTCCGGCCAAAGTATATAGTCCATCTGTCCGAGGACCCCCTAATCTAGGACTCCCTCAGTAACCCCTGAGCCAGGCTTCAATGACGATGAGTCCGGCGCGCAGATTGTCTTCGGCATTGCAAGGTGGGTTCCTTCTCCGAATACTCCATAGAAGATTTTGAACACAAGGATCATGTCCGGCTCTGCAAAATAATTTCCACATACCACAGTAGAGAGCAAATATCCCACAAATTTAATCTGCTGATAATTCATAGCGTGACATCACGTCGCGGCCCGGTCATTATGAACCGTTTTTCCCAGCCTACCACCGCACGTGTCGCGAGGTGGTTTTATTGGCACGTCTTGTCAAAGCAGAGATCGTGTCCCCTTATCACGGGATTCTCATCAATACGGGTGTGGGTAACCCAACCGCGCCATCAACGTGGCGCTTGGGGAATAAGCGAGGTTACCGGGCAAGTGGGGAGGCGCAGGATCCCTACTGCCTTTATAAGGGGATAAGGACTCCCTTTTTCACCCACGCCTTCTTCTTCCTCTGCTCATCCATTCCCCCTTGCTCGAGCTCCAGCGCCCAAGCGCTCGTCTTCTCCGCCCACAAAGGTCTTTCAAAAATGTCTAGATCCGGAGCGGGAGGCAAGTGGATGGCCTCTACCATCCGGGAGAAGGATATCAAAAAGCTTCGGGAGGCCGGGTATCTGGCCAGGAGAATCGCCCACCGTCTTCCGACGGCGGGACAGATCGTCCCTACTCCAGAACCCCACGAGAGGGTTGTATTCCTCCCTCATTTTTTCCGCAGGTTGGGTTTACCCTCCACCCATTCGTTCACGGCATCATGTATTATTACGGGCTCGATTTTCATGATCTATCCCCCAATTCCTTCCTCAACATCTCGACATTTACCATCGTGTGCGAGGCCTTTTTCGCATCCCGCCACACTTCGGTTTATGGATGAAGGTTTTTAATGTGAAGCCCAAGGTAGTGAGCGGCGAGCACGCCGAGTGCAGAGGCGCCATGGTGAGCAAGATGCCCAACGTCACATGGCCAACATGTACTTTCAATGATTCCGTCAAGGAGTGGTAGCAGCAGTGGTTTTACATCACCGAGCCGTGCGACAAGGAATGGGCCGCTACTCCCAAATTCCGATCCGGAGCCCCCCTACGGCTTACGTCCTGGCCCAAGAAGGGCCTGAACTAGTCTTCGTCCGATGAACTATCAGTGCTCCAGACGCGCGTCAAGGATATGGAAGACAAGAACATCAAACTTGTCAATGTAGTCCAGGTAATGTTAGTTCGCCGGATTCTTCCTTGTCAACACCGGGCTTGCAATTTATGGGAATTCGATCCGGCCAAGCACCAAACCCTACTGGAGCTCTATGGCTCCTTGCATAAGGACATCTGGAAGGTGCTTTTTAAGTCTGGCAAATCGTGGCCGGACTCCGCCGAGGACCGTGGGTACCAACTGTCCGGCCCTGCAAGTTCGGTAAGTCACTGTTATGTTGGCAATTTGTATGTTTTAGTCACATATCCTGAGGAAAATGCTTAACGTGTTTTCCACAACTCCCCTAGGGCTGGACAAAGAAGGCGGGGCGGATCTACTGTCTGGCCCCACTGCCAGAAGAACTGGCCGGCCCACTTCTGACGAAGATGCTGGTCCCGGCGCCCTACAAGGCGCCAAAGAAGAAGGCCGAGAAGGAGGCCAAGAAGACCAGGGCGGCCTCCGTCGCCGCGGCGCCTCGGACGCAAAATCCGAAGACTCCAATGCCCATTCTTCCTTTGAGGAGGATGAGGAGGAGGAGGAAGACGAATCCCCAGCGGGGGGAAGAAAGAAAAGGACGGCCTCCACATCCTTGGAGGCCGAGTCACCTAAGAGGGGAAAAACTCCTCTTCCAAAGGAGTCCACCGCCGCCGCCGATAGCAGCCCGGAGTGGGATCCCAGGGCCCAGCCTCTGGTGAACTCGTGAGTATATAAAATCTGAACGCGCTTATGCGTTAAGGCTCATCATGGCATAATATTTTAATATGAGCCATACTTTTGCAGTCCGGCTAGGTCCCGCACCGAACAATCCTCGTCGGAGGATTTACTGGGCTCGGATGCTATGGAGAGCGGGACACCCCCGAAGGCCCCTTCCCCCAAAAATTTAAACGACGCCGAGGTTTCGTCCCAGATGGACCCGGACCAAGGAGGGGGGGGGGGAGATCGTAAAGGCGGCACCAGGAGGTCAAACTTCAGGAGCCGGACACATGGGAGAGAAGGCTCCCATGGACGTCGTCGGCGGGGGCGATCTTGAATTCGGCCCCCAGCCGGACGCAATCCCGGAGACCAATACGGCTCCAGAACCAGGTAGGCGGCCTCCCTTGGCTAGAGGGGGTGTGCCTGTACCACCGGCAACCTCTGTCGAACCAGAGGTGCCGAATACTTTATCGGCGACGCTGAAAAGCGCCTCCATCATCGATGAACACCGTGCCCTTATGGGTGCGGTGATTGAGAAGATTCATTCCGCTGAGAGTGGACTGAATGAATCCTGTATCAGCCTTATAAGAGGCTTTGAGGTATGTTTTATGAGGTTTGGAAGAGTGTCATAGTATAGATAGTAGCCCCTGATACACTGTTCGATGAAAGAAAGAACCGGACAGAGGATCAAATTTATGTTCGCAGGAGACTCACTTGATGACATCTATTTCTTTTAATAAGCAGGCATCTATAGCGACCGCCGCCTCTCATACTGCGTAAGTATCCAGACTGAGGCATAGTCTGGAGTGGGCCAAAGGAGAACTTGGCCGAGTGAAGAAGCAGTTGGAGGACAACCAAGGTATGCAGAAACCTTGTTCATTCAGCACAAATGAATAAGTGTGCATGATGAAAATATTTTTATGATGTGCGCTAGGGGTGACAGCCGAAATTGAGGCTCTTAAGTAGGCTGTGGCCGAAGCCGAGAAGAAGGTAGCCACAGAGCAGGCTCTTCGCAAAAAGCACGATGCCAGGGTTATTGAAGTTGAGCGAGAGCTTCAGGAGGCCGTGAAGAAATGCGAGACCTTGGAGCAGAGTTTATCAGGGAAAGAATCCGAACTCTCCCAAGCTCGCCAAGCCGCAAGTGATGCCCGGGGGGAAGCCCAAGGTGCCCTGAAGGAAATCCATGAGGTGAGGAAGATTGCGGCTGGTGAGGCTTTTTCTATACAAAGCAGGTATTTGAAAGGAGAAAATTAAGTTGATAATTTGAATTCTGATTTCTCCAGGGGTATTTGCGGAGCTGCCATGCAGCATATCTGATGCCGTCCAATTCTACCGAGCCGGAGAAAGGAACACTGGGGATTAGCTCTTCTGGGTGCAGTATTTGGCACCGAATTATCCAGTGCCTTTTGCCGATCAACTGAAGCAGCTGATCGAACTGCATAAGGCGGCCGAGCTAGCCATGAAGGATTTAATTATCCAGCTATGGACCGCCGAGCCAATTCCAAGCAGTTACTTCGGGCTCATGAAGCGGCTTGTGAGTGCCTGCCCTCGACTCGAAGTCATCAAGCGGTCGGTCTGTATGGAGGGTGCACGAATGGCCTTCGCCCGCGCAAAGGTGCACTGGGAAAGATGGATGCGGAAAAGCTGATGACCGACGGACCGCCGGAGGGGAAGGAGCACCGCAAGCCCGAATTATGTTATGATAGTGTCTTGAAAGGAGCCCGCCTTGCGGCGGAGGAATGCACCAAGGACATTATATTTCCATGAATACAGTCATGTTGTCCTTTGTAATGTTGAACCAAGTCGTTTCTATTATTTATTGCTTGTTATTTGAAAGTTTTTCCTCCTGTGCGGCCGTTTTTTTATATATTAATCCTGATAGTTGGCCAGTCGTCGGCTTCTGCCCCCACGTAGTAAGTACGGGGGTGTTCGGGATAAACCTGGGCACTCTTTATCCCAGTTTTGGGTCCTTGAATGAGGTGTTCAACACAGCGAACTAGACAATCGGACTATAGGGTTTTATCACTCTCACTTAGCCATAGGAGTTTGACAAAAGGAAGGTAGGCGCAGCCCCTGGTGTTCGGAAGACCGCATGAGGGGCTCTATAAGCACCTGATCGGAAGAAAAGCCGATCCATCGCACGCTGCATTGGTTATGGCATTATGCGGAAGAAATCCTTAAAGATTTTACAACCTCTGAAACAGCTGACCAGCTCTCGCTGTATCATGACAGTCAGTTTTCGGCTTTCTTTATTGAGGTGCTCGTCCAGAAGAACCGGGACACAATCGCAGTAGTTCTCCCTGTGCTACCTTAGCCGATATAGCGGAACGTAAGGTACCAAAACATGGGAGCCGGGCAAACCCAACTATTGACCCAAGACATGATTCGGAGCTGATGCATATAATGCTATAAGTTCGGGGTGCTGAATTGCCGTGAAGGTGTTCGAACTTTTATTGCCGTATTATGGGTATAATGAAGCCCCTGGCATATTAAGGCATATCGTGATGTGCAGCAGCCTTTTGACAAAAGAGTTTCAATAAGAAATAACAGAAGATAAGCATCATATAAATCCACATGTTGTATTTGAATAATACGTTGATGCGTATGAGTACAGGTAATGTGATAAAAAGAAATATGACTGCGGAACCTGCTGAGACCAGGCGGGAGCAAGTTGTATGCAGATCCGGAGTGTAGTCGGATGGTCATCGAGGGGAATATCTGAAGATTCCCTTACGCGTTCGAACTGTTTCCACGCCATCAGTCCTGGCCTATGCAAAGGTGAACCTGCAAAGAAAATGCAAGAAATGTTTGTGTGCCACAGAGCGGTTGAGCCGCAGTATGTGGCCTGTCTTAACTTTTGCCGGAGTGTTCAGTTGAGCTCCGGACGAGCCAGGCTATCCTACCGCGCCGTAGTTCGGACTCCTTTGGCGGTGTCCGGGAGCTTGGCCGTTGACTCGAGGTTCGATTGAAAGGTGCCACTCGTTGCTTCTGCTGTTAAAGTAGCGGTAGACTCTTCGGCAGTGAGGGGAAGTTTGGCCCTGCCATTAACCATGATGACGCTGCACGGACCGGACATCTTGAGTTTACGGTAGGCATAATGTGGCACCACGTTGAATCGAGTGAACGCGGTTCGTCCGAACAGTGCCTAATAGTCACTGCGAAAGGGGACGATGTCGAAGACTAACTCTTCGGTACAGTAATTGTTTGGTGATTCGAAGACTACCTCCAGAGTGATGGAGAATGTACAACTGGCCTCCACACCTGGTATAATACCTTTAAAGGTGGTTTTAGTGGGTTTGATCAACGAATGATCGATACCCATCTTGCGCACTGTATCCTGATACAGCAGGTTTAGACTGCTGCCTCCGTCCATAAGGACTCGTGTGAGGTGGAATCCATCAATTATTGGGTCCAGGATAAGTGCGGCTAGATTGCCCTGATTGGTATTGGCCGGATGATCCGTACGATCGAAGGTGACAGGCCATAGGTTATATTGTGGGGCGACTGGCTCCTTTAAGTCGACATTCCTAAGAGTGCACGTCCGTTCCAACTTGGGAATGTGGGTGGCGTTTATCATGTTCACCGTTTTGACTTGCGGGGGAAATTTCTTTTGCCCTTTTGTATTCGATGATCGGGGCTCCTCGTCGTCATCGTCGCTTTGAGACCCCTTCTCCTTGTTTTCGGCATGACCTGCCGGCTTGTTTGAAGACCCAGCATTCTTTGTTGGTATGATTGGCTGGTGTTCCTAGGGTGCCATGAATTTGGCATGGACGGTCGAGTATGCGGTCCAAACTGGACGGGCCCAAATTGTTATTTTTGAATGGCTTTTTCCGCTGACCGGACTTAGAGCCACTGAATCCAGCATTGATTGCCATGTCTTTGGTGTTATCACCATTTTTTGCGACACTTGTTTTTGTTGCGTTGGGGATTGCCGTTGCTATCTCTGGCTTCTGATGTGCCAGGATTGCTTGCTATGTTGTTGCTACGGGCCAACCAGCTATCCTCGCCCGCACAAAAGCGGGTCATGAGTGTCATGAGGGCTGCCATGGACTTTGGCTTTTCTTGGCCAAGGTGTCAGGCAAGCCATTCGTCACGGATGTTTTGCTTAAAGGCAGCGAGGGCTTCGGCATCCGGACAGTCGATAATTTAGTTCTTTTTAGTTAGGATCCGAGTCCATAATTTCTTGGCTGACTCTCCAGGCTGTTGGGTTATGTGACATAAATCATCAGCGTCCGGTGGTCGCACATAAGTGCCCTGGAAGTTATCCAGGAATCCGTCTGCCAGGTTCTCCCAACTTCCGATGGAGTTTACCGGCAAGCTATTCAACCAATGTCGAGCCGGTCCCTTGAGTTTTAGTGGGAGGTACTTGATGGCGTGTAGATCATCCCCATGGGCCATGTGAATGTGGAGGAAGAAATCTTCTATCCATATCGTGGGGTCTATAGTACCATCATATGATTTAATGTTCACGGGTTTAAACCCATCTGGGAATTCATGATCCATTACTTCATCAGTGAAGCATTGGGGGTGTGCGGCGCCTCTGTGCCGGGCTACATTGTATTCGGTCCGGTCGGATTTGTTGGTATATCTGACGTGACGGTCATCGTCACGCGTTGGGGTGCGCCCCCATGATCCGTAGACCGATCTTGGCTGTCCTGCTTTGTTTTTCAATTTGTCTCGCAGGTCATGTGTGGAGCCCCGGGCCTTTGTGTTTTTGCTTGATTGGCAACGGGGTGCAGGCTGGACTTCGGGCTGATACGCTGTTTTGTCTTGGCCACGAGGTGGCCGGTCAGCCGCATCATGCGTTGGTAGTGTAGGATTTAATGGCTCCTCGCCGAGTTGAGGTAGCAACCTGCGCTTTGGGTAACTTGGTAGGGCGCTCGAGTCTGTATTCCTCGGCTGCCAGGACTTCGATCCATCTATCAGTTAGCTGATCTTGATCACCTTGAAGCTGCTGCTCCTTTTTCTTCAGGCTTTTTGCAGTGGCTATAAGCCGGCGCTTGAAGCGCTCCTGCTCAATGGGGTCTTCAGGCACGATGATTTCTTCGTCGCCAAGGCTCACTTCATCTTCGGAGAGAGGCATGTAATTATCATCCTCTGATTCCCCATCCATTGCATGTTCCTTGGGGCTAGCTTGACCATCCTCCTACTCGGCCTGCTCGAAACCTGGCTGGGCGGGATTGTTTTCATCTTTGGCATCATCCGGATTGCTATCATCTCTTGTGCCGGTATTACTATTTTTGCTTTGGCGGGGCTTAGAGCGGCGCCTATGACGTTGGTGCTTAGATTGCTTCTCAGGGGGACTATCCTCCATTGCCTCATCGCCATCGCCTTCTTTGGGCGTATCTACCATATATATATCATATGATGAGGTGGCTGTCCAGTGCCCTGTGGGTGGTGGTTCCTGTTCTTCTCCTGCATCGTCGTCCATACCGTCGATGTCTTCAGAGTTGAAGTCAAGCACGTCGGTTAAGTCATCGACAATGGCTATTAAGTGGGTGGTGGGTGGGGAACGAATTTCTTCGTCGTCCGCTTCCCACTCCAGCCGGACATAGTTCGGCCAAGAGTCTCCTGACAAGGAGAGAGACCTCAATGAATTTAGCATGTCTCCCAAGGGCGAGTGCCGAAAGATATCCACGGAGGTGAACTCCATGATCGGTGCCCAATTAGATTCGAATAGGCATGGATGCACGCGGTTTGGAGCCTGTAGCCGGAGACGAGTCCGAGGGTCCGATGGCACTGGCCTCATAAGAGGTGAGGTTAGTGTTCGACTCTATCGCCGCTGAGGGTGCGGCCTCCTTGGCGGGGTCCATCCGCCCGTCCTCGGATGGCATGATCTGCTCCAGGTTGAAGGCTGGGGCTGCCGCATGTGTGATCTCCCGAACACTGTCCGATGGCAGATCTAAGTCATGGTCGTCGTGACTGTTCGGCGCACCTAACACGGGCTTGAATCCGTCGAAGATCAATACTCCATGGATGTCGGCAGTGTAGTTTAAGTTTCCAAACCTGACCTGATGGCCAGGGCATAGCTATCGGTCTGATCCAGATGGCCAAGCAAGTTGGCCAGCAGTACGAAGCCGCCGAATACGAAGATCTGTCCGGGAAGGAAAACCTCACCCTGGACCGCTTTGTTGAAGATGATTGAAGGAGCCATCAAGCCTTATCGTGACGATACAGTGGAACTCTCAATGAAAGCACCAATGTCGGTGTCAAAACCGGCGGATCTCGGGTAGGGGGTCCCGAACTATGCGTCTAAGTCTAATGGTAACAGGAGGCAGGGGACACGATGTTTACCCAGGTTCGGGCCCTCTCGATGGAGGTAATACCCTACTTCCTGCTTGATTGATCTTGATGATATGAGTATTACAAGTGTTGATCTACTGCGAGATCGTAAAGGCTAAACCCTAAAAGCTAGCCTATGATTATGATTGTTGTTGTCCTACGGACTAAACTCTCCGGTTTATATAGACACCGGAGGGGGCTAGGGTTACACAGAGTCAGTTACAGAGAAGGAGATCTACATATCCGAATTGCCAAGCTTGCCTTCCATGCAAAGGAGAGTCCCACCCGGACACGGGACGAAGTCTTCAATCTTGTATCTTCATAGTCCAACAGTCCGGCCAAAGTATATAGTCCGGTTATCTGAGGACCCCCTAATCCAGGACTCCCTCAGTGTCCTTTCCCCTTGCCGGGCTCGCCAACCTGGCAAGGGATTCCTTTTCCTTGGTAGTATTTGGCTCCTTTACCTCAGTCTTGGTTCCTTCTAATCTGTTAACTGGTTCTTCGAGTCTCTTGGTCTCTTGCTCTAGTGCTTCAATCTTGATCTTGTGCCTGCGCACAGTCAGGTCAACAGGCCCTGGGTCTGTTGTACCGACAGAAGCCCCTGGGCCTGCCCTGAACGCGCTGCCGAGCGTCATCGGGGTAGGGCCTAACAGGTGCATAGGCAGTGCCATGAAAAGGCTGGTCTCTTGAGATCTTCTTTGCTTCTTCATTAGTCTTGATTCTGGGCCAGTTTCCGGTTTTTCCTGTGCGTCGAGCAAAGCCAATGGTGGTGGGACCGCTCCAGTAATAGCCCGTGGATGACTTTAATGCACGGGATGGAAACTGCCAATTTACTCTTCCCACTGTCCCCTTATCCTTAGCCACGTATGTCTCATGCATAGCACGGGGTAGGTAACGGAGGCGCGTGGCGTAGGAGAGCATGATGGCGAGGTCCTGCTACCTCTTGAGCTTGCGTTGTTTTTCCCTTGAAGAGGAAAGGGTGATGCAGCAAAGTAGCGTAAGTATTTCCCTCAGTTTTGAGAACCAAGGTATCAATCTAGTAGGAGATGACGCACAAGTCACCTAGTACCTGCACAAACAATCAAGAACCTTGCAACCAACGCGATAAAGGGGTTGTCAATCCCTTCACGGTCACTCGCAAAAGTGAGATCTAATAAAGATAGTAAAGTAAATATTTTTGGTATTTTTATTGTATAGATTGGAAAGTAAAGATTGCAAAATAGTAAATGAGATGCGATATAATGGAAAACAGATGTAATATAATATAAAAGAGACCCAGGGGCCATAGGTTTCACTAGTGGCTTCTCTCAAGATAGCATGTATTACGGTGGGTGAACAAATTACTGCCGAGCAATTGATAGAAAAGCGCATAATTATGATGACATCTAAGGCAATGATCATGAACATAGGTATCACGTCCGTGTCAAGTAGACCGAAACGATTCTGCATCTACGACTATTACTCCACACATCGACCACTATCCAACATGCATCTAGAGTATTAAGTTCATAAGAACGGAGTAACACATTAAGCAAGATGACATGATGTAGAGGGATAAACTCAACCAATATGATATAAACCCCATCTTTTTAGCCTCGATGGCAACAATACAATATGTGCCTTCCTGCCCCTACTGTCACTGGGAAAGGACACCGCAAGATTGAACCCAAAGCTAAGCACTTCTCCCATTGCAAGAAAGATCAATCTAGTAGGCCAAACTAAACCAATAATTCGAAGAGACTTGCAAAGATATCAAATCATGCATATAAGAATTCAGAGAAGAACCAAATAATATTCATAGATAATCTTGTTCATAAATCCAGAATTCGTCGGATCTCGGCAAACACAACACAAAAGAGTATTGCATCGAATAGATCTCCAAGAACATCGAGGAGAACTTTGTATTGCAAATCAAAGAGAGAGAAGAAACCATCTAGCTAATAACTATGGACCCGAAGGTCTGTGGTAAACTACTCACGCTTCATCGAAGAGGCAATGGTGTTGATGTAGAAGCCCTCCGTGACCGATTCCCCCTCCGGCAGATCACCGAAAAAGGCCCCAAGATGGGATCTCACTGGTATAGAAGGTTGCGGCGGTGGAAAAGTAGTTTTCGTGGCTTTCCCTGATGTTTCTAGGGTATAAGAGTATATATAGGCAAAAGAAGTACGTCGGTGGAGCTACGAGGGGCCCACGAGGGTGGGGAGCGCGCCTACCCCCTGGGTGCGCCCTCCTGCCTCGTGGATGCCTCGTGGCGTTTCTGACTGTTGGGGAACGCAGTAATTTCAAAAAAATTCCTACGATCATGCCAGATCTATCTCTAGCTGAAGCATAGCAACAAGAGGGGAGAGTGTTGTCTACGTACCCTCGTAGACCGAAAGCGGAAGCATTATGACAACGCGGTTGATGTAGTCATACGTCTTCACGATCCGACCGATCCTAGCACCGAAGGTACAACACCTTCGCGATCTGCACACGTTCAGCTCGGTAACGTCCCATGAACATGTTCAGAACCTCAAATAATGACACTTCACCAAGTGGTGCATCAAGGAGAATAGATTTGCATGGCTAGATCTTGGAAGGCCCATTTCTGTTCATTTCTAGGGTTTACAAAAGTTGCATTGGCAACTTGCCCAAATGAACTCAATCTTCGTGGAACCTCTTATTTTATCATGCCATTTGACCCTGTCAAGCCTCATGACAAGGGAAGTCCATTTGCTTGCCCAAACCTACATCAAACACCTTCTGGCAGAAATTTAAAATGCATGTTTTGGCCATTTCCACTAATCTCTATGAGCTAAACTTTCTCCCACAACCTCATCTAGTCCTCCTCTAACCCCTGCATCTTTCCCTGCCCGAGGAGCCATGATGATGGGGGTGAAAAAGCTCTCAACCCCCTCTCCCCTCCAGTGGATCTCCAGGGCATCCAATGCCCCTCCCCACTTGTTTACTTCTCCCTAGCGCTACCAGACATGAGTGGGCACGCCCCTGCCCCTTAAGCAATGCCATGGCAGCCAAAGGCATGCTCTGGAGCGTGCTACTGTGCGCTCCCGCACTGTAGCCGCCCCCTGCCAAGCACCTCTGGCCACCTCGGGCCTCCCCAGCATGCCCGACGAGGTGCCTCGGCGTCTACGACATGCTAAACCCCTGTCCTCCTACTCCTTCTCCCTCCTGCTGCCTCTGCTTGCACGTGCGCCGCCCGCCTGAGAGCTCCAATGAGCGGCCTCACACGCGCGACACCTCTGGCCCTCCCCCGCTCTCTCTCTTCCTTTCCCTGGCCGTAGACCACTCCCACAAGGACCCCAGACACACTCAAGTGAGCCTCTGTGGTCTCCAGCAACGGCTACAAGCTCGCCGGCACCCCGTCCACGGTGCACCATCGCCCCGCCTTAAAAGGCCATCCCCGAGCCCTCTCTGGCCTCTGTTTGCTCTCTCTCCCTCCTGTTCATCACCCCGACTGGCTCACTCCTCTCCCCGCGCCCTCCTTTCACATCTATGGTCGAAGTCGAGCCGCCGGCCACCGCAAAAATTCGGGCGCCTTAACCCCTCTCACTGTCCCCTAGACATTCCAGCACCCTCTCCTCACCACCACTGATCCACACCGGGCTCCATTTCATCCCATCCCTTGCCGCATCGCCGTGCTCATCTTCACCGTCGCCGGCCTCCGCCACGGCCGATGTTGCGCTCGCAGCCGACCGCCCCCGAGGACGTGGCGCACTTCTCCGGATGCGACGCGACCCCCTGAACCCTCCGATGTGCTCGGCGTCGCTGGAGGTAGCCGGGACCGCTGGAGGGGGGACGACGGCGCCTGCTCGGCCTTGCCTCCCCTGCCTTTGCTCTGTTCGAGCGGGAGGTAGGCGACGGCCTGAGTGCTGGGCCCCGCACGTTGGTGACCCAGCAGGCGGGCCCCGCCCGTTTAAGTGGAAACGGCTTCGGCCGAATCCGCCTTCGACGTCACCGCTATCGCCCGTGCGGCCGTGCTGCTGGGCCGGCCCATTGCCTACCTCTCGCCCAGTGCACAGAATAAGGGTATAGCCTTTTTCTTATTTTCTTTTCTCAGATGACTTATAAAATCCACAAGTAATTAAAATGGACTCCAAATTTGATGATTCAAAATTCTAGTAATTCATAAATTCATGATCTATCACATGGTGCTGTTTGCACATTTTTTCAGGAAACTTTTCTTCACATATATTTCGTAAAACCCTATTTTCCTATTTCTATGATGAAATTTAGAAAATCATAGCGGGCTCATATTTGATCCAAGTGCCATGACTCAAATTCCTGGGTACTTCTAAGTTCATAACTTAGTTTTTGAATGTTTTTCCTAATACTTTCTGTGCCACATCAAATAATGGTCTATTTCTTCATATATAGAAAACTTTGAAAATCCATAGAATATTCATTTGAACTCCAAATCCAGTGAAACCAAATCCTAGGTGTTTCAAAAATCATTCCATGTTAAATGGGTGTCTTTGCTCATTTTTCAAAATAATATTTTTGTACACTTCTTGCAAATCCACAAAACCATTGATTCCATCATATTGAAATGTTCAGAAATATCCATTGATCAAATCCCAATGAAGCCACCTTGGTCATTTCTCATATGACCAAAGGTATCCTAGAAAAGTCAAATTCATATTTTTAGAGCACTTTTATTTTTGCCTTGTTGTGTTGCTTATTGTGATTGTTTCCGGCGTTAGTTGACGAAGTAGACGGAGTGCTTGGAGAAGGACGCAAAGATTTCAAGACTCTGATGAACCAGGCAAGTAGCCTTTGACCATGATTAACCTTTTTTTATCATAGTAGCATTTTTTCCGTGATTGTTGAATGCATGATATCTTGAATGGCAACCTTGCTAGGTTTGCCTTCTTTGCATGCCCCATTGATACTTGCATTATTCATGACTCTATCCTTGTTTAGAGTTGTGTTGGTGGGTTGTAGAAATATGCTATAGTTGTTGGCTGAGCAAAATGGGTCAGGGTTATGCATGGTAAGGAACAAGTGTGGTTTGACATACTTGCAAATAGCCCAAGTGGGTGCCACTAATGCCCCTGGGAGATGATGATGAATTAGGTCACTACTTGGTGGATAGGTAGTGTACCCAGGCTTGATGAAAGTGTTGTTTACAGAGACGGATTAGATTTAAGATTTGTTAACTGTCCCAACCCTACATGCACAACCACTCTACCCTTATATGGGAAAGGGCATTATTGATTACCTAGGCCAATACTAGCTTAGAGCTTGCATTACTAGTGACGAGGGTGAGTTGGTGCTCTCTCTCGGGACGGGATCATGCTAGGTAGGGCGGCCATGACTATTTTCACAGGGCACTGGATACACCGTTGGTACCCCGTGCCAGTGGTATGTGATGAATATGGGAGCGAGGCTCCACAATTTTAAGATGTGAAATGTTGGGCACGGGGGTTACTGCCAATCGAGTGGACTCTATGTTAGTGTCGTCTAGGGAAAGATAGTGATCGGGGGCTTACCCCGGGTACTTGAGGTACTGCGGGGTCATGGATGACATGGAAGTTCCCCCCATCTTGTGGGTAAAGTGTGCAACCTCTGCAGAGTGTCAAACTATTCGAATAGCCGTGTACACGGTCAAGGACGGTTGGGTGGTGCTGCTTAGACTATGTCCATATGTTTATGAAAAACAACACAGTTTGGTAATATTGTTGATATGATTCGTGAGGAAGTCACGATGAGTTGAGTATGAGTTGTTCCTAACTCTTTCTCGATGTTAAAGTCTGTAACCTCCTAATACTTGTTGCAGACGCATTCATGTCCTTGGTAAATGTTGATCATACTTGCATGAGAAAAACTAGCCTTCCGCAACAATGCCAATTAAGCAGTAGAGCTTTGTATAATTATTTGTTATCACTCTTGGGTTGCTTGCGAGTACATTCAAAGTACTCATTGGCTTGCCACTGGTTATTTGATTGGCCAGGCATGAAAGAACATGATGTGAAGAAGAGTTCTTTGGTGACGGTCGTGCGAGCTAGGACGCTTTCCCAGTCAGAATGCCTGTAGGGTTAAGGAAGATGACATGGGTCCAAGTTATTGACGAAGATTTCCGCTGCAATGTTATACTCAAGACTTGACCATAATGGTCATAATTTATGTAAGACGGTATGTATGGATGTAAGACTCTTGTTATTCAGCTTCTGTGTGTTCAGTGAGCATTGATCTCTGGGATCACTGCACACGTGCATTTGGTGATCACGACTTATGAGTCGAGGTCCCCATAGTGCCCCGCTGGGGCGTGTAATGAACTGTGGCAGTTATGCCCTTTACGCTATGCTTATTATCTTAATGCTGTGTCATGATATTTTTATTCTGAGTATGCACGGGTAGGGTAACTTAGCTTGACATGCTTGCGGTAGCTTCCCACCATGCGGAGGCACGACCCTTGCTGCCTGGCGGAGCCCCCTTTCCTGATGACTCGGGGGCCATTGATCTCGGGAGGTGCTGTAAGTCTCGGGAGATGCCGTAGAGCTGCTGTAGGGTTGTTTAAAGAAAAAAACTTTAACGAGGCATCTCATTCTTCCTTGCGCGAGCCCCCTGCCACAGGCTTAGCTGCGGCTTAATGCACCGTGTCATGTTGTCCGAGGGGCATGGACATGAGAGGGCGCATACTCACGAGCTCGATCGAGGGTGTCTCGCAAGGATTAAGAAAGCCAAAGCACTGGGGCAACAGGGTCTCGGCGAGGCATGCTTGTGTGTGGGTAGACCCGAGCGCACACACCTGCCTAACCCCCACGCGCGGGGCACACGAGGAAGAGTGACGGGCAACTGTCGCCCTTTCCTGGACAAGGCTAAGAACGAGTGGAGAGAGAGGAGAGAAAACCTAACTTGGCGAATCAAAATGCAAAAATTCCAAATTCATTAAGAGACTGCGAGCCAACTATAGAAAGCAAGCAAATGAACAGCCGCGTCCGACACCTAGTCTAGTCTTCTCACCAACACGGAGCTAAATGCTGCCACTAGGACATGGGAGGGAGCCCCCGTGAGGCCCACGGGCGACACTCAGGAGACTCCGGGGCATGTACGGCCCCACTCATTATTATGAGAGAGTGTCACAAGCGGAGACCTTCACAGGCGTGAGCCTTGCTTCATGGGTAGAACTTCCGGAGGTGCTGGATGTTCCAGGCGTTTTGGATGGGGATCTCGTCCTGCGTCTCCAGGCGCGCGGCACCAGGCCTGGAGACTCGGGCAATCCTAAACAGGCCCTCCCACATGGGAGAGAACTTGTGCAGCCCTACCCTGGAGAGCACCCGCTGAAAGCACAAGTGCTCCCTGGGTGATTTTGGTAATTAATGTCAACATATCTCTTGTTGGACTAATACTTTTATCTAATAAATTTCAGATAAGTCCAACAATGGAGTGGCATGGACAAGAGGATGTGGAACCCTTTCAAGATGCTAAGGACAAAGGATTGGTTCAAGCTCAAAGCTCATGACTCTACATTTTCTATTTGGGTATCAAAGATCACATTGAGTCCATAGGAAAGCCAATACTATTAAAAGGGGATGAGGTGTTGCTTAATGGCTTGCTTGCTCAAAGTGCTTAGTAATATGCTCCAAAGCCCTCAACCACTTTCTCATTTCCACATATGTCCTAAACCAAAAATCAAACTCGGCCCCACTGATTTGATCTATCTGGCGCCACAGAGTTCATTTGACATAGCCACTGCCAGAAACCCTAATCAATTCGGTCTCACCGATGGGATCTCGGTCTCACCGAGATGGGCTTGCAAACTCTCTGTTGCCTATTGCAATAATTTCGGTCTCACTGAGAAGATGTAATCGGTCCCACCGAGTTTGCTTGACCAACTCTCTATTTTGCTTATTACCAAAATCGGTCCCACCAAGTTTGTGTAATCGGTTGAACCGAGATGAGGTTTTACCCTAACCCTTGCACATCGGTCCTACCGAGTTGATCATATCGGTCCCACCGAAATGCCTAACGGTCACATTTTGAACTAAATCGGTCTGACCGAGTTTTATGATTTGCTCCCACCGAGTTTGGTAAATTGTGTGTAACGGTTAGATTTTGTGTGGAGGCTATATATACACCTCCACCCTCTCCTCATTCATGAGGAAAGCAATCGGAATATTCCTACACTTCCAGCATTCATTTTCTGAGAGAGAACCACCTACTCATGTGATGAGGACAAGATATTCCAATCCAACCATATGAATCTTGCTCTCTAGCCTTCCCCAAGTTGCTTTCCACTCAAATCATCTTTCCACCAAATCCAATCCTATGAGAGAGAGTTGAGTGTTGGGGAGACTATCATTTGAAGCACAAGAGCAAGGAGTTCATCAACAACACACCATCTATTACCTTTTGGAGAGTGGTGTCTCCTAGATTGGTTAGGTGTCACTTGGGAGCCTCTGTCAAGATTGTGGAGTTGAACCAAGGAGTTTGTATGGGTAAGGAGATCGCCTACTTCATGAAGATCTACCCTAGTGAGGCAAGTCCTTCATGGGCGATGGCCATGATGGGATAGACAAGGTTGCTTCTTCGTGGGCCCTTCGTGGGTGGAGCCCTCCGTGGAATCACGCAACCGTTACCCTTCGTGGGTTGAAGTCTCCATCAACGTGGATGTACGATAGCACCACCTAGCGGAACCACGCCAAAAATCCCTGTGTCTCCAATTGCGTTTGCACACTCCAATCCCATCCCTTTACTTTCTTGCAAGTTGTATGCTTTACTTTCTGCTGCTCATATACTCTTTGCATGCTTGCTTGAATTGTATTGTGTATGCTTGAAATTGTGTTAATCTACCACCTCAACTTCAAAAACTTAAAAACTGCCAACTTTGTGTGTTGAGGGTCTATGCACCCCCTCTAGACATCTCTTCACGATGCTTTCAATTGGTATCAGAGCTTTGGTCTCCATTGCTTTGGTTTAATCACCATTGGAGGAAGATGGATGAGTCTATGTTGGGGAGTCTTAGACATAGAGTGCCTAGACTTGATGGAGAGTACTTTCATGAGTGAAAAAATGAGATGCTTGAGATTTTCAATGAATATCATTTGAGCAAGTACATTACCAACCCTTGTGTGCCCATTGTTGATCCCGTGCATCCCACTCCTGATGAGGATCTTGACATGATTTGCAATGTTAGAACTATCAATCTTATCATTAGAGGATTGCCTAGAAATTTGATTGGTCACTTGCCTACACTTTATTGTGCTTATACTATATGGAGATTTCTTAAGGAAAGATTTCCTAACTATTCCTTGCAAAATCTAGATGAGATTCTTCATAAGTCAATTGCCTTGCGAAACCTTGACAAGCTTATTAAAGGTGATCATATCCTTGGTGTTAAAGGTGTCATATTTAATAAGGATAGACTTTGCAGCGCTTGCCAAGCAGGAAAACAGGTTGGAGGAAGCCACCCCGTGAAGAACATCATGACCACGAGAGCTACTTCATATGGATCTCTTTGGTCCCAATGCCTACAAAAGTCTCGGTGGGAACTCATTTGGTCTAGTTATAGTCGATGATTTTTCAAGATTTACGTGGGTGTTCTTTCTCAATGATAAATCGCAGGTCCAAAAGATCTTCAAGAACTTTGCTAGGAAGGCACAAAATAAATTTGAAGTGAAGATCAAGAAGGTTCGCTGCGACAATGGAACGGAGTTCAAGAACACAAATGTGGACACCTTTCTTGACGAAGAAGGTATCTCACATGAGTTCTCGGCTACGTACACACCTCAACAAAATGGAGTTGTTGAGAGGAAGAACTGGACGCTCATCGAAATGGCGAGAACGATGCTTGATGAATACAAGACGCCAAAACACTTATGGGCGAAAGCGGTTGAGACAGCTTATCATGCAACAATTCGCTTGTATCTTCACAAGCTCCTCGACAAGACGACATACGAGCTCCTCACCGGTAACAAACCCCAAGTTGGATACTTTCGAGTATTCGTCTCAAAGTGCTACATTCTTGATAAGCATCGTCGTTCTAAATTTGCTCCCAAATCTCATGAAGGCTTCCTACTTGGTTATGGCTCAAACTCTCACACTTACCGTGTCTACAACAATTTCACCCGAAAGGTTGAAGAGACGGTAGATTGAAGTTTGATGAATCTAACCACTCGCAAGTAGAGCAATTACCAATTGATATAGGAGATAAAGACCCTTCGGAAGCAATCCAAGACTTGTCTATTGGCAAGATCCGTCCAACAGAGGTGAAGGAGAGTACCTCGTCCGTCCAAGTGGAAGCTTCTACCTCACGACATGGTGAACCAAGAGTTGGTATGGAAGCATCCACAAGTGGGACACACCAAGATGAAGAAAACGAAGAAGTACACCAAGATGAACCTCATCAACCTCCTTCTCCACTACGACAAGAGAACGACAACGTCAACAATGAAGAAGGCCAAGGATAAGAACAAGATGATGATGAAGATGTTCCACCCCGACCAAAACAAAAGCTCTCATGAGTTCGAGCAAGAGTCACCAAAGACCGTCCTGTTGAGCAAATCTACAATGATACCCAAACCCGGAGAATCACTCGCTTTAAAACTCGTTTGGCTAACTTTTGTAAACATTAGTCATTCATCTCTAGCATTGAACCCATGAAGGTTGAAGAAGCATTGGAAGATCCGGATTGGATAAACGCCATGCACGAAGAGCTACACAACTTTGAGAGAAACCAAGTGTGGACATTGGTCAAGAAACCCGACAACAACCCCAACATCATCGGTACCAAATGGGTGTTTTGCAACAAGCAAGATGAAGATGGACAAGTAGTTCGCAACAAGGCACATCTCGTCGCCCATGGCTACACTCAAGTCGAAGGTATGGACTATGGTGAGACATATGCCCCCATTGCTATACTTGAGTCCATTCGCATATTCCTTGCCTATGCTAATCACCATGATATCACCTTGTACCAAATGGACATTAAAAGTGCTTTTCTAAATGGTGAAATTGAGGAGGAAGTTTATGTTAAACAACCTCCCCGCTTTGTTAATCCTAAGAAACCCAATCATGTTTACAAACTTCACAAAGCTCTTTATGGTCTTAAACAAGCTCCTAGAGCGTGGTATAAATGCTTGACCAAGTTCCTTATCGAAAAAGGCTTTGAGATTGGAAAAATTGATTCTACTCTTTACACTAAAAGGGTTAATGGAGAATTATTTGTGTGCCAAATTTATGCTGATGATATTATATTTGGTTCAACTAACCCTCATTTTAGTGAGAAGTTTGGGAAACTTATGTCGGAGAAGTTTGAGATGTCTATGATGAGTGAACTCAAGTTGTTTCTTGGTTTGCAAATCAAGCAAACTAAGGAAGGTACCTTTATCTCTCAAACAAAGTACACCAAGGACTTATTCAAGAAGTTCAATATGCAAGAATGCAAAGGTATGAGTACACCCATGCCTACTAGTGGACATCTTGACTTGACTAAAGATGGTGAACCCGTTAATCAAAAAGTTTACCGTTCTATGATTGGTTCATTGTTATATCTATGTGCCTCCCATCTTGATATTATGCTAAGTGTGTGCATGTGCACATGATATCAAGCGGCTCCTAAAGAATGTTATCTTAAGGCTGTGAAAAGGATAGTGAGATACTTAATACATACACCAAATTTTGGCATTCGGTAACCAAAAAGGTCTTCTTTTGATCTTGTTGGCTACTCTGATTCGGACTATGCCGGAGACAAGGTCGATAGAGAGTCCACTTCGGGTACTTGTCAATTTCTTGGTAGATCTATTGTGTCTTGGTCCTCCAAGAAACAAAACTCGGTATCCTTATCCACCACCGAAGCGGAATACATTTCCGCCAGTTCATGTTGTGCTCAGTTACTTTGGATGACCTAAACTCTTAAAGATTATGGGATATATGTGAAACATGTTCCATTGCTTTGTGACAATGAAAGTGCTATTAAGATTTCTCACAATCCCGTGCAACATTTTCGAACTAAGCATATTGAGGTTCGTAATCATTTCATTCAAGATCATGTTGGTAAAGGTGACATTAACCTTAAGCATGTTCGTACCGATAAGCAATTGGGATATTTTCACCAAACCACTCGATGAGAAAGTATTTTGCTGGTTGAGAGGTGAATTGAATTGATGCTTCAAACTTGGAGTAGGTACTCCATTTGGATACATGCATGGCATGAGCCTATGACTAATCCTTGATATTTCTCTTATGATAATAATCATATGTCTTGAATATATTTGCACCCTTGCATGTTATCTAACCTTTGTAGGTACTTGGATGGATATAAACCTATGAGATTGCAACTGACTCACATCTTGAGCAATCTCTACATCACCAAGTCTCTACAATATGGTGGTTGAAGACAAGGAAGCATCAAACCCTTCAAATATATCCTTTGACAAATTCCTATATCAAATTTCATGATTGTCATTTTGGATGCACAAGTGCTATTCCTTGCAAAACTAATTCATGTAGGTAGATGAACTTCAATTACAAGTGGTGCTCCCAATGAACTACATCCACCTTGAGCATCCCACACAACTTCAACTACATGATCAAGATCAACACCACCACCCAAGGTATGTCATTCCATCTTAGAGAAGCTTTACCCCAAGTCATGGGTCAAAGAAGCTCAACAAGATGTGAATACATCAAAATGCTTAAACAAAAAATGGCAACTCCATTTTGAGCTTAAACAATGAGTATGACCTATGATCAAGTGTCTTCACTTGACTCCTAAGTCAATATACTCTAACATAGGTGACTTTGTCGCTGACCAATTCTAGATGAAGTTCTCTAGTGTTTCTCCTTGTTCTTGCATTTGTCTCATGCATATTTTTTTCCTTTTCAAAAAAAACTTTATCTCGATCTCTTTTCTTTTTAATTTTTGTTCTGCATTCCCTGCATCCAATTCATTGCAAACCCTTTAGTTAATTCTGTGCAAATCCTTGTGAGATCTTTTTGCTTAGTGAGCTGAGGTGACTAGTGTTCTCTCTGTGATGAACTCGGACACACTTGATTGTCACTTTTGGTCCAACCGAACCAATTTGGTGCCACCGAAGAAAACAACTCGGTGTAATCGATTTCAACATTGAGAAAACTATTTGTCACTTGCTTCGTACACATTTTGTTCCAGCTCCACTCGATGATTCTAATCCTCTACCAGCACCTTATTTTTCCCCCTGCTACTTTGCTATGTGACTCAAGGACCAAACCTATTTTTACTCACACTCCAGAAGACCCCTTCCTGGAAATTGATGTCAAAGGGGGAGATAGAGCTCACATCAAAGCTTAATCATATCAAAAGGGGGAAAGAGAGATAAATAATCACATCAAAGAGAGACCCCAGATGCTTGGTATTCAAAGAGAAGAGAAGTCACATGTCTTTTGAGGGGAAATACATGTTCATGTTGTTTGTGTGTTTGCTTTGATCTGATTTTCTATTCCTTATCTTCTCCCAGTATCCCATATAAGATTCAGGGGGAGCAAGACATCTAAGGGAAGGAAATATTCGAAGTCATTGCATATCTTTACCTTTGGGGACATGTCTACACTCAAATAGAGTACCTAGTACTCACTCTCTACATGTCATCCCAATCTTGGTACTCTTGTGGTTTGCTGCTCTTGCTTTGTTTAGTAGATGTTTCTGTGTTGTCTAACCTTGTTTACTCAGGTTCATCTCTTCCAAAGCTAGCTCAAGACCACATGGTAAGTATATGAATCACACTCATGTGCATGATGATCTCTTGCTGATGTAGATATTGTTTGCAAGAAGGACTCATGAGCATGAAGGTACATTTCCTATATTCACACCATTTGCTCTGATGCATATAGCCAAGATACATGTAACTCATTGCTTCCTCTATCATGATTATGCACTCACATGATCTTATGTTCCATATTTACACGATTGCATACATGTAGGGGGAGCCTAAGCATGTTACATGTCCTTCCAAAGCTCTACCTGCCTTTCTCTATATCTTTATCTAAAGCTTTGACGTATGTTGTCATCAATCACCAAAAGGGGGAGATTGAAAGCACAAGTGCTCCCTGGGTGATTTTGGTAATTAATGTCAACATATCTCTTGTTGGACTAAAAATTTTATCTAGTATATTTCAGATAAGTCCAACAGTGGAGTGGCATGGACAAGAGGATGTGGAACCCTTTCAAGATGCTAAGGACAAAGGATTGGCTCAAGCTCAAAGCTCAGGACTCTACATTTTCTATTTGGGTATCAAAGATCACATTGAGTCCATAGGAAAGCCAATACTATTAAAAGGGGATGAGGTGTTGCTTAATGGCTTGCTTGCTCAAAGTGCTTAGTGATATTCTCCAAAGCCCTCAACCACTTTCTCATTTCCACATATGTCCCAAACCAAAAGTGAAACTCGGCCCCACCGATTTGATCTATCCGGCGCCACCGAGTTCATTTGATATAGCCACTGCCAGAAACCCTAATCAATTTGATCTCACCGATGGGATCTCGGTCTCACCGAGATGGGCTTGCAAACTCTCTGTTGCCTATTGCAATAATTTCGGTCTCACTGAGAAGATGTAATCGGTCCCACCGAGTTTGCTTGACCAACTCTCTATTTTGCTTATTACCAAAATCGGTCCCACCAAGTTTGTGTAATCGGTTGAACCGAGATGAGGTTTTACCCTAACCCTTGCACATCGGTCCTACCGAGTTGATCATATCGGTCCCACCAAAATGCCTAACGGTCACATTTTGAACTAAATCGGTCTGACCGAGTTTTATGATTTGCTCCCACCGAGTTTGGTAAATTGTGTGTAACGGTTAGATTTTGTGTGGAGGCTATATATACCCCTCCACCCTCTCCTCATTCGTGAGGAAAGCCATCAGAACATGCCTACACTTCCAGCATTCATTTTCTGAGAGAGAATCACCTACTCATGTGTTGAGGAGAAGATATTCCAATCCAACCATATGAATCTTGATCTCTAGCCTTCCCCAAGTTGCTTTCCACTCAAATCATCTTTCCACCAAATCCAATCCTATGAGAGAGAGTTGAGAGTTGGGGAGACTATCATTTGAAGCACAAGAGCAAGGAGTTCATCAACAACACACCATCTATTACCTTTTGGAGAGTGGTGTCTCCTAGATTGGTTAGGTGTCACTTGGGAGCCTCTGTCAAGATTGTGGAGTTGAACCAAGGAGTTTGTACGGGCAAGGAGATCGCCTACTTCATGAAGATCTACCCTTCTAAGGCAAGTTCTTCATGGGCGATGGCCATGGTGGGATAGACAAGGTTGCTTCTTCGTGGACCCTTCGTGGGTGGAGCCCTTCGTGGACTCGCGCAACCGTTACCCTTTGTACGATAGCACCACCTATCGGAACCATGCCAAAAATCTCCGTGTCTCCAACTGCGCTTGCATACTCCAATCCCATCCCTTTACTTTCTTGCAAGTTGCATGCTTTACTTTCCGCTGCTCATATACTCTTTGCATGCTTGCTTGAATTGTATTGTATATTCTTGAAATTGTGTTAATCTACCACCTCAACTTGAGAAACTTAAAAACTGCCAACTTTGTGTGTTGAGGGTCTATTCACCCCCCTCTAGACACCTCTTCTCAATCCTTTCACCCGCCTCAGGACGAGATCTCCCAGCTCGGGCGTCCTGGAGCGGACGATGTGGCAGTGGTACCGCTGCAGCGCCTACTGGTACCTTGCTGCTCGGTGCGAGGCTTGACGGTGGCATTCCTCTCCCAACATGAGATCCATCCCCCGCGTGGCGTCCTAGAATGCCTCGTCGAATGCCAAGACCCACGTGGAGTGATGCTTGAGCTCGTGTGGGAGAACCGCTTCAGCTTCGTAACTGAGGAAGAACAGGGTTTCACCAGGTGGTTTGGTCGCGGTGGTACGGATGGACCAAAGTACTGTCTGGAGCTCGTCGAGCCAGCCCTTGCCGTAGGCCTCGAGCTTCTTCTTGAAGATCCTTGCCTTGAGGCCTCTCAGGAACTCTGTGTTGGTGCGCTCGGCCTAGCCGTTGCTCCTGGGGTGTGCCACTGAAGCGTAGCATATTTGCGTTCAAAGTTAGCACATTATGTTTTGAAAAGGTTGTTGGTGTATTGCGAGCCATTGTTAGTGATGATGCGATTAGGAACCCCAAACCGGCTCACGATGCCCTTGATGAACTTGATAGCTGAGCCAGTTGGGATGGTGCGGACAGCTTCCACCTCCGCCCACTTGGTGAACTTGTCGATGGTGACGTAGAGGTAGCGGTAGCCCCCTGGCACTCGGGGAAATGGTCCCAAGATGTTCAACCCCCAGACCGCAAATGACCATGTGAGCGGGATAGTCTGGAGGCCCTGCGCTGGCTGGTGGATCTGCTTGGAATGGAATTGGCATGATTCACAGGATCTCACCAGCTCGGTGGCATCGTTGAGTGCCGTGGGCCAATAGAACCCACTGCAGAACGCCTTGCCCACGAGGGTGTGTGATGAAGAGTGGTGCCTGCAGTCCCCGCCGTGTATGTCAGCCAGCAACTCGAGCCCCTATTCCCTGGAGATGCATTGTAGAGAAACATCGTTGGGCCGTTTACGGTACAACTCACCGTCCTGGATGCAGTATGCGGTGGCCTGGCAAGCCACACGCTCTGCATCTTCTTCCTTCTCCGGCAGGGTGCCCTGAAGCAAGTACACCTTGAACTCCTCAGTCTAGCACCCCTCCTGGGACTCAAGCGCGAGGAGTAGATGGGCCCCCGAGGTCGGGCTGCAAGCGGGGGCACCTACCGCAGGGGCTCGGGGGAGATCCTCCTGAGGGTGTGCTCGTTTCGCAGTAGTGGGGGCTGCTGACGGCTTGAAGAGCCGCTCCTCAAACATGCCCGACTCCTGAGGAAGGCACCGGGACACCCTTTTGGCGATGTCGTCCGCCTCCTTGTTTGTGCCTCGCGGCATGTGTTGTAATTCCAAGCCCAAGAATTGCTTTTCCATCTTGTGTACCTCTTCCAGGTACGCCTCCATGTGCTCATCCTTCGGTGTATACCCTTTGTTGGAGAAGTTGATGAGGAGCTAGGAATCGCCCCTGATGATGAGGCGCTTCACCCCCAGTGCTGCTGCAGTCCTGAGGCCGGTAATCAGGCCCTAAAACTCTGCAATGTTGTTAGAGACCTTCTCACCCTGCTAGAAGCAGAGCTGCACAGCATAGCAGAGGTTGTCCTTGGTGACCGAGATGAGCACTACTCCAATCCCTGCGCCCTGATATGCGAACGCGTCGAAGTACATGATCCACCCGTCCGGCACCTTGTCTCCGGGCAAGAGGGAGTGATCCTTGCATATTCCGCGGTCGGGGGTGTCAGTCCATTCCGCCACGATATCCGCGAGGGCTGCGCCCTTGATGACCCTAGTGGTGCTGAACTCCATCTAGAACGCCTGCAGCTCGATGTTCCACTCCATGACCCTTCCGGCGGTGTTAGGGCTCTGGAGTACTCTCTCTAATAGGTAGGCTGAAACGACCTTGATAAGGTGGCCCTGGAAGTAGTGGCGCAGTTTCCGGGAGGCAACGAGGAGCGCGAGCAAGAGCTTTTGCGGCATGGGGTAGCGTGCCTGCGCCTCCCATAGCACCGTGCTGACAAAGTAGACTGGATGCTCGACGAGGGATGAGGTGTTGGCTTTCAAGAGTCTTGCTGTTTTCTGCATCAGCCACGGCCTCCTGAGCCCCACCGGCTGGGGGGTCGGCTAGGGCCTCAGGAGTAACATTGTACGGTGGTGCGGTTGAGGCCTCAGGAGCTCCGTCTTGGGCTGCGGCAGCTTGCGCGGTGCCGAGGAGCCCGGTCGTGGGCCCTCAATCGGGCGGTCTTCTCTCAGCACCACCAGAGCGGCCCTTGTAGAGTGTGGCGTGGCGGCCAAGAAGAGCACCAAGGGCTCGAGGGGGTGCGGTGCCACCATCACCGGTGGGCTGGTGAGTATCTCTTGAGGTCTTGGAAAGCTGCGTCAGCTTCAGGGGTCCACTCGAACAACCCCTTCCTTTTCATCAGTTTGAAGAATGGGAGCGCACGCTCCCCTAACTTGGAGATGAAGCACCACAGTGAGGTCACACAACCCGCCACCTTCTGCATCTCCTTGAGGGTTTGTGGCGGGCTCATGTCTTCTATGGCCTTGACTTTCTCCGGGTTGGCCTCGATTCCTCTATGTGACACCAAGAAACCCGGCAGCTTTCCGTAGGGGACACCTGTTGGAGATATGCCCTAGAGGAAATCTTGTATGATGATATTTCCTATGTGTTTATGAATAAAGATAGTCCTTGGATGTAATCAACGATACTTGTTGGCAAGTACGTGACTTGTTTGTGAGATCTTGTGTTGTATGCACTACAAAAAAAGACACATCCGTGACATTTTGGGCCGAAAGAATTTTTTTCCTGACATACTTATGACACTTCTATGACGATAATGGTGACGAAATCCGGTATCATGATAGATGTGGTGGGCTCCTACTTCTATGAAAAAAATCATGACAGAAAATGGGCTTTTCGTCCTGGGTGGGCCGGAGACGCAGCTGCATGACATTCTTTGGGCCGTGCATGATGGAAAAAACCATGGTAGGAGCAAGGGCGAGGAAAATATCGGGGAGTTCCTAGTTACGGTGGGTGGTCGGGGGGCCGAGCGATGCGCGTTTCTCTCGTACACATATGCGCGTGGGTGCGAGGCGTTGGGCTATAACTGAACCCGAGCGAGGCGTTCACCTACTGAACACGAGCGATTGCACTGCAGGCTACACGTTACTGAACCCGGTTGAGTGATTCCTTTGTTCGCTACTGCTGCTAACTGAAGCCGATCGAACCTGCTGCCTCCTTCCCTTGATGAACAGTGAGCGTTGTTGGGGGGTTGGATGACCAGTTCCCGATGGGGGGTTGGATGAACAGGACCCTTGGTGTTGCCGCTGGATGAACATGACCCTGATCGATTGAGCCGGTTGGGCGTGGATGAACAGGACCCCGTGGAGGGCTGGATGAACAGGACCCCGTGGAGGGCTGGATTAACAGGACCCCGTGGAGGGAAGGTTGAAAAGTAGCCGGTGGAGGGCTGGTTGAACACTAGCTGGTGGAGGGCTGGATGAATAGTAGCCCGTGGAGGCGTGGTTGAACATGACCCCGTGGAGAGGTCTGGTTGAACAGTAGCCGGTGGAGGAGCTCGCGGTGGAGGCTGGATGAACAAGAGCCCGTTGATGAACAGTCGCAGGTGGAGGCTGGAGGAGGTCGACAATGGATGAACAATAGCCCGTGGAGGCTGGAGGAGGTCGACGGTGGAGATGAACAGTATCCCGTAGAGTCCCGTTTTGCGGTATGCCACACCCCTCCCGATCAACAGGACCCCCGTTTCGACCGTGACGCTCCAACAAAAGTCTGTTTCCTCCGTTTTGTAGTACGCCACACCCCTCCCGATCAACAGGACCCCGTTTCGACCGTTGGAGGTCCAACATAAGTCCGTGTCCTCCGTTTTGCGGTACGCCAGACCCCTCCCGATGAATAGGATCGCGTTTCGACCGTGGCCGATCGAACACAAGGCCATTTCCTCCATTCTACAGTATGCCAGGCCTTGTTTCCATCGGCTGTTCCGTCCAAGCCGGTTGGCTCCCGATGATCAGCACACGTTCCGTTTCCTCCCGATGAACACGACACATTCCGTTGCCTCCCCATGAACACGATGACGACGCAGTTTCTCCGTTCTGACCCAGCCATGTACACGAGCCCTGGCCGTACGCATGCGCGAGTAGGCGTTCGAGACCCCACCCATATGTACGTACGTGGTCGTATTTTCTTACTTGCACCCTAGCCACTGTGCGTATGTGTACATGCTACGTGCACGCCTCTACTACGACACATGCGCGCCTCTACTACGACACGTGCGCGCCTCTACATCGACCAGTATGTACGTACACGTTCGCGACCAGAATGACAGCGCTATGTACACTTAGACCAGGTGGGTCCCGACTGTCAGGCACTTCCTTGTGTGCGAAGATGTATCTGGTGGGTCCCAACAGTCAGGGGGCGAATCATTTTTTTGCCCATAATATGGACGCACTTCCTTGCGTGCGAAGATGTAGCTGGTAGGTCCCAGCAGTCAGGGGGAAACATTTTTTTGTGAAATACGATGGCCTGTCCGGTGGGTCCCTGCTATCAGGTGGAGGAATAATTATTTTGTGCGTAATAAGGAGGCACTTCCTTGCGGCTACCGTGGACCCAGCTGTCAGCCTCTCCACATACAGTACTCTTCCGATGGAAGTCGTTCCTTGACCATGTTGACCATGCCGCACCGAGAGCATCAGGGCGGTGGACGACGGCGAAGCCTAGGAAGGGGAGAACACGGAGCCGGGGAAGATGCAGCAGTGGAAGCCCGCGCAGAGAGGAGTACGAGGGTTCACTGGTTCGGCTGCGGTGTGAGGCTGCCGTCACTGCAGAATAATAGGGGGTGTGGGTGAGTAGAAGGATGGTCTGGCCAGCGGTGGAAGTAGTAGGGGGTGGTGAGGCCTCCACGGCGTCACAGCCGGCCACAGGAGGCAGGAGCACGCGGCACGACCGGCACTGCCTTGGGCGGCTGGAGCAAGAAGACCAGAGGTTGAAGAAGCGCTACGGCCGTTGGATGGACATCGTACGACCACTACAGCTAGAATCGTTTATATTGACTAAGTTGACAAAGCCCTTGGTACACGTCAACTTAGTAGGCCCACAGGTCAGCCTCCAAAATAGTGCGCCCCAGATATCAGAGGGAGGAATGAATTTTTGGGCGGCTGAAGCAAGAATATCCGAGATTGAAGAAGAAGCACGACATCATTGGATGGACATCCAGCGACCACTGCTGCTAGAACCCTGTGTTGACTATAAGTTGACAAAGCCTTGCATACGCGTCAACTTAGTTTTTTTAGGGGATGCGTCAACTTAGAAGGCCCACAAGTGTGTGGCGGAGAACATATAGCCCAGTTGCGATTTGTAAGAATGTACATCCCATTTTTGAATTCTAATGGAATTTACTACATCCCATTTATAGTGTGTTAAAAGTACATCCCATTTTCTAGCTAGGACAATGATTAATAATTTCAATCAACTGCTCAAAACAGAATTCAAAAAAAAATCCCACATTTTGATGGGATCCGAAATATTTTTATCTGAAATTTCTAGTCAGATTAAATACAATTTCAAAATAAAGTTGTATTGCGTAAAAATCCAAAGAAATATTGCGCGCGCAACAAGTAATGAAATAAGAATTTTCAAATTCCAAAACTAATATATTTTTTAAACTAATTACGCGTTTGGTGCATTTTTTATAGTTACTGTCCAGTTATTATAATTACATCCCATTTATTATTTCTTAAAGTCCATTTTCTTGTTAAGCCTAATGCATACCTCCTAGGAAAGTTTGCAGCCCAGCGGGGCAGAGAATAACAAGTTGACCCAGATATTGTGTACAACTGTCGGCCCAGTTGCATTGCTGATGTTGAAAAAAAGGCATGTTGTCGGAGTTCTGGGAACGGGGGTCCCCAGACTTGCCTGCCTGCGGCCTGCGGCGTGGCTCAAGTGGGGGCCCAGTGCAGCCCAGCTTCATCAGCTCAAGCTCAAGACCCTCACGAGGGGCCAAGACTCGCGGGGCGGACGATAGGAAGCTTCGTCAGGAGCAGCCTCATCAGGAAGGCTCGCGAGGATGCGGAGAGATCAAGGTAGGGTACCTCGCGAGGAGCCCGTGACGCAAGCCATGACGATCAAGACCAGGCTGGCACCAGGCGGGCGCCGGCCTGCGCAGTGTCCTTGTTTCCCCTTCGGTGCAAAGGGGGCAAGCACAGGCCAAGGCATCAGGCAAAGGTTACCGTTTCGGTGCAACAAGACCAAGACCAGTAGAACGGCAGGATGGAGGCCATCGTGGAGCCCAGGATGGCGTCACCACCAGAGTCTTTGGCAGTCGAAGACCAACTTTAGTCAGGATAAGTGTACTAGATGTTCCCCTTCAAAATGGCCAATTGTTGGTGCCCTTCCCGCTCATTATTTGGGAAGAGGCACAGGGCCTCCCTCTATAAATAGGACTAGCCACCACAGTAGAAATGGATCGGATCCAGATTGCGCTTAGACTAGAGAGAGGCGACTGAACTCGCCCAAGCAGTTCATCGCACTAGCTCAACAACAGCCCCTCGCGAGCCTGTTCTCCCTTTGTATTGTCCATCATCAGCCCCTGAGGCAATCCACCACACCACCCACTGGAGTAGGGTATTACACCACAATGGTGGCCTGAACCAGTATAAATCTCGTGTCCCTTGTGTGTTCTTCTTTCTAGCCTAGATTCCTTGCGAGGCTTCGAAACGTGAGCTGGTAGGGGAAAGATCTTCGTGCGCACTCCAGAGTTCGAACCTCAAGGGTCTGCCGGAACCCGAAATCCGACACATGTGTAGTACAGTACAACCTAACATGGCTACCCAACCCACATTCAGCGACATCGGAAAGGCCCAAACAAGGCTTCTGTACAACTTTTTGAAGTCACTGAGCTCAATTAATTACTTAAGAAAAAAGTTAGAGTACAATGGAACCTAATTAAAAGTTGACACGAGCAAAGAAATAATTCAACGGGTCCCACTTGTGCATGTGTGTTTGTGCGTGCGTGTGTGTGTGTGTGCGTGTGTGTGTGATAGAGAGAGACCCATCGGTCGATGCTCGTAAAAACAACTTTCAGCCATATGCATTGTTGATGCTCAGTAAAAACTTATATAGTTGACACAATCATATAGAACATCATAGCACAATGAACTTGCATACAAAAATTTCACGCAGGCGGCACAATCAGGATGGAAGCAGTGGATCGCTATGGGTAGGGCTATGTTGAAACCAACAAACTCGTACATAAGGGTTCATCGTCTTTATCAATGACGGGGAAATGCCTTGAATTTTGTGCAAAGAAAACAGACAAACAAAAGAATAAGTTCAGCTAGCACATTAAGTTGATGTACAACCCTTTCTAAAAAAAGTTCAAGTACAAAATTAGAACAGGTCACAATCAAATGTACTGGCACATCAGTGCTTCACACCCATTGCTCGGATTTAACTAGTATCTGGCAAGATTCAGTTGTTACCTCAAATTAGAGCACATCTAGGCAGACGGCCCTGCCTCTTCTCCCAAAGAAGCAATGGCCTCCGCCGCACGATGGAGTAGGCCCTGTGCCATCCATCATTTTGAGCAACACGGGAAAAGTCTGACGTTGACTCCTATAATGGACATCATCAATGGACCCTGGCAACAGCAGCGGCGGTAGGACTTTGATTGATGGATTGACCACTTCTTCGACATGCACAAACACTCGATACAGGTACATCCCTAATGTTGTCCGTGGCGGCCCTGGGGGCGACGAATAGTAGAACCCCAGTTTGTGCACCGATATCTCAACACCAATCACCTTCGATTTGGTGGACGGCTTCTTCATCCATGCCATAACTGTCAAAGCCTAGCTGTCTGAAGGAACAAACATACTTACGAGCTCACCTCCAAGGTCGTTGATAAGCTCATTCATGGACTCGCTGTTCCAAGCACGTCGAGGCATGCCGTGGAAGTTAAGTTTTGATAAAAACTCAAGCTCAGAGGGCACCGAGCCGCATCCTGGGTGCCACCGATCAAAGCTCACCAGTGCGCCATCACAGAACAAACGCCGGGAAGATTCGACCACATGACTACAGTCGAAAGTTGTATGGAACCTGACGAGGAAATCAGCCAGTGGCGAACAGACTTCGACGAGCAAGTCACTTATTTGGATGCCGTGCGCAATGCCAAGAGCTTTGACAAGGTCGTCCAGCGAGACGGGAGGCCGGTCGCCGTTGATGGTTACCATTAGCACTTTGTTGGCAAACTGGTCATCAAGCGCCGCCATGCCACTGTTGAGCGACAACACGCAGCGATCGAAGGCGGGACGGACCTCGGGATCTCTAGCTTGGAGATCCGCATTGATCGGCGACATGATAGCGCGCTTGAGTACAGGGAGTACAGGAGGGAGATTTGGTAGTACTGGAGTAGGAATTGAGATTCCAGAGGTGGGGGAGGGGCGGGAGATTGGGGATGAAAAGGTAGCATGAATTTCGAACACGCGCCAATATGCTCTCTGCACGCAAGCGCACGAAAACACCGATGGCGCCCACATGCCGTCCTAAGAGTCCTTATTCTTTATTTTTTGTAGAGCCCGGCCTGTTTTTGAGGATCTTTTGAGAGCCCGGCCTCAGAGTCATAATTGACCTATTTGGCATTGCATTACTACTTGGCCCATATTCAACGACACCTCACTGGCCCAAACAAGTGTACATTATCGAAAAAGACACTGAGCTCAAATTTTAACTTGAAAAAGGAGATATACTCTGAACACTGGAGAATGGTGATGCCCTCATTTAGCCCACTAGCAGTTCGAGACAATAAACAGTTCGAAACAACAATATATACAACATTCAAACACTGACTAGTGACTACTACTGACATAAACAACAAGACATGATAGTTCATAAGAAGTCTTGCTACACCACCAAAACGCACCCATCTACAGTGCTCAGACTCTCGTGATCCAGACGAGAATGACAATCTAAATAGAGGCAACTATGACATAGTAAGAGTGACATAGACGAGGATGACCAAATGACAAGGAATATGCATAACAAAAGAGAGAACTACCCATGCAGAACAAGCAACAAAGACAACAAGTCATTCGAAGAGGGATGATCCAACACCATCATAATTTGCAGCCCCGCTTCAGCGACCAGTGATCCGGAGACACCAGTACTCCACCCTTTTGATGCAACAACCCAATTACCTATCAACCTGAAGGCTTGAACCACATCACTGCCTGTCGTAATTGAGACATCCAAGGATCAAAGTTAATCTAGATGCCTTTGTCATTCTCACCTTTTTTTGCTGCAGGCTGTATCATTGACAATCAGGGGAGTTTGCTCCCAAACTCCTAGGGCTCGCCGTGTAGACACAGTTTTCCATAGAAAACAGAGCCTCTCTGCCATCAAGGTCCTTGCCAACGGTAATCTCCTGGTTAATTGGATAATTGAGTCCAAGAAGCAGAGAGTGTGAACCAAGGCCGTTTACTCGCCTCCAACTCAAAAATCCTGAAGGCCCCAACAAGCTGGTATCCTGCTCATAGATGTAACAGCCACTATACGGATACTCACGTATTTCACGGTGCTTGTATAAAGTTGGGTTTTTGCAATATAACTTTTCCGGCTCATGTTGTCGGCGTTCTGGGAACGAGGGTCCCCAGACTTGCCTGCCTGTGGCGTGGCTCAAGTGGTGGCCCAGTACGGCCCATCTTCATCAACTCAAGCTCAAGACCCTAGCGAGGGGCCAAGCCTCATGGGGCGGACGATGCAAGGCTTCCTCAGGGACGGCCTCACCAGGCAGGCTCGCAAGGAGGCGGAGAGATCAAGGCAGGGGTACCTCACGAGGTGCTCGTGACGCAAGCCATAACGATCAAGACCAGGCGGGCGCCGGCCTGCACAGTGTCCTTGTTTCCTCTTTGGTGCAAAGGGGGCAAGCGCAGGCGCGGAGTACCGAGGCATCAAGCAAAGGCTACCATTTCGGTGCAACGAGACCAAGACCAGCAGAGCGGCAGGACGGAGGTCACCATGGAGCCCAAGACAGCGTCATCGCCAGGGCCTTTGGTAGTCGAAGACCAACTTTAGTCAGGATAACTTGTACTAGATGTTCCCCTTCAAAATGGCCATTGTTGGCTCCCTTCCCGCTCAATACTTGGGAAGAGGACCAGGGCCTCTATATATAGAGATAGCCACCACAGTAGAGGGGATCCGATCTGGATCGAATCCTTCGCAAGGAGACCACCACCACAAGAACACCTCTCCTCGCGAGGCGGTTCTTCCTATGTACTGTTCATCATCAGCCCCTGAGGCAATCCACCACACCACACACTGGATTAGGGTATTACACCACGACGGTGACCGGAACCAGTATAAACCTTGTGTCCCTTGTGTTGTTCATCGTCTAGCTTAGATTCGCAGTGAGGCGTTCGGACACGGATCGGTAGGGGAAAGATCTTCGCGCGCACCCTAGAGTTCGAACCTTAAGGGTTTTGCCGGAACCCGATATCCGACCTTTGGCGCGCCGGGTAGGGGTGCACCGGAGCTCTCCCTTCCGTCGACCCACTCTCCATCAACACCGCGTTTCGCCCTCATGGCGGACAACGCGCCGCCCGCTCCGGCTACCGACGCCGGCGCTAGGGCCAGAGGGCTCCGAGCCTTTGCCCCCGCCTTGCGACAGGTGCAGTGGTTGAACAAGTTCAAGCTAGAGATGCCGCCGCGCTACGACGGTGCGACGGATCCGCTAGCTTTCCTGCTGGCGTATGAGGAGGCCTTTCTCAAGGCCGAAGGCGACGACAGGGTCATGGCTAACTGGCTTCCCATGGCCCTCACCGTCGTTCCGCACATGTGGCTGCTCCACCTGCCAACGGCTTCAGTGGCCTCCTGGGAGGAGCTATGCAACCTCTTCCTCGCCCATTATGCTGCGCCGGCGCCCCCGGTCGTCGTAGCTCTCCTGGGCGGCTCGCAAGAGCCACCCTCGAGCCGCCACGTCAGGCCGTTCATCCGCCAGATCAGCGCCACCCTCACGCGCCGTGAAGCTCCTCCGGGTTGGGTGGCACCCAAGGCTGACGTGACCTTAAGCTTGGACAATCACCCCGCCAACGCCGCCTGCTCGGGTGTGCTCCCGATGCTGTGCACTCCCACCAACTGCCAGGTGGCCGTCACCAGGACCCTCATCGATGGCGTTGCCGGCCTCAACGGCTCTCGGTGGAGGCCTTTAGCCTCCTCCATGTGCCCCTAGAGCGACTCCGACCCAGCAAGTCCTTCTCGGGCGCCGGAGGCAATTCCACCCGCTTCCTGGGGCAGATCCGCCTCCCGGTGACCTTTCGCACCCACGACAACTTCCGCACGGAGTTGGTCGACTTCGACATCGCCCCCATCAGCCTCCCGTACAACGCCATCCTCGGCTACCCTGCCTTGGCCCAATTCATGGCAGCAACTCACCTGGCCTACAACCTCATGAAGATGCCCGGAAGCAGCGGCGTCCTCACCATAGCTGGGGATACGAAGGATGCTCTACAGGCGCTCAAGCTCACCTTCAGAATGGCCGCAGTGGCGCAGCTCACCAGCGGCAACACCCTCAAGGCCAAGGGGGCTGCACCAACCAAGAAGTAGCAGCTGTTCACCCAAGACAAGGCGGAGACTAAGCAGGTGCCAGTCGATGAAGATGGATCCTAGGGCACCACCTTCACCATAGGCGCCAATCTCGACCCCGAGCAAGAGGAGGCCCTAGTGAAATTCTTGCGCGCGAACAAGGAGGTGTTTGCATGGGAGCCTAAGCAGCTAGCGGGGGTCCCAAGGCAGGTGATCAAGCACAACCTGAACGTATGCCCCAATGTGCGCCCCGTGAAGCAGAAAGCAAGGCGGCAGTCCACCGAGAAGCAAGCCTTCATCGTCCAAGAAACCCGCAAGCTAGAAGCTGCAGGAGTCATTCCGAGGTTCGCTACCCGGAATGGCTGGCGAACCCTGTTGTTGTGCCGAAGAAGGGAGGAAAGGAGCGCATGTGCGTCGACTTCACCAACCTCAACAAGGCCTGCCCTCAAGATCCATTCCCGCTCCCCCGCATTGACCAAATCGTCGATTCCACCGCTGAGTGTGACCTGTTGTCCTTCCTAGATGCCTTCACGGGCTATCACCAAATCAAGATGGCAGTAGAAGATACGGAGAAAACGGCCTTCCTGACCCCGTGTGGGGTGTACTGCTACACCTGCATGCCGTTCGGATTGCGCAATGCAGGCGCAACCTTTCAGCGACTGATGCATATCGCCTTGGGCCGGCAGATCAGGAGAAACGCCGAGGCCTACGTCGACGACATTGTGGTGAAGTCTCGAGAGGCCAAGACCCTGATATAGGACCTGGAAGAAACCTTCGCGAGCCTTCGTGAGGTGGACCTGCGGCTCAACCCGGAGAAGTGCGTGTTCGGTGTCCCTTCTGGCAAGCTTCTGGGCTTCCTCATGTCCCACAGAGGTATCGAGGCTAACCCAGAGAAGGTCAAGGCAATCGAAGATATGAGTCCGCCGCAAACCCTCAGGGAAATGCAGAAGCTCACCGGGCGAGTAACCGCGTTAGGATGCTTTATCTCCAAGCTGGGGGAATGAGCCCTGCCCGTCTTCAAGCTGATGAAGAAGAAGGGTCCGTTCGAGTGGAGTCAAGAGGCTGACGAAGCGTTCCAAGATCTCGAGAAGTACCTGACCAGCCCTCCGGTATTTCGTCAGCACGGTACTGCGGGATGCCAGAGCACGGTACCCCATGCCCCAAAAGCTCTTGCTCACGTTATTGGTGGCTTCCCGGAAGCTGCAGCACTACTTCCAAGGTCACCCCATCAAGGTTGTCTCAGCCTACCCATTGGAGAGGGTGCTCGGGAGTCCCAACTCCGTTGGAAGGGTCGCTGAATGGAACATCGAGCTGCAAGCATTTCAGTTAGAATTCAGCAAAACCAGGGTCGTCAAAGGAGCCGCACTTGCAGATTTTGTGGCAGAATGGACAGAGGCGCCAGGGCTCGAAGCAGGCTAAGATCGGTCGCTCTTACCAGGAAGCGAGGCGCCAGACGGCTAGGTTATGCTCTTCGATGGAGCATTCTCACAACATGGAGCAGGGGCCGGCGCAGTGCTTATATCCCCCACTCAAGACAAGCTCTATTACGCCGTGCAGCTCTGTTTCCAGCAGGGCAAAAAGGTTTCCAACAACATAGTAGAATACGAGGGCCTCATAGCAGGCTCAAAGGCCGCAGCCACACTGGGGGTGAAGCGCCTCATCATCAAGGGGGACTCGCAGCTCCTCATCAACTTCTCCAACAAGGTATACGAGCCCAAGGACGAGCACATGGAGGCGTATCTTGCAGAAGTGCACAAGATGGAAAAGCAGTTTCTAGGGCTGGAGCTGCAGCATGTGCCTCGCGGCACCAATCAGGAGGTTGATGACATCGCCAAGAGGGCATCAAGGCGGCTACCTCAGGAGCCTGGCATTTTTGAGGAACGACTCTTCAAGCCCTCGGCGGCACCACCACAATCAAGCACAGCGCAACCTCGGGAGGAACTCCCCCAACCGCCAGCCTCAGGGGCTCCAGCCTGTGGCCTGCCTCAGGAGCACGCCTGCTCCTGGCGCTGGAGCCTTAGGAGGGATGCTAGGCTACGGAACTCAAGGACTACCTGATGCAAGGGACTCTACCAGAGAAGGAGGAGGACGCGGAACGCGTGGCCTGGTAGGCCACGGCCTACTGCATAAAAGACGGAGAGCTCTACCGGAAGCGGCCAAATGATGTTTCCCTGTGTTGCATCTCCAGGGAGCAGGGGAAGGAGTTGCTTGCAGACCATTCCACTCTCGTGGCCGTTCGCGGTTTGGGGGCTGGACATTCTGGGCCCGTTTCCTCGGGCGCCAGGGGGATATCGCTACCTCTATGTCGCCATCGACAAGTTCACCAAGTGGGCAGAGGTGGAAGCTGTCCGCACCATCACAGCTGGCTCCATAGTCAAGTTCATCAAGGGCCTCATGAGCCGATTCGGGGTGCCTAATCGCATCATCACAGACAACGGTTCGCAGTTCACCAGCAATCTCTTCAAAACATATTGTGCTAACCTTGGAACGCAGATATGCTACCCTTTGGTGGCGCACCCTCGGAGCAACAACCAGGCCGAACGTGCCAACGCAGAGGTCTTGAAAGGCCTCAAAACCAGGACCTTCAAGAAGAAGCTGGAGGCCTGCGGCAGGGGCTGGTACGACGAGCTCCAGTCTGTGCTATGGTCTATCCGCACTATCGCCACCAAGTCGACCGGCGAAACCCCGTTCTTCCTCGTCTATGGAGCAGAGGTGGTCCTCCCTCATGAGGTCAGGCGTCGCTCCGCGCGGGTCATGGCGTTTGACAAAGCGCAGCAGGACGCCATGCGGGAGATGGATCTCGTTCTGGGGGAGGAACACCGTCGGGAGGCCGCGCTCCGAGCGACACGATACCAGCAGGCGTTGTGGCGGTACCACTGTCGCAACATCCGCCCCAGAACTCTCGAGGTAGGTGACCTTGTGCTCAGGAGGGTGCTCTCCAGGGAGGGGCTGCACAAGCTCTCTCCCATGCGGGAGGGCCCGTTTAAGGTTGTTCATGTTTCCAGACCTAGCGCCGCATGCTTGGGGACCCAGGAGGGGGTGCCCATCCCAAACGCGTGGAACATTCAGCACCTCCAGAGATTTTACCCTTGAAGTAAGGCCCAGTGCCTGTAAAGAAGGCCCGGCGCCTGTGAAGAGGGGCCCAGTGCCTGCAAAGTAGGCCCAGTGCCTGTGAAGCTCGTCGCCCCAAGAAAAGGCCCGGTGCCTGTGAAGAAGGCCAATGCCTATGAAGCTCACCGCCTATGACACTCTCACATAATAATGAGTTGGGGCTGTACATGTCCCGGAGTCTCCGGAGTGCCGCCCTCGGGCCTCGGGGGCTCCCGCCCACGCCCAGTGGCAGCACTTAGCTACGCGCTGGTGAGAAGACGTCGAAGACTAGACTAGGTGCCGAACGCGGCTTTTCATTTGCTTTCCGCAGTTGGCTTGTTCACCCTTGTTCGAAACTTTATTAGAGTTGCTTCTAGTGTTGTTTGCCGTCCCCTGCCCGTGGTTCTTTGCCTCAGTTTTTCGCCTGACTCGACCTCTCTCTCGCAAGCCTCACGAGGGGGCTGCATGGGCGCCCTCGCGAGCACCTTTCTTGCCTAATTTCGTGAGGCTTCCTCGCTCAAGTTCACAGTGGGAGCACCCCTCCCGGTCCATGCCCCACGGGCATCGCGACGCAAACACAGGACCAGAGCCGGTCACCCTCGCGACAAAGGTTCGAAAGCTATCCCTCCGGCTAATTTTTGCAAGCATCAAGATGCTCGACGAGGCCTCAGTCAGGTTCCCCCCCCCCCCGAGCTAAGTTGTTCCGACGCACAAGCACGCAACACCATAACACGGCATGGGAATAATGGAAATCGCATAATAATTAAAGGCAATAGTCCAGCATGCCCCCACAGGGCTCCACACTTCTCTCTCTCTCTATGCAGGAAAAGGAGGAGAACAAAATAAACGCAGCATGCCCGGCGACGGCTCATGGAGGGGGATTTACACCGCCCTCCGAAGCTCAGTCAGACTCCTCCTCACGCTTCACCGAGGTGCGATGGTGGGATGACCCGCTACCACCCTCGAAGCAAGCGCGGCGGCACGATGGTTGATCACAGCCACCGCTGGAGGAGCTGTCACCAGAGGGGGAGCCACTGAAGCTTGGCAAGCTGCGGACGCCGCCAGGAGCGGGCTCACCTTCGTCCTCGTCACGGCCGTCGCCAAGGCCAAGCACCCGATCACCGTCATCATCTTCAGGGCAGCACCTGACATGGCGGCCATCTTCTCCGAACACCCTCACATAGAGGGTGGCGTCGCCGTCAAACTTGAAGTGCAGGGTGCATCGCCGGCCCAGGCCACGCGCGTGGGCAAACGTCTGCCAGCCGCGGGCTAGGGCCACATTTCCGGTGACGGAGATCTCCACCGAAACCCAGGAGGCTCTACTGCAGCAGCCGTCCGCATGGAGCCAGTGCCCACCAGGGGCGCTGGCCGGCAGTTCACCGGCGAAGAAGCGGGGGAGCTGAAGCCAGTTGCCGGCCGGGTCCGCCGACCATATGACAAACTCCGGCAGCACCTCTACCGACTGAAAGCATGGACAGGGAGGCCGCGCAGCCATGTCGCGTCTCCCCCCGCCAATCGAGCGGCCTTCACCGCACGAAGGACCACCTTCGCAACCACAAGGAGCCACTGCAGGAGTTGCGGGATGCTTGCGAGGGAGACCTCGGCCGCGCTTGGACGGAGGAGAGCCGAGCCCTTCCTGGCGAGCCTTCCCCTTCTCTGCGGCCGAGAACCTCTTCGTAGGCGCCATGGGACATGACGAGCAGCTGGATGAAGGAGGAAGAAGAAGCAGGCGGGGAGAGGGGAGATGTGCAATAGGGGCTTGTGCCCCTCCACCTTTATAGCCCAGAGGAGGCCAACCATCAGCCTCCACGATCGCAGGTAATCATGACTCTTTTTGCATGCGGCAGGGACTCGTCAAATTGGGCAGTTGCCGAGGTAGCATGGGGAAGCGAAGGCGCCCACGTCCAATCAACCGCCACGCGGCGACCAAGGCCGCAGGCTGTTGGGGCCCGCGGCGCTCCGCACTTGCCCTTTCGCTTCGTCGCTAAGCCAAGTCCGAGCGTGCCTTGGGCCCGGGGGCTACTGTCGGCATTTTGGGACGGGGGTCCCCAGACTTGCTTGCCTGCGGCCTGCGGCGTGGCTCAAGTGGTGGCCAATTACGACCCATCTTCATCAACTCAAGCTCAAGACCCTCACGATGGGCCAAGCCTCGCGGGGCGGATGATGCAAGGCTTTCTCAGGGACGGACTCACCAGGTAGGCTCGCGAGGAGGCGGAGAGATCAAGGCAGGGGTACCTCGCAAGGTGCTCATGACGCAAGCCATGACGATCGAGACCAGGCGGGCACCAGCCTGCACAGTGTCCTTGTTTCCTCTTTGGTGCAAAGGGGGCAAGCGCAGGCGCGGAGTACCGAGGCATCAAGCAAAGGTTACCATTTCGGTGCAACGAGACCAAGACCAGCAGAGTGGCAGGACGGAGGTCACCGTGGAGCCCAAGACGGCGTCATCGCAAGGGCCTTTAGCAGTCGAAGACCAACTTTAGTCAGGATAACTTGTACTAGATGTTCCCCTTCAAAATGGACATTGTTGGCTCCCTTCCTGCTCAATATTTGGGAAGAGGACCAGGGCCTCTATATATAGATATAGCCACCACAGTAGAGGGGATCCGATCTGGATTGAATCCTTCGCAAGGAGACCACCACCACAATGAACCTCTCCTCGCGAGGCGGTTCTTCCTTTGTACTGCTCATCACCAGCCCCTGAGGCAATCCACCACACCACACACTAGATTAGGGTATTACACCACAACGGTGGCCCGAACCAGTATAAACCTTGTGTAGCTTGTGTTGTTCATCGTCTAGCTTAGATTCACAGCGAGGCGTTCAGACGCAGATCGGTAGGGGAAAGATCTTTGCGAGCACCCCAGAGTTCGAGCCTTAAGGGTTTTGCCGGAACCCGATATCCGACACATGTGTCCGCATGATCATCAGTCTTTTGCCGTTGCCTGATCGAGCGAGGAACCAGTTGTTCTTCCCTATTTTTGGCAAAGGTGGTATGATTACAAAGGGTAGTAACTATAGGGACACCGCATCATATCAAAAAGGACAGACATTGTTAATGTAAGATCAGCATTGTTTAGAGTATGAGTAGGATAATGCAAGAAACAGCGTTGATATGTCCCTGTTGGAACTCGGAGGAAAATACAGGGAAATCTATACACTGGGTTCGAAAATATAGAATTGCCATGCATGGTTATACTCATGTTATCTCGCAATCGATTCTTCACAGGAAACTACCATGTCAGGCATGTTATGTAGTCATGTTCTTTCCTCACAAACAAATTTTTCAAGGTAACTAATAGACCATTCATTGTTATATACTCGTGTTCTATGGGAAAATTTTTTGTGAGGATATTATTCTAGCCGTTGATTGCTGAAGAGCGAATATAGGTATGTATACATGGTAAGCATTACAGGATTTCACTACTTCCAAATATAGAGTTCTCCATATGCACATTTACTTCCCTAATGTATGGTTAGATTAAACCAACAGTGTGGTGCATGTTTCTACATCATGAAAATGAGGAAACTAACATGGCCATTGATACACACTCATATTTAGTAGTAGTATATAGATTACTGTAAATAAGGAGAATATCCATATATTCCTAATCATTTGATTATTCAGGGGGTACAAATTGGCTGTAGTGACATGGTCACAATCGCATGAATTAACTCATTCCAAATATAGCTGATTTACGGCGTCTCTAATACATTGCCATAGTTCTACTCAAATTCTGCTCAAATAGGGATATGCCAATCATCACAAAAAGTTCAAACAGTGTCATGGCGTCATCATTAACATGAAACGAAAACAACTTACACGCGTCGTCCCAGCAATACATGGTGCCATCTGCTTTGTTGATCGCGTAGATGATTCCATTGTGTTCAATAGCATCACAAAAGTGTGTATCAGCTTTAACGATGATCCACTGCGAGCTGAGTTGTCTCCAGCTAAAGAAGGTACTAGTGTAAAGATAGGCGAGTCCTCGGTCGAACAAGGCAATTAGCTTGAAGTCTGCGTAATTTGCATGTCATGTGGGCACTTGGCAGATTACAATCTTCTGCAAAACAAGGTCCGTCCAACTGACGTTGTAATCTAGATGACTTGGACCGCAATGGTAAAACTTTATATAATCCAACGGAGGAAGGATAATCTCATGGGAGGACTGGAAGTTCACGAGCACCAACTTCTTCCCATCTTCTCTGACGGCAGCCATCCAGTTGGAGTTCATGCCGACCCAGTACATACCTTCCAAGAAGTTTCGGGCGATGGTGATCGGATCGAAGTCGAGGGAAATGATGTACGATGACCCACTACATACCTGCAAAGAAGTTTCGGCTAATGGTGATCGGATTGAAGTGGAGGGCATCATGTACGCCTCTGTATCATGGTGAGCAAATCTCGCAAGACCAGATAGCAGCAAGCAGGGTGTCTTGAAAATCTTAGGCCTCGCTTCGATGATGGCCGTGTGCATGTCCCTCGAGAATGCAGCCAGCCGCAGGGCGCTCAACATATCCATACACGAACAACAGAGGTCGAGGATGTCACTGGGGAGATTGCTCCAATCGTGGCTCATATGGATGCTGCGCGGTTCACGTTCAGGCATGGTGGAGTTTGGAAGGTGGGGGTTTTGGGGGGCTTGATTTACGGGGGAGAAGGCTGTCAGTGCTGGAGCGGATAGCGAGGGAATAGTGGTACTGGGGGAGCCGAGCGAGGCGATGGTACGCGGGGGCACAGTGAGATGGAGACGGAGATGGAGATGGAGTGGTGCTATGGGAGGGGAGAGGGAGACAAGGCGAGGCATGCTAATGTGCTATACAGCGGCGGTGACAGACTGCACAATGCACAGGGTGAGGCTGACTTTGGTAACCCGAACACACCGCCAAGACTAGTGTCAGGCGCAGGGTGTTGTCACTTCACTGTGAGGACCGGATGAATAGTATTTTGACCATCAAGTGTACCATAGTTGTACTACTAGTACTAGTAGTAGGAACATGAGTACACCAATACTGTATAGCGGAAATAGGACTCCCGTGCTAGCATGCGTGTTCACTTCGTCCTCCAGGTATCATCCATATTGCGAGCAGAACCAAATTCTCGTGCATGCGGAAGCGCGAAGATGGGCCTTTTCTTTTTTGAGGATAACCGTGTATTCCTTAACCAGAGAATGTTGTGTCTCCCATGCACGCGCCAATATCCATCTGAACCTGGTACAGCACATTTTTTATCTGTTTGCATAGGTCCCACCTATCAAGAAAGGTGCAGAAATAAAAAGGAATAGTAAAATGTCTCGCCACGATGATTCGAAAGAGTGACCTCAACTAGCCAGTGGCACATGTAGCGCTAGAAGGATGGACACGTACACGAACATGTACGACTCCTCAGTCTACCCGCATAGCCTTTTTGTTTAGTCTACCTAGCCGTCTAATCAACTGCCTGCACGCCACTTCTCCCATTTACTTCTCCATTGGGAACCAATTTTCCGCGGCTTCTTCACCTCTCCTTCGTCTTCATTTGCATCCAAACCCCACTGCATTCACATTGTTTTAACCTCTTCACATACTCCTGGAGTAATTCCGAAGCCCCTTTAAATAATCATATACTTCAGTTAGACTAGCCATCTAATCCTAATTCTCCAAACCATAGCCCTCCATTCCAGCGGTTCCAAATGGCGAAAGAGATCGAGATGCAGGTTTTTAGCGTCCAACATGTCCTCGTCGAAGGCTCGTTGAGCATAGTTGCCACCGTCACCGACCACCCAAGGGTTGTTTGGAAGTGGATCAACAATGTATCCAACTCCCTCAAAAAGGTAGAGATGAAGGTCACCGATCTCGATGCAGAGTACATGGAGCATGCCACTGGGAAGATCCAACGCGCCGCCATCCTTGAGCTGTGCGTCGAAGATGATGTTTTGGTGTACCACATCATGCACACGCCCTCCGTACCAGGTGAGCTTCACGATTTCTTGTCTCGGGAGGACATATACTTCTATGGGGCAGCCATCGAAGGGGACAAAAAGAAGCTGGCGCCGTACAACCTTGATTTGAAAATCATCACTGACCTACAAACCAGAATCAAAATTCATGTAGAAGATTGTGATAAACAGACACCATCCCTATTCGACGTAGCAAATTTTGTGCTTGGTACAAATCTTCAGAAGGGTGATGAGACGCTGGCATTAAGGTTGTCTGGATGGGAGAATTATCCCTTGACGTACGAGCGGATAAAATATGTTGCCCTCGATGCCCATGTGAGTTTCGAGATAGCTGCAAGGTCCAAAGAGCTTGTTGCGAAGCCACCTCGCACAGAAAATGAGAACAATAAGAAGAAGAAGAAGAAGAAGAAGAAGAAGAACAAGAAGAAGAAGAAGAAGAAGAAGAAGAAGAAGAAGAAGAAGAAGAAGAAGAAGAAGAAGAAGAAGAAGGAGGAGGAGGAGGAGAAGGAGGAGAAGGAGAAGGAGAGGAAGAAGAAGGAGAAGGAGAAGAAGGAGAAGGAGAAGAAGAAGAAGAAGAAGAAGAAGAAGAAGAAGAAGAAGAAGAAGAAGAAGAAGAAGAAGAAGAAGAAGAAGAAGAAGAAGAAGAAGAAGAAGAAGAAGAAGAAGAAGAAGAAGAAGAAGAAGAAGAAGAAGAAGAAGAAGAAGAAGAAGAAGAAGAAGAAGAAGAAGAAGAAGAAGAAGGAGAAGAAGAAGGAGAAGAAGGAGAAGAAGAAGGAGAAGAAGAAGAAGGAGAAGGAGAAGGAGAAGGAGAAGAAGAAGAAGAAGAAGAAGAAGGAAGAAGAAGGAGAGAAGAAGGAGAAGGAGAAGGAGAAGGAGGAGAGAAGAGAAGAAGAAGAAGAAGGAAGAAGAAGAAGAAGAAGAAGAAGAAGAAGAAGAAGAAGAAGAAGAAGAAGAAGAAGAAGAAGAAGAAGAAGAAGAAGAAGAAGAAGAAGAGAAGAAGGAGAAGAAGAAGAAGAAGAAGAAGAAGGAGAAGAAGAAGAAGGAGAAGGAGAAGAAGGGAGAAGCAGAAGGAGGAGAAGGAGAAGGAGGAGAAGGAGAAGAAGAAGAAGAAGAAGAAGAAGAAGAAGAAGAAGAAGAAGAAGAAGAAGAAGAAGAAGAAGAAGAAGAAGAAGAAGAAGAAGAAGAAGAAGAAGAAGAAGAAGAAGAAGAAGAAGAAGAAGAAGAAGAAGAAGAAGAAGAAGAAGAAGAAGAAGAAGAAGAAGAAGAAGAAGAAGAAGGAGAGTATGTGAGAGAGCG